>CM077098.1:119343339-119912326 GCA_039513925.1 Platanthera zijinensis
AAATCATAAAGAAGGTTAAGACGTATTCGCCAAATAGATATTTTAAATGTGCCGCAGGAAAGATTTTTTTGCGGTGTTGAAGCTGGAGTAGCAATTAGTCCAGATCTATGCTAATCGCCGCTAACGGTGCTCTCGAGCGCTCATGAGTAGCGAACGCAGATACATCCTGTGGCCGATAACCAATAGGCCATGCTTTTAATAGCTATTATTAGGGCGTTGTTACGTGCACATCATTTTGGTTATGTGCAGACCATGATATGTGCATATCATAACTTTTATTTGCAGATCAAAATATCAAGTAAACATCATAAATTTTATTTGCATGTCAAACTGTTAAATAAACGTCAAAATAAAGTTTGAGTTTTTACTTCAACAAATACAAAATATCTTCTCTTTTACATTTCAAAGCAACAAAAAACAAATAAAAAACAAAAATCTCAAATCATTTTCACCGATATAACTAAAAATTTGCACGGTCCATTTTTAAGTTCATGTAGACATGCACAAAAATAAAGATATGAATATTAGTTATCTTAAATAAATAAAATATTTGCAAGTTACTTAAAAATGAATATTAATACCTGCACGGTCATTTTGCTTGTTCAAGCTTCCTTTTGATCGCCCCTTTAAGCGACCCGGAATAAAAGGTTCTACAGTTTGGCTTGCTGTATAATCTAATAATTCCCGTAGTTTTCTTTTCAATTCATTTTTTGAATAACCGACGTTGTATTGTATTTTTGGAGTATTCCATCCAACTCACTTGTATATCATGTGAAGCGAGGCTGAATCTGAGACAAGGGTGGGATTTCAGCTTTCGGGAGAAATAGGAGCGGGGTGTGCGCATATGTTATATAAGTGATGATTGTGAAAAAAAAATTGGTATTATTTATTTTAAGAATTTGGTGTGCACATAGTCAAAAATTGTGTGCACGTAACATCGCCCTATATTTTAAGAGTTTGTTGTGCACATAGCCAAAAGTGCACGTAACAACGCCCTATTATTATTAGCAATGAAAGAGTGCGCAATATATGCTTAAGGCTTCGCTTGGTCCGATGGTGGCGGTCGTAAACGGACGGGTTAAACCATCATTCATTAAGAATCACCAAACAAACATCGTCTGTTTGAACATAAAAGTGGATGAAATTCCTTAGGCGGGAATTAACGATGACAATTTAACCCCCCCCCCCCCCCCCCCCCCATGTATCGCCACCACCGTGCCAAACGGATCATAAGTTGTGTTAAAATTGTTGAAGTGGAAGTGTAGTGGAGGTGGGCGGTCTGAAATGGCAGATCGCAGAGACCGCTACGGCCTGGCGGGTTGAAGCCGGCGGATAGCCGAGTTGACTTCTCTTCTTTCCTCCTGCGGTCTTGACAGCAAGCTAGCACCCTGGTGGAGTAATTGGACGGTTAGGATTGTTTAACCGCGGTTGTGGCGGTCTCTTTCTGGAGCTCGCCGAGACCAGCTGACTTCTGTGCTTGCGGTTTGATGGTGAGATCGTGGAGATTGACACAGTTGTTTGGCCTGTTAGACACCTGGAGACCGTGCAAATCTGGATAGGGGCAGTCCGGAATTGTGCGAACTGCTGTTGATATTCGCCATTGGCGCAATCTTGTTCTCAGGTGTTGCGGTTTGTTTGGAGACCGCGGAGATCGTTGGTTGTGGACTTGGTCACGGGCAGAGTCCGCCGAACTGCGCGGTTGGATGTGGAGTTAGGAAGCTCGTCATTGGCGCGGGGTGGATCAGGACGCGTGGCTTAGATGTCTTAGTCCACGCAGATTGAGGGTTTATCCGCTCGGCTTTGCGAACTGACGGAGTTGATCGCATTGTCTTGCGGGTTGGTTGCACAGACTGACTTGTTGTCCACTCGCTATACGAATTGATGGTGCTTTTTGCGTAAGGAGTTAAGTTGGTTTTTCACACGCGGACAGAGTAGCGTGTCCGAACTTTTTTGCAGACAGCTCTTTCATCAGTGATGGACTAATGCTTTTATCTAAACTTATGCGGATACATGATGCTAGCTATAGGATTGACGAACGGTTATCCTATCGCTATGAATGGTGACGGCACTCCTCCTCACACCTATAAATAGGAGTCCCCGACTTGTCATATATAATCGAGATCAATGAGAACTCAACTTGCGTTTAGATCCCGCGGTTACGTTTTTCTAACCGGCGCGACTAAGTGAGGTTGGCTATCTGTGCAGGCTGTGCATCTAGCATCAGGCGACTAGGCAATTAGTGGAAACTTGGTGTGGAACAGTTAGCGGTTTACAGTTAGCGGTTTACAGTAGGTCGCAGTTCGCTGCTTGAAGTCACCTTATTCGGGGTTGCGGATAGAGTTTGGAGTTTGTCCGGCTTATCAGCGGGTTCTATTTCATGATAATCAACATTCAATAACAGACAGTCCACGCGCCTAGTTGCGGATATGCAACTTAGTCGGTTTCGGCGGATAGGGCTTGCGGCTTAAGCAGTTTGTGCGATTATAGTTTCTGTCCGTGCGATTTTTTCTTTGCCTACAATTGTATTTTCTGTTTTCCTTGACTACATTGGTGAAAACATGTCTCACAATATATGTCTCACTTGGTAAATCATATTGAATTCAAGTTTACAACTTTTGTTTTTCTGTTGTGTTGGTTATTACTTGGCTTCTGCTGTGATTGAGTGCTCCTGCGATCTTTTTTCAATTTCATTGGTAAATTTTCTCAAGTTGTGCCAAAATCTGTTCTATGTGCCCACTACACAGTTGTCAATTGCATGATCCGGGGCAGCCCAAACTCCTAAGAGGAGAAACCCAACTCTCCACTTGTTTGGAACAATCCATCACTATTTAGACAAGTGGAATTTTTATATAACATTATTAATTGACGCAGAAGCTTCTTTGCCTGGCCAAAAAAAAATTATCATTAAAATTTCGTAGCTTATGGCATAAAAAATTAAATAAAATTAAAAAATGGCAAAAACGATGATGCATGCGACTCTTAATTAAATCTGCGATCATTATTACAAAATCTAATTGACAGAAACCTAAACAAAACATAAGCTTAAGTGGCGGGCCTAAATGCGTGCCGTGCTTTACCCGAAAAGCTTTCAATAAGTGTCAAATGTATTATTAAAGTAGTACTGTATCCTTTCTTTTATAAACCCAGCAATTGTATTGGGAAGCTTTTGTTCCACGCACGGCAGTATTCTCTTTGCTCACTTTCTCTTTTACGGTTATACGGCGGCGAACGGTCCCCTATTCACGTTCGACGCCCTCTCTTGAAAAAGGCATCGGTCATGCAAGCGATATAATATATATAGTTGACGTCTTTTTCCAAGCGAGAGGACATCGAACGTGGTTGGGGACTAGCGGTTGACACCACATGCTATGTAGAAGAAAAGTGAGAGGCCAGTTCGATTACTATCGCACGGGTCACAAGATTTCCACATTTTCACTGTGGAGTGGTCTTATAGATAATAGACCCCTATCACTATTCATTAGCATCTGTATTATTTCTTTTATTCTGAAAGACTGCTGTTTATAACACCCTAAAAAGAGTATGTTGCAGTTGTCCTACATTATTTTCATTTACTTTTTTTTAAATAGCATGTGAAATTTTAATTATAATAAAAGGGGGAGATACAAAGATTACATTTGCATTTACATCTTATATTAACACATATAACTACTCATGAATAATAGATGAATAAATCTAAGATCTAATAAAATTGATCACTCATTTTTATGAACTATCTGCCCGTAATTCATATGAAAAGAGGAGCGTGAAAAATAGATGTAAGTAACTCATCGAGATCTACAATTTTTGTGTTGAATATTTTTCTTAAAAATTCATGTACAAGGAGTACTTTGAAAATACACCCAAATTTCGCGCCTTCCGATTGAGATCAAGAAGAAAACGATGCTACTCTTCAATTACTTACGTTTATTTTTCACGCTCCTCTTTTCATATGAATTACTGGCTGATTAGTTCATAAAAATGAGTGATCAATTTTATTAGATCTTAGAAGTATTCATCTATAATTCATGAGTTGTTATATGTGTTATTATAAGATGTAAATGCAAATGTAATCTTTGTAGTCAAGCAAACAAGCACGCGACATGAACCTAATCAAGCCAAGCAGCGGTCTTCCGGTCTCCGCGGTTTCCCAAACCAGACCGCGCAGTCCAGGGTTAGCAAAAGCTAACTGCAAGGTTAATATTTCAGGGAACCTGCTAAGACAGACAACAAAAACATGCATAGCCAAGAACCTGGATATTCGCCAATCCTATTCACGATAACCTCGCAGTCTCGGCGGTCTGCACCATCCTTACTGCCCACTTCTTACTTCAATAATTTTAACACCCCCCCTTGAAGTGAGAAGTGGAAGTCAGACCAAGCAGTTCTCATAACCGCATAAACAGTCCCTTTGACAACGGTTTTGTGAATATGTCAGCAACATTGTCCCGCCTCTGCACGAATTCCACCATCAGAGATCTCTCCAACACCTTCTCTCAAATAAAGTGATGTTCGATCTCGATGTGTTTTATTTTCGTGTGACAAACTGGATTAGTAACCAGCTTGAGAGCACTCTTGTTGTCACTGTATAATAGAGTAAGACCTCGCACCTTTTCATGGATGTCCTCCACCAATCTCCTCAGCTAGATGGCTTCCTGAGCTGACAAGGTTGACGCATTGTACTCCGCTTCAGTGGTTGAGACTGACACAGAATTCTGCTTCTTGCTATACCACGAGATAGTTGTCGATCTGCACATAAAGACGTAACCAGACATCGACTTCCGATCGCCAGTATCTCCCTCATAATCAGCATCCATGTAACTATGCAGGTTGAAGCTCGTGTCCCTTTCATAAAAGAGACTCATATCTGAGGTGAACTTCGCATATTTCAAGATACTCTTTGTCGCCACTAGATGAGGTTATCACGGCTCCTACATATATCGACTTATTTGGCCTACAACATAAGTATATTCAGTCTCATAATCGTCGGATATGTCAGGCTCCTAACCATAGCCTGGAAAACCAAAGGATTTGTAAGAACCCTTCCTCATAACGTCAAAGTTTTAGACCGACCTTTAGTGGAGTAGAGCTGCTCTTTCCTTCCGTATATTGAATCAATTCGCGATCCGCTCCGCACACCCTTTCTGGGAAATGAGCACACTACTTTTTTCTCTTAACCTCAAGAGCAAGGAAATGATAGAGCTCTCCAAGATCTTTCATCTTGAATCTGATAGTTAGTTCTACCATGAGTCTAGCTACATCCTCCTTTGAGTTTCTCGTGACGATCATATCGTCAACGTACAGCAACACCAAGACCTGTAGCTCCCCCTCTTCTTTGCGAACAAACTTGAATCAAAATCAGAGGCGAAGTATCCGCAGAACTGAAGGTATTTTGAGTTCTTTCTGTACCACGCCTGATGCACCTACTTCAAACCATAGTTGGTATTCTTGAGTTTACATGCATGTCCTAGATGTTCTTCAGATACATATCTAGGTGGTTGGAGCATTAAGATATCCTTGTCAATCTCTCCATAAAAAAAGCATTTGTTACGTCAAGCTGCCAAATCTTATATAATTAGCAAGCCACCAAGGCAATCACCACTCATACTGAAGTCATTTTGGCCACTGGACTGAACGTCTCCTTGTAGTATTCTTCGTACTGCTGGGAGAACCCCCGAGATACAAGACGAGCCTTGTATCGCTCGATACTACCGTAAGTATTCTTTTTGAGTTTATATACCCACTTACAGGTAACAGGAGTCATGTTATCGACCTTGGGCACAAGATCCCAAGTCACATTCTTCCTGAGGGCCGCCATCTCCTCATTCATGGTATCTTCCCACTCCTTAATACCATTGACATTCTCAAAGTATGACGGCTCTCGCTCGTCTAGGGGGCCTGTAAAGAAACATGTGACAAAACTCACTATGTTCCCGTCCTAGTATCGAGCTTGTGGTATAATGGTTCTCTTTGGTCTCCACAAGGTCTGACCATGATCCACCACACCAGCTGCTTCTTCAGTATCAGCTCTTCTCTTGGGCACATTAGAAGCATTGCTCCCCCTACTTCCTGAACCAGAAGCACCTTTCCCTGAGCTAGATGAAACCGGAGCTTCTAGAGACGTATGTAGCTCTACTAGAAGATCGTTGACAACTTCTTCTTTCCTGTCATCCATCATGATCACATGTAGTTCCACAAAGGAATTAACCTTTTATGACGTTAACTCGTCAAATACCACATCCCTTGAGACGATAAATTTCTTTGTCTCAGGGTCCATGCACTTCTAGCCTTTCTTCTGCTAGTCATAGCCAATAAAGACAAGCTTTCTTGTCTTCACATCTAGCTTCATCCTGAGCGTGTCTGGAACATGCACGTAGTAGATGGATCCAAACACCTGAAGGTGTCTCATGCTAGGCTTCTTCTTGAACACGAGCTCATGCGGAGACTTCATGTTGTTGGGGCTGAGAGGCATCTAATTGATGACGTAAGTTTCCCAGGTCATTCCCTCCGCCTAAAACTCCCTGAAAATTCCTTTGGAGTGAAGCCGGCACTTGCAGGTCTCCGGTAGATGGTAGATCTTTTTTGCAATATGATTTTGTTGTGGAGTATGCGCACAAGAAAGCTCCCTCTGGATTCCATGCTTTCTACAGAAGTTGAGGAACTCATTTGAAGTGAACCCCCCTTCATTCTCTATTCTCAACTTCTTTATCTATAAATTCAGTCGACCTTCAACGAGCTCCTTGAAATCCACAAACATCTGAAAAATCTCTGACTTGTTTCATTGACTTTCACGAAATATACTCAGGTATATCTGGTGAATTCATCAATCAAGATTAACATATATTGGCTTCCTCCAAGACTGGGGGTGATAGTTAGTCTCATCAGATCACCATGGATGCATTCCAGCAGTGTTTTGCATCTTGTTAAGTACTTGTCAAATGGAAAGCGATGAGCCTTTGTATACTAATACCCTGTACAAACATGACTGTCACTAAGAGATGAAACACTAGACAAGTCTTTCACCAGACCTCTTGTCGCTATAACTTTAGATTGTATATCCCCACATGTCCCAGTTTTTCGTATCAGATAACCACATTGCGTTAACCCTCATCTTCTCAACATAAGAACATGTTAACAAAACAAACAAGTCATTAACTCTTCTCCTAACATGAGTCACGTCAGCCTTCACCGCTGACACGTTTCAGAGAAACTTCACTTCTATCGGACCGAATATAATGTGATAGAGTAGTCCAGTGTCCATTGCGTTGGTCACCGAGAACAAGTTCTTCTTCATTCCCAGCACGTGATAAACACTCCTCAAGGTGAATGGTTCTTTATCACTGCCTAAAATCCTTTTGCTTTTAATTAGACGCGACACACACTCGGACATCATCGTCCATTTCACATGGCGCACTCAACAAAAACCAGAGTTCTTGTTCTTCTTAAAAAAATACTGCATCGATAAATAACTCTGGCCTGATTGTATTAAGAAACCATCACCAACGGGCTGGTCATGATATTAGAGGACACGTCACTCGGCTAGAATCTTGAAGCAGTATTGGGCAAACATGTGCAAGAGATGCTTGTGGAAATTCCCCATGGCACCAACCAATCGGACTGGTGTTCAAAGAACCCCTTTTGTTTCCAATACTGTTCATAGAATCCCGGCCATTACACAGATTTTGAAACAATAAGTCCTACAATAATGTGCAGTCTACCGGAGCGATGGAAAAACCCTAATTCCAGCAAATCAACTTAAATCTAAAAGAAAAGATAGAGCATAAAATAATAATCAAGTATACAAAAGAAATTGAGAAGAGGAGCAATTATATCAAATTTGGGGTACAAAAATACTGCTAGAAATCAACTGATAAATAAGCAAAAAAAAACTTTGATTTACCTGAAAGTGGATAAAAAGGCAAACAATTTACGTGGGAGGTATCTGAGACATCTCCGCTCGTTATTCGACAACGACCACCGCTCTCCCTCATCGGTGATGGTGAAACGCCCTCCATTGGGGCGCAGGGCTTCGCCCATGTTGGTGCCTTTAAAAGTCCAGCACTACCGTGCCTTTAATAGCTTCCTTATTAAGAGAAAATGTTGCGCCTTTTTGGAGAGTAATTTTAAGATTAAATTAGAACAATTTGTGGCACTATTAGTCAAAATTGTGATACCTTTACCAATAGCTGGATGAATATTTACATGAAAATTTTATGAAATTTATTTTAGCACATTATTGAAGGAAGAAATAGGCAGGGTTTAGTTCTTAAAGCAAATCTGAAGAAAAATATCATTTTAATTGATAACCCATTGTAATTAAATAGCTAGTGATATGACAATATGCAAAACAAAACGTTTGGTATTTATAATAATAATAATAAAAAATATACATTAATATATTATCAACAATAAAGCTGCCTTTAAAGATACCATTAATGGAAAATCGGAACTTGTCGCGTTCGAATTAAAATAATGTGATCGTACAGAAAGATGCGTCATGGTGGCGTGGCCACGTGTGTTTAGTACTAACATAGTGTCGTGGAACAAGAGGGAAAAAAAAAGTAGATGCTTCCGCTCTGTTTCCCGGTTATAATCTGTAGTTCAGATGCAACTGACATATAGGCTCTATTTGGGAGAGCTCTGGCGGCTGGAGAAACTCTTTTCCAGCCACCAGAGCTGTTATTGCCGCTGTTTGTGAGAGCATTTAAATGAAATCGTGGTTCGAAGAGCTGCTCCCATAACTCTTTTCGGTAAGCCCCTCCCCCTGCGTTCAGCTCTCTTAAAAAATCGCATTTTATTTCTCCCGTTTTTTCTCCCGATCCCGCGTCGCTCCTGATCCAGCAGCCCTCCTTCTCCCGAACGGCAACATCGCGACATCGATGACATCGGCGATCCCGATCCCGCGTCCTTCTCCCGAACTGCGACATCGACGACAACAGAGATCGACGACCACCCTAGCATCGACGACTCCTTCTCCAAGCCTTGCATCGACGACCAACCCTAGCATCGGCGACTCCTTCTCCAGCCCTAGCATCGATCGTCTTCTCCAACCCGAGCTTCCATCAGCCCGGTTTCTCGCTCTCTCCAGCCCTAGCTTCCGTCGGACAGCAGAGATCAACTCCAGTTGGGTTATCAGCCCTTGCTAATTTCGGACTCCAGTTGGCTATTCTCTCCGAAGTTCTCCTCTGGTTTGTTCTCTTGCTACCTGCATAGATCTTCTTATTCTCATACTTGCTGGTTTGGTAGCTTTGTTCTCCTGATTTGCTGATGGTAGTTTCGTTCTTCTTATTCACATACTTGCTGGTATGAGTATGGATGTGTGTGTGTGTGAATTTCTGTTTGTTTATGTGTGTGTGTGTGTGTATGAATATGTGTGTTTGTGTGTGTGTGTGTTTTTATGTATGTGTGTGTGTGTATGAATGTGTGTGTTATTTTTTTGGGGTTTGTGTTTGCTTGAATGAATGTGTGTGTGTGTGTGTGTGTGTGTGTGAATTTGAGTTTGTTTATGTGTGTTTGTTTTTGTTTATGTGTGTATTGTTGAAATTGGTGAAGTGGAAGTGGGTGGTCGGGCAGTCCGAGCGGCCTGGGCGGACTGACCGCGCGGACTGGTAATTAGTCCGGCGGGTTGGTGGTTGGCGACCTGCGTAGTTTACTGCGGACAGGTTTTGCAAACTGCGCGGACTAGTTTAGTCCGGCGGTGAGCTGAGCTCTGCAAGGTGGTGTGCGCGGCCTATGCGGACTAGGCTTGGAGTCCGCGCTTCTTTTGTGGAGTTGTGGTGAACAGCGGTCTGGCTCTGGAGCTGGCGGACTGGGTTGGTTTCCGCCGAGCTCGCGCCATCTTTTTCTGGACTTGTTCTTTTGTGAAGTCCAGGGTTTCCGCAGTGTCCGCTGTGACCGAGTGTTTTGCCTGTGGTCGTTGATATTGCGAGCTGGGTTGGTGTCCGCATAGTCCGCTGTGACTGGGCGGTCTGCCTGTGGTCTTAGACTGGTATTTGCGGACAGATGCAGTGGTCTTGGACTGGTATTTGCGGACAGATGCGGTGTCGTCTCTTTGGCGGACTGGCATTGTACTCGGCTAGTGGCTCCTGCGTCTCGGCTACTCCGGCATTTGGTTCTGCGGACTGGGCGAACTGCCTTGGGCAGATCGCTTTTTGCCTAGACTTGGCGGTTTGGTTGGTCCCATGTGGGCAGACTCAGCGGAAAGGCTTTGTTAGCTGCGACCAAGGGGCGGTGACTCTATCTCATAGGGTGGTGACCACACTCCTCCCCGGCCTATAAATAGGACCCCCCGGCATTACATTTTGTAGCAGAGTGAACAGTAAGTTGAGCTTGAGTTTAGGCTGCGGACTTGGTTTTCGTATCCGCACGGGTTGTTTGCTTAACCGGTTACTGTGTGCAGGTGGCGCGGCTAACATTGTCAAATCAGGAGTTTGGTTCTGACCTCTGTGGAGTTAGCGGGCTGCATTCAGCGGTTACCAGCATCAGCATCTCTCTCAAGCTCAATAACCTGTCCGCACGACCTCGCGGTCTTGGCGGACTCCGTGTTCAGTTCGGCTCAACTCAGTTCAGGCGGTCTCTGCGGGCAGGCGGTCTCGGCGGTCTCATTAGTCTATCCGCCTGAGTTATTTTGTATTTCTGTTTTTTCATGTACCGGCGAAATCATGTCTCGCCATGTATACCTCGCCCCTATAAAGAAGATTAATGAAAGTTTGATCTGCTTGTTCTGTCTATGCACTTTGGTTGCTTGAGTTATCTCCTTCTTGTTTTCCGCGTGATCAAGTTGTGATTGGGTAGCTCCGAAGATATTGATTTGGTGTTTGGACTACCTTGTTGATCAACTTGAGAAAATTCATCCTGATATAAGAGGGAGGTTCAGTTGCTTGAGTGGTTATCAATAAGCCTTGTTGTTGCTCTGTGTGCTTCTGAAAGGATAACCAAGTTAGTGTAATGTACGGTGGGTTTGCAAGAGGTCTGGGAATTGAGCTTCTGATGCCAACTAACTTCAAGAAGTGGAAGTCGTGCATGAAGAGCTAACTTCTGGGCGAGGAGCTATGGGAGGTCGTCGGTGGCGATGATCAAGTTGAAATCACTACTGAGTTTGGAACAGCCAAGCAGGTGAGAGTGTGGAGGAAGACAGATGCCAAGGATGAGTTTACTCTCAAGCGGGCGGTGTCACCTAAGCTCTTTGATCACATCTTAGGATGTGAATCTGCTGCTGAGATTTGGACTTCCCTTGATGGGTTGTTTAATAGGAAGAATGTAGCAAGGCTACAGTTCTTGGAGAATGAGTTGGCTAAGGCAACTCAGGGAGACCTTTCCATCTCCAAATACTTCTTGAATATGAAAAGCTTGTGTGCTGAGCTTTCAGCACTTGATCCTGATGAGCCGATCTCCGAGGCCAAGCTTAAGAGGCACATAATCCGCAGTCTGCAGAAGGAGTATGTGGCCTTTGTAACTTCTGTTCAAGGCTGGGCTACTCAGTCCTCTCTTCTAGAGCTGGAAAATCTGCTTGCCTTGCAGGAGAGCCTGGCAAGGCAGATGGCTGGGATGACTGCACTAAAGGAGCTAGTGAAGCTCTTTTCACTGAGAAGAAGAAGAAGAATTGATGGGAAGGGAATAAAAAGCAGACTGCGACTGGAGATGAACTTTCATCTTCTAAACAGCAGGAGGGGAGCTTAGCTCCTAAGAAGGACTGGAAGAAGAACCTGAAATGCTACAGGTGTCATCAACCAGACCACTTCAAGCGAGACTGCAAGGTCAAACTGCAGCCTGGGCATGCTGCAGGCAAGGAGGAAGCTTCCTCTAGCAAGGAGGAAGCTGGCTAGGGTGGAGCTTTCATGACGGGCACTTGTGTCCATGCATTGTCCACCATTAGCGTGGAGGATGACTGGATCGTTGACTCTGGGTATGGTCATCACCTCATCGGAGATATGTCGAAGTTCTCCTTGCTACAAGCATACTCAGGTAACGAAGCTATTATAACTGCTGATAATATTGTTCATGCAGTAGAGAAGGAGGGTATAGTAACGTTGGGTAGTGATAAGGGGCCACTCACGTTAAGAAGTGTTTATCACGTACCTGACATGAAGAAGAACCTCTTCTATGTGACCAATGCTGTCGACGCCGGCTATCACGTTCTGTTTGGGCCAATAGAAGAAAAGTTCCTTCGCAACGTATCAACGGTTAAGGCTGATGTTGCTCACATTGGAAGGAGAGTGAAGGACTTGTTTGTTTTATCAACTAGTTCCTATGTTGATCGGAGGAAGGCCATTGATAGCGCTGCTATGTGGCATGAGAGGTTGGGGCATGTAGGGATGGATAAGCTGAAGGCTATGACAAATAGGAGCCTGGTGAGAGGCTTGCCTAAGCTATCATCCTTCGATGATGGTCACGTTTGTGCTGTATGTCAGTATGGGAAGTCTCATCGTCTTCCATTTGATAAGTCACAAACAAGAAGCAAAGCACCATTGGAGGTTATCCATGGTGATCTGATGGGACCAACCACTTATGCTAGCCTTGGTGGGAGCGGATACATGCTAGTCTTGATTGATGACTACTCAAGATACACTTGGGTGTATTTCTTGAAGGAGAAGTCTGAAGCCTTCGGTTTGTTTGTGGAGTTCAAGGAGCTGGTGGAGGGTCGGCTTAACCTGAGGATCAAAAAGCTTAGAACTGACAACGACGGAGAATTTGTCTCCTCCGACTTTTCTAACTTTTGCAGGAAGCATGGAATCCAGAGGAAGCTCACTTGTGCTCATACTCCACAGCAAAATGGAGTAGCGGAGCGGAAGATCTGTCATCTGACAGAGACCTGCAAATGCTGGCTTCATGCCAAGAGTATCCCAAGGTCTTTTTGGCGGAGGGAATGTCTTGTGCAGCATATGTCATCAATCGGATGCCTCTTGATGCAGGCCCATGGTTTCAACGGATTAAACTACGCGTTCTTAGACTCGACAATTAGCAAATCAAACTAAGTTACGCGCAAACATTCACAAGACCAATACAAGAATATCCGGACTAAATAAGTGATTTTTAAACTAAGTCCAAAATAATCCCCAAAATTAATTAATACGAGGGTTGCTTACCCGTTCCAATTTTCATGAGAATATTCGGATGATTTAGGCTTGAAAATTTAGATTTTAATTAAGCACAATATTCAATATAAATCAGGACCAAATACTAGCCTTCTGTTTCCACCAAAACTCACAATAGTTTAGAAAGAATCACACGAGAGATGGTATAAGAAATCGTTACCCAAAATCCCACGAGAATTCCATCCACGAGATGGATGGAGGATGCGCACACGACGGTGGTTGATTCTATTCCCTCGCAACTCCACGGTTACGCGCCGGATGATGAAAACGCAAGCCGTCTTCCTTCGCAAAACCCTAGAAGAGGGAGTTCCTTGAAAAGTCCAGTAATTATATAGGGAGAGAGAGAAAAGGTGATGAGAAAATAATTTTCTCAATATGATGGGGGGTGGCGGCTAGGGGAGAGATGTGGTGGCCGACAATTTTGTGGAAGGAGGCTGCTCGGGTTTTGGGAAAAAGGAGGAGGGTGGCCGGAAATGATCTTGGAGAAGGAGGAGGGAGGAGGAAAGGAGGCCGAGATAGAGAGGTGAAGGAGATGTGGCCGGCGGCCAAGAGAGGGGAGAAGAAAGAGGAGGCCGAAAATTGCCAAGAGGGGGGAAAAATTCACTTTGAATTTCTTAGGTTTTCTTTTTCATTCTTCACTAATGAAATCAACAACAAGCATTGCTTTAAATAGCCTTACACCACTCAATCTCCACCATTCATAAAATAGGAAAACAATCTAAACATATAATGCATAAAATAAAATAATACATGCATGAAATAAAAGATACTAAATAAAAGATACTCTTGAAATAATAAAATAGGACATAATAATAAATGATGAAATAATAAAATATATAATTATAATTATTTAATTTATAATTATATATTTTATTTTAAAATGGCAGCAGCGGACGTCGTGCAAAATATGTAGCGGCGTTGGCGAAGAACGTCGCGGTGTTGGCGAAGAAACGTCGTGGTAGACTCTCATCTTCAAGCTTGCGGCAACGACCGTCCCAATCCACGAACTTTCTATGTCGGGGATCAACGGCCGCATCAGCCACGTCGCCATCAATCCTCCCCCACTCAAAATTACTCATCTCCGATGAGTGGCCCGTGAGGGGGGAATATTCAAAAGCAGCAGCAACATCGGGCAAATCTGGCCCCACAATCCATGTCGTAGTAGCATGAACATCCATCAGTACGGCGAACCTGTCAGGCATAGAAATAACAAGACTTTCGAGGAAACTCGAAAGGGTGTTAAGCAAAAGAAATAAAACTTGAATCTTACCATTCGGTTCAAGAACCAAGGAGTCAACGTGGAAAATAGACACGATAGTGCTAACACTCCCCAACCCAAAAGAATATTTAGTGGTAGGAAGAAACGATGAAGAAATACTCTCAGGTGGAACAGAGACGTACAGTAAAAAGTCCGGAAACTTGAAATAAAGTGAAACACTCTGTGCTATATAAAAATCAAGAATAAAAGCATAAAATCCGACGTTCTTCATAATTTTGGATGGGTCGGCATTCCTACATATTAATTTATTAACGGAGACCGAAGGTATCCGCTCGGGGACTGACCAGACTAAACCCAAATCACTAGTTCTAGCGTCGGACAGTCTCAGAAAGGAGTGGAAGTGTGTACGACATAACTTAAGGTGATATACTAACGTCCAAAACACATGAGGAGAGAATCCATGTGCTACATGACTAGACCCAAATACGGAGGATAAGGGGGTTAAGTCAGGTGGCACGAGAGCTCTCAAATCAGGGAAGAATTTCATGGGCTCCAAAACAGTAGTCTTAATTTTAATTTTAATATTTTCACGCTTGGCATGAAGACATGCCAAGGTGAACCGCTCATCACATACAATAGAATTGGACGCTCCCGAATGTGAAAAGATGTGCGAGCGAGACAACTCAAGAGACCCAACTATAGTCACAAACTTAGGTAAATGAGGGTCATCAAAAGGCGGTGGGTAAATGCGTGCGACCGGGTGTGGTATATAAGTATATCTATGGGACACCACATCCAGAGGCACAATTGCCGACGAATCAGAATCAGTCATAGTAGGGTACGGAACCGTAGACGGACACATAGAAAAATGTGCAGGCAAAAGTGACGTGTAGTCATTCCTTTGAGGTGCGGTGAAAAGTCTAAATACTAGTGCGCTTAACATAGTAATATCTACACGTTGCGTCAACGTCAAAGTAGGAGATAAAATGGGCGGGACACCATAACTCAAACTAGGTATTCTGGTTCCTCGTCCTAAAAGGTCATATGTGGGTAAATAAGTAGGGGAAGGGTCGGTAAAATCAAGCCCGGGATAAAATTAAAATCAGTAGAAATTTCACCCAACGGTGACGACATCAAAGTACTCTCATCCGGGTGTACAACAACAGAATCGTCCAAAATTACCCTTCCCTCACATGGTAACTCATCCACAATAATAATGGGGACATCCACACAGTCAGACTCCTCAGGTAACTCAGATATAATCTCAGCATGTGTAATCGTAGGCTCTAATACGATGGGGGTCATAGCCTGGAGAGGGCTCTCAATACTAGGGTGAACAGTCACAGCGCTAGTAGGGCAAATAATAGGCTTCACAATACTCTCACAGATTGGTACGTAATCATCCCATACATCGTCTTCTAAATCACTAGGGATTCCCTCAGACTCAGACACCTCAGAATCGTCAGGCACTAGCGAACATGTCAGAATACTATCACCTACGGGGTCATCCTCAAAATCCAGAGATAGTATATCAACATCAGCATCCTCAGAGGTAACAGTCACTATCTCATTGGGCTTATTCATCGAGGCTAACAGAGGCATCACCCTAGTAGTAACATTTTTTGATTCAAAAATATTGGGTTTAGGCTGCGTACTTTCCCTAGGAGTGGAATTAGGCACACTCGGTGTAGTCCTATCGTTGTGGGGAAATGATCTAACCTGAGGCATAGGGTAACTCCTATGAATAGCTACGGGTCTAGTTCCACAATGATACTCACTCACAGGCTTGGTGTTATTAGTGCGGAGATAGGCGGGATCAAATTGATCCGAGAGTAGGCTACGCATTGCCGGCCAAACATGTTTATAACTACCAACACGACGCTCTTCGTTTAGCCAAAACACGCGGGCTCGACCTACTAATCGATCTCGGGCTATGTTAACCTTTTGGTGGTCGTCCCATACATGACACCTAAAATAATTTTCTAATCCTTTAAGCTAGTCTCTAAAATTTTGGGGATACCCTAAACTGTCATAAGTAGGTGCCTCAATTCTAGTGGGAGGATAAACGTGGGGATGGTGGTATTCCTATGGTATGAAGGCAAGTCTGGGTTTTGTTTAGCCATGGGATTAACATACCAATAATCTAAACGAGAAGCATACACGTCATAGGCCATAATAATGAGAACCGGAGAGAAAACTCACTCGGAACTGGTGCACATGCAATGAATAATAAATCAGACCCTATATAAAATCCAACAGATGGATTTATTCCCGCTTAATAACTAAGGCAATAAAATATTTTTTTGGATTTTCTTACTGAAAATAAAGAAGAGATTATTAAAAAAAAAATTGATTTTTTTTTATTGCTAAAAAGAAAATTTAGCCGGCTATTGCCAGACCACAAAATTATTATTTTTTTGTTTTAATTTGGAGAAAAATTTGAAATTTGGAATTTTGAAATTTGAAATTTGAATTTTAAATTTTGAAATTTGAAATTGAAATTTGAAATTTGAAATTTGAAATTCGAATTTTTAAATTTGAATTTTGAAATTCTAATTTTGAAATTCAAAATTGGAAATTTGAAATTTAAATTTTGAAATTTGAAATTGAAATTTGAAATTTGAAATTTTAATTTTGAATTTTGAATTTTGAAATTTGAAATTTTAAATTTGAATTTTGAAATTCGAAATTGGAAATTTGAAATTTGAAATTTGAATTTTAAATTTTGAAATTTGAAATTGAAATTCGAAATTTAAAATTTGAAATTTGAAATTTGAAATTTTAATTTTGAATTTTGAAATTCGAAATTTGAAATTTGAAATTTAAAATTTGAAATTTGAAATTTGAATTTTGAAATTTAAAATTTGAAATTTGAAATTTGAAATTTGAAATTTGAAATTCGAAACTGGAAATTTAAATTTGAAATTTGAATTTTTAAATTTTGAGAGGGGGAGGAGTGCCAATTAGGAAATTGACGAGAACCTCCCTCTGATACCAAATTGATGCAGGCCCATGGTTTCAACGGATTAAACTACGCGTTCTTAGATTCGACAATTAGCAAATCAAACTAAGTTACGCGCAAACATTCACAAGACCAATACAAGAATATCCGGACTAAATAAGTGATTTTTAAACTAAGTCCAAAATAATCCCCAAAAATTAATTAATACGAGGGTTGCTTACCTGTTCCAATTTTCATGAGAATATTCGGATGATTTATGCTTGAAAATTTAGATTTTAATTAAGCATAATATTCAATATAAATCAGGACCAAATACTATCTTTCTGTTTCCACCAAAACTCACAATAGTTTAGAAAAAATCACACGAGAGATGGTATAAGAAATCGTTACCCAAAATCCCACGAGAATTCCATCCACGAGATGGGTGGAGGATGCGCACACTACGGTGGTTGATTCTATTCCCACGCAACTCCACGGTTACGCGCCGGATGATGAAAACGCAAGCCGTCTTCCTTCGCAAAACCCTAGAAGAGGGAGTTCCTGTAAGGAAATCCGGAGCGCGAGAAGCAGAAATTCGAAAAACGAATAACAAAACACAGAACAAAACAGAGCAATCACAGACACAGAGATATACAGAGGTTCACCCAAACCGGGCTACGTCCTCTCTCCCCCTTCTTCTCCTCCCTTCTTGTATTCACCAGAAAATTACAGATTACACAAAGGTTACAAGGATCTAAAGCCTGATCCTACCTTCTCTACTTCTGGACAAGAAAAAACTGTAGGAGAAAACCTTATGGATCGACGTCAACGAAACACCTCGTACTCGCCTCCAAAAGAATACGCCGCCGCCTGTCTATCACTTCGTCTTTTTCGTCCGTATCCCTAAAAAAGGAACCGAAAAAAGCCTTAAATATGCACCAGAAGCAAAGCAGCATCGTCGACCTGCGCTCGACGTTCGGCGATGTCGAACGTCGAACGCCGACGATCGTCGAACGGCGCTCGACGAGTCGTCGAGCTCAGCCCGTTCGACAGATCGTCGAGCGGCGGTCGACGTTCGTTGAACTTGGCCCGTTCGACGAACGTCGAGCTGAGTTCGACGAAAGTCGAACCCAGTTCGACGCTTGGGAAAAAAACACCCCCCAAAAATTTGGGCCGGGGCGTTGCCCCGCACCCCCACGGGGACGCAGTCCCCTGGACCCCTGCCCGCTGTCCGGTCAGCGGGACCTCCGCCGGGGGCGGCTGCCCCCGGACCCCCGCTGTCGTCGGCGCCAGATATGTCGAAGGGGGATCACACTTCGATTCCTCTAAGCTCACGTGGGCTAACCCGGTGTGAGAAACAAGAGGACCGGAAGTGTTCCACAACCCCAACAGTTCCTTGAAAAGTCCAGTAATTATATAGGGAGAGAGAGAAAAGGTGATGAGAAAATAATTTTCTCAATATGATGGGGGGTGGCGGCTAGGGGAGAGATGTGGTGGCCGGCAGTTTTGTGGAAGGAGGCTGCTCGGGTTTTGGGAAAAAGGAGGAGGGTGGCCGGAAATGATCTTGGAGAAGGAGGAGGGAGGAGGAAAGGAGACCGAGATAGAGAGGTGAAGGAGATGTGGCCGGCGGCCAAGAGAGGGGAGAAGAAAGAGGAGGCCGAAAATTGCCAAGAGGGGGGAAAAATTCACTTTGAATTTCTTAGGTTTTCTTTTTCATTCTTCACTAATGAAATCAACAACAAGCATGACTTTAAATAGCCTTACACCACTCAATCTCCACCATTCATAAAATAGGAAAACAATCTAAACATATAATGCATAAATAAAATAATACATGCATGAAATAAAAGATACTAATAAAAGATACTCTTGAAATAATAAAATAGGACATAATAATAAATGATGAAATAATAAAATATATAATTATAATTATTTAATTTATAATTATATATTTTATTTTAAAATGGCAGCAGCGGACGTCGTGCAAAATATGTAGCGGCGTTGGCGAAGAACGTCGCGGTGTTGGCGAAGAAACGTCGTGGTAGACTCTCATCTTCAAGCTTGCGGCAACGCCACCCAATCCACGAACTTTCTATGTCGGGGATCAACAGCCGCATCAGCCACGTCGTCATCACCTCTTAGTCCGATCAACATGAAGTCTCCTTTCGAGATGTTGCTGAAGGAGAAGCCGAGCGTTGAACACCTTCGGGTGTTTGGATCAACTTGCTATATGCATATTCCTGATGCCCTGAGGACTAAGCTTGATGCAAAGGCAAGGAAGCTTGTCTTTGTTGGCTATGATGAGCGGAAGAAGGGATGGAGATGCATGAATCCAGTGACGAAGAAGTTCATGGTATCAAGAGATGTAATCTTTGACGAACTCACGTCATTTAGAGGAAGCTCGGTTGAGCTATCAGAGAGCAAGGTTGATGAAGATCAGGAGGTGGCTGAGGTTGTTGATCAAGAGGAGCTAGCTGTGTCACCAGCAGCTCCAGTTGCTTCAAGTTCAGGGAGAGATGCTTCTGGGTCAGGAAGTAGGGGGAGCATTGATCCAAGCTTGTTAGAGAACAGAGGTGAACAGAAGAAGTAGCGGAGGTGGTTAGCAAGGAGCAGCCTCTTCGGAGATCAAAGAGGGTTATCAAGCCTCCAGCTCGCTACTGCGAAGGAAACACAGTGAGCTATGTCTCATGTTTCTTTGCAGGTCCTCTTGATGAGCGGGAGCCTACTAGCTTCAATGAGGCCACTGGAGTCAAGGAGTGGGAAGATGCCATGAGAGAGGAGATGGATGCTCTCAAAAGGAATGGAACATGGGATCTAGTACCCAGAGTTGATGGCATTACTCCGGTGACTTGCAAGTGAGTGTTTAAGTTGAATAAGAAGGTTGATGGGAGCATTGAAAGATACAAGGCTCGCCTGGTGCTCGGGGATTCTCTCAGCAGTATGGAGAAGACTATGATGAGACGTTTAGTCCAGTTACAAAGATGACTTCAGTTCGGATAGTGATCGCATTGGCTGCTTGCCAAGGATGGAGGATGTGACAACTTGATGTAAAGAACGCTTTTCTTTACGGAGAGATTGACAAGGACATCTTCATGGATCAGCCACTTGGATTTGTTTCTGAAATTCATCCGAACTACGTCTACAAGCAAGGAAGGCTCTCTATGGGTTGAAGCAAGCTCCTAGAGCTTGGTATGGGAAGATAGCAGAATATCTACAATTCTGCGAATACCTTGCTTCAAACTCAGACTCAAGCTTGTTTATCAAGAAGAAGGGGGAGCTTCGAGTCTTGGTCCTGTTGTATGTTGATGATATGATCATCACAGGGAATTCTGAGGAGGAGGTAACTAGGCTCAGAGCTGAGCTAGCCATTCGCTTCGAGATGAAAGACCTTGGAGAGCTTCATCACTTTCTTGGTCTTGAAGTGGAGAGGAAGGAGAGTGGGATCCTCATCTGCCAGAAGGGATATGCTGAACGCATTGTGAACGGTTTGGCTTGATTGAAGGGAAGACTTGCTCTAATCCTCTGGATCAAGGACTAAAGCTTTGACGAGATGAAGGAAGAATTCTTCCTGATCCTTTGGTGTTCAGAGCTTGTTGGGAGCTTGATCTACCTGATGATTACTAGACCAGATATAGCTTATGATGTTGGTCGAGGTCGAGTTAGTCGGTTTATGGCGTCGAGTTAGTTGTTTTATGACAGAGCCAAGGAAGTCTCATCTTGTAGCGGCAAAGAACATTCCGAAGTATATCAAGGCAACTTATGACATGGGACTTCTTTACAGAAGGGATGCGAGTTTCTCTTTGTTAGGGTACACAGATGCTGATTATGGTGGTGACTCGGATGACCGAAGGTCAACTTCTGGTTATGTATTCACTTGTGGATTAGCGGGCATTTCGTGGTGTAGCAAGAAGCAGGACTCGGTATCCGTCTCTACTATGGAAGCTGAGTACAAGGCTTCAGCCATGGCAGCTCGGGAAGCCGTTTGGCTAAGGAGGCTGGTAGAGGACGTCCATGAGGAAGTGCAAAGTCCAACTTTGCTCTGAGGGGATAATGAAAGTGCTCTCAAGCTGGTAAACAATCTAGTTTATCATGCCAGGATCAAGCATATTGAGATCGATCACCACTTCATAAGGGATAAGGTGTTGGAAGGATTTCTTGTGGTCGGTCATGTTCGGAGTGAAGATAACCTTGCTGATATCTTCACCAAGCCGTTGTCGAAGGGGCCTTTTCATCGGCTACGAGGTCTACTTGGCTTGATCACCACTTCTCACTTCAAGGAGGAGTATTGAAATTGGTGAAGTGGAAGTGGGTGGTCGGGCAGTCTGGGCGGCTGGGCGGATTGACCGCGCAGACTGGTAATTAGTCTGGCGGGTTGGTGGTTGGCGACCTGCGTAGTTTTGCTGGTCGAGGTTTTGCGTGCCAGGTTTCGGACTGCATATGGTTTAGTCTGGCGGTTAGCTGAGCTCTGCAAGGTGGTGTGCGAGGCCAATGCGGACTAGGCTTGGAGTCCGTGCTTCTTTTGTGGAGTTGTAGTGAGCAGCGGTCTGGCTCTGGAGCTGGCAGACTGGGTTGGTTTCCGCCGAGCTCGCGCCATATTTTTCTTGACTTATTCTTTTGTGAAGTCCAGGGTTTCCGCAGTGTCCGCTGTGACTGGGTGTTTTGCCTGTGATCGTGGACATTACGAGCTGGGTTGGTGTCCGCATAGTCCGCTGTGACCGGGTAGTGTACCTGTGGTCTTGGACTGGTATTTGCGGACAGATGCGGTGTCGTCTCTTTGGCGGACTGGCATTGTACTCGGCTAGTGGCTCCTGCGTCTCGACTAGTCCGGCATTTGGTTCTGCGAACTGGGCGGACTGCCTTGGGCAGATCGCTTTCTCGCCTGGACTTGGCGGTTTGGTTGGTCCCATGTGGGTGGACTCAGCGGACTGGCTGTGTTAGCTGTGATCAAGGGGCGGTGACTCTATCTCATAGGGTGGTGACAACACTCCTCAGTCGGCCTATAAATAGGACCCCCCGACATTACATTTTGTAGAGAGTGAACAGTAAGTTGGGCTTGAGTTTAGGCTGCGGACTTGGTTTTCGTATCCGCACGGGTTGTTTGCTTAACCGGTACTGTGTGCAGGTGGCGCGGCTAACATTATCAAACAGGAGTTTGGTTCTGACCTCTGTGGAGTTAGCGGGCTGCATTCGGCGGTTACCAGCATTAGAATCTCTCTCAAGCTCAATAACCTGTCCGCATGACCTCGCGGATTTGGCGGAATCCGTGTTAAGTTCGGCTCAACTCAGTTC
Organism: Platanthera zijinensis; assembly: GCA_039513925.1. Lineage (NCBI taxonomy): Eukaryota > Viridiplantae > Streptophyta > Magnoliopsida > Asparagales > Orchidaceae > Platanthera > Platanthera zijinensis. Next base: position 119,365,880 of record CM077098.1, read on the forward strand.
GGGCGGTCTCTGCGGGCGTCTAGGCGGTCTCTGTAGTCTATCCGCCTGAGTTGTTTTGTATTTTTGTTTTTTCATGTACCGGCGAAATCATGTCTCGCCATGTATACCTCGCCCCTATAAAGAAGATTAATGAAAGTTTGATCTGCTTGTTCTATCTATGCACTTTGGTTGCTTGAGTTATCTCCTCCTTGTTTTCCGCGTGATCAAGTTGTGATCTGGGTAGCTCCGAAGATATTGATTTGGTGTTTGGACTACCTTGTTGATCAACTTGAGAAAATTCATCATGTATGTGTGTGGATGTATGTGAATGTGTGTGTGTGTGTGTGTTATTTTTTAGGGGTTTGTGTATGTGTGTGTGTGTATGTGTATGTATGTGTGTGGATGTGTGTGTTTATGTATGTATGTGTGTGTGTGTGTATGTGTGTGTGTGTTATTTTTTTTTGTGTGTGTTTGTTTTTCATAATGTGTGTATGTGTGTGGATGTGTGTGTGTATGTGTGTGTGGATGTGTGTGTGTGTGTGTTTATGTATGAATGTGTGTGTGTTATTTTTTAGGGGTTTGTGGATGTGTGTGTGTGTGTGTATGGTGATGTGTGGATGTGTGTGTTAATATATGTGTGTGTGTGTTATTTTTTGTGTGTTTGTTTTTGTTTATGTGTGTATGCGTGAGGATGTGTGTGCGTGTGTGTGTGTGTGTATGTATGTGGATGTGTGTGTGGTGTGTGTATGAATGTGTGTGTGTGTGTTATTTTTTTGGGTTTGTGTATTTGTGGATGTGTGTGTGTGTGTGTATGTGGATGTGTGTGTGTGTGTGTGTTTTTTTTGGGATTTGTGTATGTTTGAATGGATGTGTGTGTTATGTGTATGTTATTTTTTTTTGAGCAAAATGTCACAGTACAACTTCAAGAAACAACGTTCCATAGTGCTAGCGACAATAGCCTTATATAACTTCATTCGGAGACATCCGTCTTGATAGGACCCTGAGTTTAATGTTTGTGATGCTGACGAGTCTTCTTTCATTCCCTCAGAGGATGAATACCCTGCGACAAAAGATGATATTGAAGGCGATATGTGTGATACTGCTGGAGCAGAACATATGTCTACAGTACGAGATAGCATTGCCGAAGAAATATACAGTGCACGCAGGTAAAAATTCGATCCATCTTTTACTAAAAATTTAAAGGATTTAAATTATCAAAAGTTTGATTCATATCAATTTATTTTCGAACAGGTGATCGGAAGGATTGAAAAAAGCAGTCGCCGGATGTTGGAAGACCTTTTTTTCTATTTTCTAGAACTATGTAAAAGACTCATGTTATCAGTTATTTATATATTTATATTTTTAATTTTTAAAAAAACAGCTTCCAAAAGTTGTTTCTCCAACACAGCTAAAAATAGAAAATCGCTCTTCAAAGCGTACTTCTGCACAGAACACCCCAAACACTATGCAGTTTTTCAAAACTGCTCCCCAGAGATCTATTTTAAAACAGCTCTATCCGGACAGTAGCTTTTCAATCCGCCAGATCTGTCACAAACATACCCATAATTTGACGCAACTCTTTTATCTATGATCACCTATATCTATGGAAAATTTTTCTCTGCATTAAACGCAAGGACCAATCCTGCGTTTTTAAATACCCGGGCCCACCCTTTTTGCCCTTTCCCTCCCCCGTTTTTTCTTTCCCTCCATTCCGACGGCTTTCTATACATCTTCCGCCGAAGACAAGCAGAAGGAAAATGTTTCCCACGGTCGCCCCCTTCCCTCCCTTCCGTCGATCGCCCCCTCCCTATTTAGGGTTTTAGAATTGCAAGGAGCTTGTGCTGCGTTGGTCTGTTCTTCATCTCCGTGCGGAGCGACATTCTTCCTTCCCTCCCGACCACCTTATCGACCTGCAGATAGGTGCATATCTGTTCTTCCACGCCGGTGGGCCTTGATGTTCTTCCTTTACCTTATGTTCATTCCATGAAGGTGTGTATGCAAGCTTTTTTCATTTCGATTTAGTTTTTTTTTTATAAATGCAGGTACTTGAGAGATCTTCAAAATGACAACTTCAAACCCCCATGTCAATGAAGAATAGTATATTGTGTGTGGATTCTGTATCTTCCTTTTACAGAGATCAGGTTTTTAGGTTGTACATCATGTGTTATATTAAGACTGAATTTTTATCTGCACTAATTAACTACTTTTATGGGTGAATTTTATGGGTTGCTTTATTTAACTGTGTATGTGGCCTATTTTCAGGTTGGATTTTATGCAACCTTATGTAGTATTATAAATAAACTAATTTTCAGACTAGATTTTTGACATTTTTTTTTATTAGTCGCAGGTAAAGATAGACCTTTTTGTCTTTCACATCGTCCACTCAGATGAAGAGACCTACAAAATATATTGTGATTATGCCCATAAAAAAGGATTCAGCGTGCGTAAACAACTTTTAATTTGTTGGACGCATACAAGGATAGTTAAACAACAAGAGTTTTCCTGTGCAAAAGTCGGGCTCAAGGATACCAAGAAATCACTCATAAAGTACCGCAAGTCGGATACCCCCACAGGATGTCTGGCTTGCATTACATTCCAAGCTAATAAGGAGGGGAAAAATTGGACAGTCACGAAATTTGTTGAGGAGCATAATCATCTTTTGGCAACCGAGAAAGAGATGCATTTGTTGAGGTCTCGCGCCGCACTATTTCTGACATGCAAGGCAGCCTTATAAAAAATATGACTTCAGCGGGCATTAGAACAATGGATTCGTATAACTTTCTATCTACAGAAGTTGCTGGGCCTGAAAACATCGGATTCTCCAAAACGGATGCCTTCAATTACGTTCAGAGGGAACGAAAAGCTTTGATCGAAAGCGGTGACGCTTCTAGATTTTTTTAACTATACTACAAAAAAATAGTTGGCGGATAACATGTTCTCCTACGAAGTCCGGACAGATGAATTTAATAGGCTGATAGGTTTCTTTTGGATGGATAAGCATAACAAGATAGACTACGACTATTTCGGAGACGTGCTTATTTTTGACACTATTTATAGGCTTAACAAGTACAATCTTCCATGCGCACCATTCATTGCGGTGAACCATCACTGGCAGAATGTGTTTGTTGGTGGTGCGTTTATCGCTGATGAGACTATCGAATCATTTTGTTGGTTGTTCGAGGCATTTTTGAATAGCATTGGTGGCAAACAACCAATTATAATCTTCACGGACCAAGATCAAGCAATGACCGTCGTTATTGAACGAGTGTTTACGTCTAGCCGTCATCGACTATGTCAGTGGCACATATGCAAGAAGGCACCCTCAAAAGTCCCTAGCTTCAATCATGACAGAAGTGTACGGGGATATTTTTATAATTGCATGAGCAAGTGTGATGGTGAAGAGGAGTTCAATAGGTATTCAAGCCTTATTGAGAACTTTGTTTAATTGCTAATGGATTATTTTTGCAATTCAAGTGAAGCATCAAAAGTTCAAACGAAACTACCGCAAGCGCCAAAAAATTTACTGAAACACAATGTCAACGAGTGAAATAATATTACAACACGATAATATTTTATGTCTCCAAATTGTCAATGTTTTACAACACCAAATCATGGACTATAAGTAGTATATCGACGGTTATCTCTACTCGAAAACACGACACATCTGATTGTCAACCCTTTCTCATTGACCATGAAATCTCCGTCGGTGAGAGCACGGTCTCCATGTATTTAAGCACGAACACTCCACAGTCATACCCATTGCTCTGCTTAGGGATTCCATAAATCGGTACGATCTTCCAGTCCATTATTTGGGGCGGCAAGGCCGCTCTACAATCATCATGAAAGGCATGAATCTGCGCGAAGCATAAGACATATATTTAATAAAGTAGATAATAAGAAATTAAGTGCTGCAAACAATAAACCAGTGAAGACTAACCCAAATATACCAAGCCGGAAAAAGATGCTTGATGTCGGTCATGCGGCATCGAGTCATAAAAATCCCACATACAACGCTTTAGGTCACAGACTAGAAGACACCAATGAGCTGGGGCGTGTACAGACATTAGTATCAAATCCATTTTTTCCACGTTCTCTTTGGTTATATGGCTGACAATTGTTTGGCAGTTGTTAACCTTGCTCATCTTATAATACTGCATAGTTGATTATATTAATGATATCCTTAAATATGAGAACTCTTAATTCTAGGTAAAGCTACTTACATTATGATCAGGAGAGACATACAAAAAACTTTTCAATTTTTCTGGCGATCTCTTCTCCTGGCAGATAGCACAAGTGCATAGGTATTCAGGTGGACATCAGATAACCATCCAACACCCAGCAGGTCGTCCAATAACAATCTTATAATATGTACATTTCCACTTTGAAAGATTGTTTGATTACTGTGATTATCAAGTAGAAATTAATTCAGATCTATATCAGAACATAAACCCATCTATAAAGGCTGTTAAAAAATTCGACTTGAAAATCAATACATATTGCTAACTGTGCAAAGAATGACTGCAAAAATAGTACAGATAATTAACTGAACAAATAGTGGAGATATACCTTCCTGTAAATCGTGTCAGGACAAACTCAATAATTTTGCGTTGTCGCGCCGTTATTAGAGGCCTACCGGGGTACGATTCTTCTAACTTCAATTTGACTCCTTTTTTGGGGGTGCCTTATCCTTTTTCTTATAAACCTTCTTCGGGGGTGGTGGGGTGGTCTCAACAAGCATCACCTCAAGTGTAAAAATTGGAGTGGGATTTACAGAGGAAGGTTCAGGAGACGGATTGGGGGAAGGACCTGGAGCCGTTTGTTGTCTATCACTTGATTGACTAAACCAAGACATACACAAGTCTTTTAGAGAACGGACGTCCTGGCTAAGATTTTGTATGATAGACATAACACGACCCTCCATACCTCTCAAGTCATCCACCACCCTCAATAACTTCTCTTTCTCTCGCCTATCTCTTCTTAGGAATATTCTCCATTTCTTTCTCCTACTCCTCCTCTCTACTCTCTCCTCCTCTATTCTCTCACCTTCATTGATATTAAACCGCACAACTTTTTCTCGCTTCCACACCTGCAAAACATGATAAACCATAAAAAATACAGTGATTATAAATAATGGTTACAAGAAAAGATTGTACCTTTTCTATTTTTTTAATTGGTTCGAAGTCTGAATCCTCGTCTTCCTCCCCGAGTAGTGCATTCTCTTGCAATGTTATATGTTCGAATTTGGTTCATACATAGTACGTAAAAACATAGTTATTTGGAAGCTTGTACAACCAATATACACTCATGCAAACTTATCTATTTAGAAGATATGAAGGAGAGGACAAACCTGATCGGGAAGCTGCAAAGTACGGGGGAGATTAAAATAGACCTTTGAGCTATAGCTTAACTTTGAAGACCATCGACAGATACCTGTCCTTGCAATGAAGTCAACGACAACTTGTAGATTTGTGTGCTCATAGAGCCACACCTGCAAAAATGGGTGGTAAGAGCCCTTTTAATAATTAGGTAAAATAAAACCACTACCTCACTTACCAGAAGAACTACTGAGCAACCTTCAAAATAACCCAAGTTCTCCCCTGGTTCCCGGAGAGCACTCTTGGCATTCAAGTCAGCTATCTGTGCATGCAAGTATTTGTGGACGGCCATGGGCCAATTGTACTTCAAAAACATTTCGAGTCCTTTGATTTCCATCACAGATTGTGGAATTTTTAAACCCATCTGTGGGAATAAGAAGACGACCAACAGATATCGAACTAGTACATAGACTCGCCTTTTTTCCAAACTGGGGGATCACTCTTCATCTACCAAACCATTCATCTCTTCATTCAGGTTTTTTTGAGTATACCGAGCAAACAGCCTTAAATTCTAACGAAAGAAAATTCAGCATCACTATTCGGTAACCCCAAAATCATCGCAATCTCGTTAACGGTGAGGGAGACATAATAATTGCCTAGAAGGAATGCTTGTTTCTGACGATTATATATGCGAACAAGAATATACATAAGTGGTATATTTTGTGGAATCTTGAGAATACTAAATAGTGGAAGAAGTCTGGCCACATTTAGAATATTCCTAGATTCTTCATATAGAACACTAAGTAGAGGGTTGACATTTGTAATAAATGTGGATATAGCGCACCTACAATTCATGTATGGGCTACCGGGGCACTGGGTGTAGGAGACAATACATGGGACAAACAATCTAATAATTAGACAAAAAATAATCAACATATCAAACCTTAAATAAAACTCCCTTACTTGTGATAGATAAAGCAAAATATAATTGCACTGGATGTTAACAGGACTTGCGAGAAATTCGACTGTAAAACACAACAGAAACATAACTGGTTAACAAATGTGGCAAAAACTGACTGTAAAATAGAAAATAAATGTGGCTGGATAAAAACTGTGAAGAAACCCGACTGTAAAAATAGCACAGAAATATAACTGGATATATTAGGTGAAAAATTACGATTGTAAAAAAGCGAATCATTCCGACTGTAAAAATAGCAAAAAAAATGTGACTTGATAAAAATATTCCGACTGTAAAAACATTGAAATCAAGAAGAATAAAAACAACGACACTCTAGAAGAAATAGGACTGTAAAAATAGCAAAAAATGTGACTGGATAAAAGGGTGAATCATTCCGACTGTAAAATTGTGAAATGAGGAAGAGAAAAAACCACGGAAACCTAGAAGAAACAAGACTGTAAAAATAACACAAAAATGGCTAGATATATTTCTGCGAATCATTCTGACTGTAAAAACTATTAGATATTTATATGTCCGTACGTGAGTTAGGACGACTCAGAATAGGTTACGGGTTCGTGTTATACTAGGGTCATGCTCTATGATGGAAGTACTATAAATACTCATTCCAAACTTGATATGGTATTCGTAGAATACTTTGAGCGGAGCCCTCAACATTCTCAAAGTATTTTCCTCAAGGGTTTTCCGCTCACCGCTCCCGGCGATTTTCCCATCTTCGTTATTCGCAATCTAGCCGCCGTTCACTTCGGCGGTTTTTTGTGATTCTGTCGCTCCCATTTCGTGAAAGAGGAGGCCCGTTGCTGGTGGATCTGAGCGAGGCCCGCCGCTGGTGGATCGAAGCATTCCATCGCTCGCGTTTTTGGACTGCCTCCCCTTAGATCTGGTTTATCGCCGCTCGGATTCGTCGCTGATCTAGGGTTCAGGTCGAGGTTTCTCTCCTTAGATCCGGCCGCCACCTCGCCGGAAAGGGGACCTCTGCCGCAGATCTGCCTCTTGTTCAGATCTAGTCGCTAGTAGTGTGCTAATCCAATTTTTTTTGTTTGGACCTCTACCAGTACTCTTGCCGCAGTTCGTGTTTCTGCCTTTCTAGATCCGGCCTCAGGTTTTCTTCGTTTGTCTTTTATCGTTGCGGGTAGATCAAGTGAAGCAGAAAATAAATCTGACATTAGTTTTATTTTCCTGGAGCACAAACTGAGGAGATTCTCTGAATTGATATAGCAAAGGGCTTCTCTGGGATTGGTTCTAAGGGCCAACATCTCTTGCTGGATCTGCAAATCACAAATCAGATCAAAAGAGTTTTTTGCCTCTGGTTTTTGCCCTTATTAGTTGGCGGATCTATTTGTGGAGACCATACTTAGCCAGAAAAGGAGGAGCTAATACACATCTAGATTGGATCCGAAGACCTGTGCTCCATCTCTGTGTGATTCAGGTGATTTCTTTCTTGTTTTCACTGTTCTAGCTTTAGCGAGATGTCGAAGGTTACCTCCTACAACATTGTCAAGCTTCAGTTGTTCGACCTCTCCGAATTCCACGCTTGGAAGCTGCACGTCCAACTTGGTATGAAGGAACGTGAGATTTTCTACACGGTCCTGAGTGACTTTGCCACTATCGAAGAGGACGTGAATGAATTACAGTGGAGAAAGGACGAAGATTTCTGCAGGGACTACCTCCTTAATTCTCTGAACCCTAGGCTCGCCCTGACCTACAACAGTCATAAGACTACAAAGGAGATTTGGGATCATTTGAATGCGCACTTCTAGAAGGAAGAGGGGTTATCGAGGACTCTCCTTGGGGAGAGACTCTTTACTTCAAAATTTCATTTAAACTCGACAATAACCTCTCAAATAATTAAACTGGAGAGTCTGCGTCTCAAGCTGGCGGACGATAAGTCTGAGATCTCGGATAATCTCTTTGTGTGTCTTATTCTTAGCTAGCTACCACCTGAGTGGTTGACCTTCAAGACTGAAATGCACAGACTGGAGAAAAAGATTGCATTGGATGAACTCAAAAGGTTCATTCATATTGAGGATCGAAACATTGCTGGTAAGAGTTTGGAACAAGTTAGTCAGCCCTCACAGGCTGTTAACTTCGTTTCTCGACCCAGAAAGTCTCGCAGGAAGCCACCAGCACCCAAAGGTGAAGCCTCCTCCCAGTTGGCGCCTAAAAAGCCCTCTTTCAAAAAGAAGAGAGGCAAGTGCCACAACTGTGGCAAGTGGGGACACTGGGCAGCTGATTGTAAGGCTCCGAAGAAGAAAAAGGAGGATGCCACACAAAATATGGCGAACATGCTGGCAGATGCCTCAGATCCCAAGTTCTTTATAGCTATGATCGGGAGCAGTCACCATAGTTCGTCCTCTAAGTGGTGGCTCGATAGCGGTGCTACCTGTCATGTGATAAATGACAGAGCTTTACTAACTGAGGTCAAGGCAGTCCGGGAAAAGGTGGAGAACTGCAATGGAGGAGAGACCGAGGTGACCCATGTAGGGACAGCCAAGCTGGTCCTCTCATCAGGTAAAATTTTATTTTTGCATAATGTAAAAGTAGTTCCTAACTTAACCAAGAACTTGATTTCCATTAGTCTATTAGATAAGTCTGGGATGTCCTTCACAACTCAAAACGGTAGAATGACCCTAACGGTCAATTCATATTATTTTGGGTGTGCGTACTGATGCACGCTTTGTCGTGTGAATATATAAATGCTACGCAAGTTTATATGTCGCGTTAAGTAACAAAATGGAAAGTAGAGTATCGAACCCACAGAGACAATGTTTTTCCTCAGCTTATGAGTACTAGTAATGATCTTTTCTTATAAGTCAAGCAAAATCACGAGGTTTTAAGAGTAAGTAAACTAAATAATGAAACTAAATTAAGATGAGAATATAATGATGAGAAGTATGAGTTTCATATGTTGATCCCTAATCTTAGTTTGCCTTTTTGTGAAGAGAAGTACAATTGAAGTAAACTCATTTTTTATCTTGTGGAAATCCTAAACTCGCGGTGAGCATCTCTCGATTTCATCATCGCTCTATGCATATTTAATGAGTAGCTTTAAATCAAGACTACACAAGTAAACATACGTATAATTTTATGGATCTTAACTCCACAACTAGAATGATAGCGATACTCTAAATCATATGTAGCCAAATTAAATTCTCGAGACTTACGAATGCAGCTCTCGCATATAGAACGCAGTATGAAGCACTAGATGGTAATTTCTTAACGTCATCACTGAAGAAGAGAATGAAATTTAAGATACAATCCAAATTTAACTCAATTGTTCATGTAAACATTAAAGCAAACGTCGAATAGTTCACAACATATAAAACTCGCAAGCGGATAGTTCATCGTAGTCAAAAGTACGAGATATCGGAGCGAGGATTCAACAAACATGATGAACAAGAGTTAGAACAAGCCAACCAATTGATCTCTATGAATGCCCCTACAAAGGACATTGTCACCTCCCTTTGCACAGAACTGGATTTGCTGCGCGGCTTCTTCTTCCTTCAGATCCGGTGAATAGACAAATTCCGCTCCCCTCTATATCCTCCTTTGCTTCCTTAATGATAATCCCCATTTAAAATCTGCTTGTCCCCCCTTTTATTACTTGTCATAACTGCTTTCTAAATTCCCTCGGAAAATCTCCAAGAGACACACCCTTCCATGTTTTCGTTCAACGCCAAAATTCAAATTTCAGATTTCAATTTCGCCCCAAGTTGTTGCAACCTTGCTTTTCTGCGTGTTGCAACCTCTGCGCCTGCCTTGCCAACCCGAAACTTGGTAGTTGCAACTAAAAATTTGTGGACGTTTCAACCTTTTTCAGGCTATGAAGTTTTGGCAGATTTCCTTCTCCAGGCAGATTCCTTCGGCACATCTGGTACAAATACATCGGAAAAAGACCAAATTAGCCACAATTTAAATAAATAAGAGTTTACTTTCATTTCCATATCATTTAAACTTATTTTAATTGATTTAACTGAATAAGTTGTTGGAAATAACAGCATAAATAACTTTTTTTAGAAGTTATCACACCCCCACACTTTAACCCTTGCTAGTCCCTAGCAAGTCAATTCTTAATAGTGAATTAGGTGAAAGAATAATTACCAAGATGAGATTTTGATGATCTTTTATCTTAACAGAAGTTGATCAAAGCATATTCAAGAAATCTGCTTTGTCCAACTGATAAGCTTATCAATCAGTGAGAGCTCAAACATCACAAATCCATTAGTTAATGAAATATAAAGCGAAATTAAGAATTTCGGTGTTGTGTGTGCTTTCTTCAAAATTATTTACTCCTACGCAAAAAATTTCTTATTGAGCCTCCACACTAATTTGGAAGGATAAGAATAAGCTAAGTTTCTGATTTGACTTTGACAAGCGTTAATAGCACACGTGAAAGTACGGTTGGCCTTGGCTTGATTAGATTAGCTATTCATGGACATGCATTGATAATGGAGAGATAATTCCCTATTTAATAATCTTAATACTCCCTCATCTTATGGAGTTTAACTCTTAAGCAATAAATGTATATATAAATATAAAGCTCATAGTTGGGATCATTCCAAGTACGTATTTGCGTACCTGGGCCACATATCACTATGACCAAATTGTTTCTTCCTTTTCTTTTATTTCTCTTTTAGTTTTTTTTTCTTTTATGGTCACAGTTTGGATGATTCCAAGTAGGCACGTACATACTCAGGCCGCATATCACTATGGCTTATAATCTTATCATCAAAATGTTGAGTCGAACACCCATAATTGAATAGTGCATTAAGATACAACTAGTTAGAATGTTGGGAACTTAGATTCACTAGCGTCTAGCAAAGTGATAAGGGACAAGCTCAAAGGATTTCATGGGTGATCAAAATGAAGTAGTCACTTAAACTCTTATCTTAGCTTACATCATCAACTGAGTTCTTCTCACCCCTCCCAATTTTTAGAAGTCAATATTAAAATATTACCGGAGAGTACAAATAAATTGAAGAAAGTTGTGCATGATACGAATGCTTAAGATTGCTTTACAAAAAAAAATCATACTAACTTCAATTTGAAAATCCGAGCTCTTACGATTGTTTAGCCATACCAATTAGTTATCATTGGATCTCTATAATAACTTACTCATTAATTAATGTAAGAATTTTGAATCATTAAAATCACGATCAATCCATACTTAAAACGTTACTAGACTCTAGCAAGGTTAGTTCATATGAAAGAATTTCAGAAAATATAGTTGAAACGAAAGTACTCCTCTAGAGTTTCTCAAGTTGACCATCCGAGGAAGTTACTGTCCTTTTATCCTCAAGGCCTTTGCTTGCATAAGTCTTCCCGCGACTCCCAACTCCAAAACGATGTCCTGTCGCTGGAGAATATACACATATATGGACAAAAAAAATAACACATATACCCAAGCATATAGAATTAGTCATTTGTAGATCACAGATATCAATGAAATCCAGCACACATATCATATACCCAAGCATATAGAATTAGCAGCGCAGTCCAAAATTTGACCCAACACAAAAATATGCAAAATATAGTTTTTAAAGACAAACTGAAACTATCATATACATAAGCATATGCAAAAGATTGTTTATGCGATTGAAACAGTCGTATGCTATAAGCATGTGACTGTTAGCCTTCATCATCGTCTTCTGCTTCGTCTTCCTTTTCTTCAGTCAATTCAGTCGGGTCAAGGCTAATGCCATCCATGTCCACCAGGTTCCCCTGATCGTCAAACTGCCATTGATATTCGAACTGGGCTTCCTCAATTGGTTGTTTTGCTTTCCGTGATAAATTATCTAGACTATTCTGCAGATAATCGAGTCTAGATCTGAAGTAGCGGTGCTGGCATCGGTGGTAGACTTTTATATATTCAATATTACGTAGAATTTCTTCTAGTGTTGCTCCCTCTCCACCTGGGATTAAAACATCTTCTGGTTTGCCGCTGGAAGAATAAATCCCCATGCTCCTCTTTCTAGGCTTGTTGCTCTCATCATCAAACTCATTTCCTACCTTGATGTTTATCTCCACGACTCGCTCAGTTATCTCCCGGCCTATATGTGTCACCAAGTCCTCCATGCTCTGTACCACCCCCACACTTCGACATAACTCAGTGATTAGCACCGGGAACCACAATTGCCTGACCTTGTTCTCCTTGATCTTCATTTTCATATGAGTACTAATCACCTCCCCCACGTTAAACCGGTTTCCCTTCAAGATATGATAAATTAGAGTTGCTCGGTCTAATGTCACATTGTTCAAGTGTCGGGTTGGCATAATGCTGGGATTAATAAATAACAACCAAACCTTAGCCTCCCTTGACAGAGATGTAGACTTAAGCGATCATGTCGATGCATTGGACCATGTAGGGTCGGGGGAGTTGCATACCAATGTAGCTACTTCAGAAGAGTCAATCACATGGTTCGGACTATAGAAATCTTCTTCACATCCCAAATCATACAGCTCGTTAATGGATTTTGCAGAAAAGTCGATTACCTTTCCTCTTACCATCACTAATTCATTTTCAGAAAACCTTGCATTCGAATAGACCTCGTACACCAATGGGAGGATGGCTTCAGCTCGCGGGTGGCAGAGGGTTTCCCATTATAGAGTATGGATTTGTAGAATGTAGCTTAAACTCCATGCTCTCTTTTCCATTTTAAAACCCCGCTCAAAAATCATGGGGATAGACTTTAACATCTCAAATCACTCCTTAGCGGCCTCATTTATAAATTTTAGGGCCTTCCTAGCCACGGTCTTCCCTTTCTTCTTAGATGACATTTTCTACATTAGGGGAAAATGGGAGGCTAGGTTTAGAAAGGGGAAATTTTCACCTTCCACTATTCGAATCTTGGGGTAAAATGCAGAGGGAGGTGCGCAATAACTTACCGATTCTGGAGTCATAGGGCCGCAGGGTGTCGGGCAGAAGCACTGCTTGTAGCTTCTTCTCAATCTTGCCGATGTGTATTCAGATGGATCCTTCCTATCAATTCGCCGCCGATCAAGCGCCAGCCCGTCGGGAGTCGTTTGCTTGGCAAGGACCGGCGTATTCGTCTTCCCTATCGTGATATTAGGGTTTAGGCCCGAGAGGAGAATGTCGATACAATAGCTCACGCCTTTTTTGAATAAAAGGGCAGACCAGTTCACTTAAACTGGCATCATGCGTCAACTTAAGTCCACTAGCACGTGAAAAGGCAGAACGGTTCAGCTAAACCGGTGCCTCAAATAACGCCTTATGAATCCCGAAAAGAAAAGGTTGCAACTATTTTTTTCTGATCGTTGCAACACCCGCGCCATTCCAGTCTTACCCTGCGAACCCGACACTTAGATGTTGCAACTATTTTTTTCTCGCACGTTGCAATTTCTAGAACTGCACTGTTGAACTTTCTCCCCTCGTGATTTCTCTCAACTACATGACACACAACTTGAAGAACTAACTGAAACAGAATTAGCTTAAGATTAAAATTGATATGAAATGTTGGTTGCCTCCTGCCTAGCGCCTAATTTTCAGTCCCGGCAGGACTTCCCTTTCCACTTAGTTTTCGAAAATAAATGAGGATTTCTTTAAATCCCCATTTTTACTCATATAAATTTTTAGTCTTTGACCATTAACTTTGAACTCCGATCCATTTACTTCATTATAAATTGTTACTGCTCCATAAGGGTGAACTTCCTTGATCAAAAATGGTCCTGACCATCTAGATTTCAGTTTACCCGGGAATAATCTCAATCTTGAGTTGTATAATAAAACTAATTGCCCCGGTTTAAAATCCTTCTTCCTTAATTTTGAGTCATGCCATCTTTTAGTTCTCTCTTTATAAATTTCAGAATTATCATTGTCATTCATCCGAATTTCCTCTAGTTCATTTAGTTGAAAAAGTCTTTGCTTACCGGCATTTTGAAAATCGAAGTTCAGTTTTTTAACCGTCCAATATGCCTTGTGCTCTAGCTCTACGGGTAACCGACAAGCTTTCCCATAAATTAATTAATACGGAGTCAATCCTAGAGGTGTTTTGTATGCAGTTCTATATGCCCAAAGAGCATCATTGATTTTGTGAGCCCAATCTTTTCTATTAGTGTTTACTGTTTCCTCCAAGATTTTTTTTATTTCTCTATTAGACACCTCAGCTAATCCATTGGTTTGTGGATGATATGCCAGAGCAATCTTATGGTTCATACCATATTCCTTCAACAATGATTTAAATTGCCAATTGCAGAAATGTGACCCTCCATCACTGATGATGGCCCTAGGAGTGCCAAATCTGTTAAAAATGTTCTTTAAAAATTTAAGTATAGTTTGGGCATCATTATTTTTGGTCGTAACGGCTTCTATCCATTTTGATACGTAGTCCATAGCTACTAGAATGTATAAGTTTCCGTTTGAATTTACGAACGGACCCATAAAGTCTATTCCCCACATATCAAATATCTCTATCTCTAATATATTATGTGGGGGCATACTATCTCATTGGCCTATATTTCCAATTCATTGACATGCATCACAATATTTTGCAAAGTTATGCGCATTTTTGAATAATGTTGGCCAATAAAATCCTGCCTCTAATACTTTCAATGTCGTCTTATGTCCCATAAAATGTCCTCCATATGGAGAAGCATGGCACCTTTCTATAATTTTAGATACTTCCACCTCAGGGATACAACGTCTTATGATTTGATCAGCACAATGTTTAAATAAATAAGGCATATCCCAAAAGTATGTCCTAACTTGTTGTAAAAACCTCTTCCTTTGTTGATAACTCATCTCCGGTGGTAATACTCTACTCACAATATAATTTACTATGTCTGCATACCATAGTGGACTATTTTCTGATACTGCTAAGATACTTTCATCAGGAAAATTTTCCTTAATTACTATTTCTTTATCTTTCTCCTCAATTTATTCTAACCTAGACAGATGGTCTGCTACTGGATTTTCTGCCCCTTTCCTATCTTTAATTTCAAGCTCAAATTCTTGTAATAGCAAAATCCATCTTATAAGCCTAGGCTTGGTTTCTTTCTTATCTACCAAATACCTTATTGCAGTGTGATCCGTGTAAACTATAACCTTCGAGTTAATCAAATACGAGCGGAATTTATCAAACGCAAATAATACCGATAATAGTTCCTTCTCCGTGGTTGTATAGTTTATTTGGGTTTCATTTAAAGTCTTGCATAGTAAATGGTATGAAAGATTTTATTATGCATTTGCCCTAGAACCGCCCCTAGAGCATAATTACTAGCGTCACACATCAGAATGAATGGTAGATTCCAATCAGGAGCTATTATAATAGGTGATGAAATCAGACTTTTCTTTAATGTGTTGAAAGACTCGAGACATGATTGATTAAAATGAAAAGGCGTGTCTTTTTCAAGGAGATGGCTAAGAGGCTTAGATATTGCAGAAAAATTCTTTATAAACCTCCTATAGAAACCTGCATGTCCTAGAAAGCTTCTAATACCTTTAATATTTGTAGGGGGTGGAAGTTTCTCAATTACTTCGATTTTTGAACGATCTACTTCTAGACCCCTATTGGAGATTTTATGACCAAGGACTATGCCTTCTCTTGCCATGAAGTGACACTTTTCCCAATTTAAGACTTAATTGCTTTGCATACACCTTTCCAAAACCTTTTTTAAAGACTCCAAACACTCATCAAAAGACTTGTCAAATACTGAAAAATCATCCATAAAAATTTCAATTCCCTCATCCATCAGGTCAGAAAAAATAGAAATCATACAACGCTGAAATGTAGCAGGAGCATTACATAACCCAAAGGGCATTTTGCGGAACGCAAATGTACCATAAGAGCAAGTAAAAGTGGTCTTTTCTTGGTCTTCAGGGGCAACCATTATTTGATTATAACCTGAATACCCGTCTAAGAAACAGAAATATTCATTCCCTGCCAACTTATCTAACACTTGATCTATGAATGGAAGAGGGAAGTGATCCTTTCTAGTCGATTGATTTAAATTTTTATAATCAATGAATATACGCCATCCGGTCACTGTCCTAGTAGGAATCAATTCGTTATTCTCATTTTTCACTACGGTCATCCCACCCTTTTTTGGCACGCATTGGACCGGACTGACCCATTTACTATCAGAAATGTGATAAATAATTCCAGCGTCTAACCATTTAATAATTTCTTTTTTAACTACCTCCTTCATCAGAGGGCTAAGTCTTCTTTGATGTTCAATGGAGGTCTTCGAATCATCCTCCAATAATATCTTATGCATACATATAGTGGGACTAATGCCTTGTATGTCGGCAATAGTCCACCCCATAGCCCCTTTGTATTTCTTAAGGACTTCTAACAATTCATCTTCCTTACTCTTCTCTAAGGATGCATCAATTATTACCGGCAAGGTTTTATCTTCTCCTAAGAATGCATACTTTAGATTGTTGGGTAAAGGTTTTAATTCCAATTGAGGTGGTTCCATAATAATAGATGGTTTCAGAATTTTAGTTTTACTTGATCTCTCAAGTGCTTCAACATTCCTATATGTTCTCCACCTTTCACTAACATTAAAAGCCTTAGCTAATTTACTATATTCTTCTTCCTCGTTCCACTCTTCATTATTAAGGATTGCTAGCAATGTTTTCTCCCAATGATCATTCTATTTAAAAGCCTTATTTGGAATATCTATGTTATCAATAGAATGTCATTCCTCTTTATCGTCGGGGTATTTAATTTCCTTAAGAATATTGAACGTTACCTCTTCCTCATTAACTCTCATGGTAAGCTCTCCTTTTTGAACATCAATAAGAGTCCTTCCTGTAGCCAGGAAAGGTCTACCAAGAATGATAGGCACATCCCTATCCTCTTCCATATCCAGAACCACGAAGTCTGCAGGAAAAATAAATTTCTCGACCTTTACTAAAACATCTTCAACTATGCCTTTAGGGAATACTAACGCCCTATCAGCTAACAGAAGGGTTAGAGAAGTAGGAGCTATCTCTCCAAGGCCTAATGTATTATAAATAGAGAGCGGCATGAGATTGATACTAGCCCCTAAGTTGCATAAAGCCCTACCCGTAAATTTAACACCTATGGAACAGGGTATGGTAAAGCTTCTTGGGTCTTTTAATTTAGGGGGTAGTTTATTTTGTAGAATAGCACTACAATCCTCAGTTAATGCCACTATTTCCTTTTCAGCAAATTTTCTCTTTTTAGAAAGAATATCCTTCATAAATTTTGCATAACTCGGCATCTGCTCTATAGCTTCTGCAAAAGGGATATTTATCGTCAACTTCTTAAAAATTTCCATGAATTTTTGGAATTGTGCATCAAGCCTTGTCTTAGTGAGCCTATATGGAAAAGGCGGAGGTGGATATACTTTTATTTTCTCTTCTAAATCTACAATTTCTACTCCTTCTTTAGCCCTAGGATCCTCTACCTTTTCCATCTTATCTCCCTGCTCTCTCTTTTCATCATTCTTTAATTTTTCTAGTGACAAGTCCCCACCCGGAATCTTATTACCACTTATTAAAGTAACAGAGTTGCATTGGCTAGATGAGTCATCTCTTTTTGGATTAGGAGTGGTATCAGCGGGTAATGTTCCCGCCGGCCTTAGGTTTAATGCATTAGCAATCTGTCCAATGGAATTCTCTAGTGATCTATGAGATGATTCTATCCCTACTACCCTTACATCATTCTTTTGGAACATTTCTAAGATTACTTCATCTGTTAATTTTCTTGAATTCCCATGATTGTTATGTGGAATATGATTAAATCCGGGTGGATGATTAACATTTTGATTATTTCTCCATGAGAAGTTAGAGTGGTTCCGCCACTCAGGATTGTAATGATTTGGAAGAATATGTTGTCTTTTGCCACCTATATAGTTGGCTTCTTCAGAAACTTGATTCAATTATTCTATGGTGAAGAAGGTGTTAGGATTAGGCAATTGAATGGTACTAATTGATGGCATTACTGTATTTTGACTCAAGGAATCTAAACGTTTGTTTATCATATTAAACTGTGAAGCCATCTGTGTGGCTAATGAAGTGATTTGATCAACATGATGGACTCCAGTTGGATTGTTACTCCCTTGTCTCTCAAAAGATTGGTAGTTATTAGAAGTAAGATCTTCAAGGATAGCATAAGCATCCTCGGGATACTTTTTCATCAATGACCCCCCCCCCCCCTCCCCCCCCCCCCCCCCCCCCCGCAGCACCATCTATTAAGATCATGGTAGCCGTTTGTAACCCATTATAGAATGTGGATACCTGTTGGTGTTGTTGTAACCCATGATGTGGACATCTTCTCAACAACTCCTTAAAACGCTCACAAGCGTCGTAAAGAGTTTCTCCGTGATTTTGCATAAAAGTGGTGATGTCTCTAATTAACTTAGCGGTTTTAGAGGGAGAGAAATATTTGTTTAAAAATTTATCTACTAACTGCTCCCAAGTGGTTATAGAACCATGTGGTAACGAGTTAAGCCAATCTTTAGTTTTTCCTTCTAAGGAGAATGGAAATAACATTAGCTGAATTGCTTCACTTGAGGCCCCATTTACTTTATACATATCACAAATTTCTAAGAATGACCTGAGATGAGAATTAGCATCTTCGTTGTTGAGACCCCCAAACTTGTTATGTTGAATTAGTTGCATAATAGTGGAGTAAATTTTAAAATTATTAGCGGCTATGGTAGGTCGGGCTATGCTAAAATGCAACCCTTCTCGCAAGGGTGTGTTATAGTCACGACAAGTCATTCTAGGAACATTTGGTTGAACATTCTGCTCAACTTTCCCATTAGGTTCTACTTGCTCCTCATTGTTAACCACATTATTATGCCCGTTAACCTCCATCTCAAGATTAATAGTATTGTTATTTCTCAGATTCCTTCTATTCAGCCTACAAGTTCTCTCGATTTCAGAATTCAATGATAATATTTCAGTGTTTCGATATCTGGACATACACCGATATGCAGTAGTTAATGAGTAAAAATGACAACAATACTTGAATTCAGATTACTCAGAATTACTAATATCACAAGATAATACTTAGAAGAAAACTTGTCCCCGGCAACGGCGCCAGAAAACTTGATGCACGCTTTGTCGTCTGAATATATAAATGCTACGCAAGTGTACATGTCACGTCAAGTAACAAAATGAAAAGTAGAGTGTCGAACCCACAGAGACAATGTTTTTCCTCAGCTTATGAGTACTAGTAATGATCTTTTCTTATAAGACAAGCAAAATCACGAGGTTTTAAGAGTAAGTAAACTAAATAACGAAACTAAATTAAGATAAGAATATAATGATGAGAAGTACGAGTCTCATATGTTGATCCCTAATCTTAGTTTGCCTTTTTGTGAAGAGAAGTACAATTGAAGTCAACTCAGTTTTTATCTTGTGGAAATCCTAAACTCGCGGTGAGCATCTCTCGATTTCATCATCGCACTATGCATATTTAGTGAGTAGCTTTAAATCAAGACTACACAAGTAAACATACGTATAATTTTATGAATCTTAACTCCACAACTAGAATGATAGCGATACGCTAAATCATATGTAGCCAAATTAAATTCTCGAGACTTACAAACGCAGCTCTCACATATAGAACGCAGTATGAAGCACTAGATGATAATTTCTTAACGTCATCACTGAAGAAGAGAATGAAATTTAAGATACAAACCAAATTTAACTCAATTGTTCATGTAAACATTAAAACAAACGTCGAATAGTTCACAATATATAAAACTCGCAAGCGGATTAGTTCATCGTAGTCAAAAGTACGAGAAATCGCAGCGAGGATTCAACAAACATGATGAACAAGAGTTTGAACAAGCCAACCAATTGATCTCTACGAATGCCCCTACAAAGGATGTTGTCACCTCCCTTTGCACGGAACTGGATTTGCTGCGCGGCTTCTTCTTCCTTCAGATCCGGTGAATAGACAAATTCCGCTCCCCTCTATATCCTCCTTTGCTTCCTTAATGATAATCCCCATTTAAAACCTACTTTTCCCCCCTTTTATTACTTGCCATAACTGCTGTCTAAATTCCCTCCGAAAATCTCCAAGAGACGCACCCTTCCATGTTTTCGTTCAGCGCCAAAATTCAAATTTCGGATTTCAATTTCGCCCCAAGTTGTTGCAACCTTGTTTTTCTGCGTGTTGCAACCTCTGTGCCTGCGCCTGCCTTGCCAACCCGAAACTTGATAGTTGCAACTAATAATTTGTGGACATTGCAATCTTCTTTCAGGCTATGAAGTTTTGGCAAATTTCCTTCTCCAGGCAGATTCCTTCGGCGCATCTAGTACAAATACATCGGAAAAAGACCAAATTAGCCACAATTCAAATAAATAAGAGTTTACTTCCATTTTCATATAATTTAAACTTATTTTAATTGATTTAACTGAATAAGTTGTTGGAAATAACTGCATAAATAACTTCTTTTTAGAAGTTATCACGTACCTGATCAACGGAATGTATAGATTTAGCTTAAACAATAATAACATTCACAAAATTAGTTCGAACCTTATTGATCCTAAGTTGTTACATAACAGACTTGGACATGTAAACTATAGGAAGATGTTAGATCTAGCTAAGAGTCATAACATTCCCTTAGATTTGTCGATTCTACTTGACAAGTGCGAGGTGTGTGCTCAGACCAAAATCATTAGAAAGCCTTTCAAATCGGTTTCAAGGAGCACGAAACTTCTTGAATTGATACATTTAGACCTCTGTGATTTTTGTAATCGCGTCACTAGAGGGAGAAGGAAGTATTTGATTACGTTCTGAAAGTGAAGGGATAGATACAATTGCGGAATTAAAGATTATAGATATAGAATAAGAAACCTAAAGCCTAATACAAAGTGTTGTGCACAAACTCAAGCTAACTGTAATTACAGTTAAGGCTTGGAAATCCTAATCAGCAACTAGCAATCCTAGTTAAAACTAATCACAGCCACAAAGCAAATAATAAATCAAGCAACCAGACGACACAAGATATTATAGTGGTTCCCCAAACAACTTGGGTACGTCCACTCTTCTACCCACACGGTAGGAATCCACTACAGGTTTTTGATCAGGTGCCCTGCCACCAACAAGATCTGCTGTAGGTAGATCTAGAGACCCTTTAGACTTTTGATCAGGTGTCTAAAAACCAAGCTTTACTTTTGAAGGGAGTAAACAACCCTTTACAGGAGGGGGGAAGAGGATTAGAATGTCTTCTCTATTTTACAAATAGATTAGAGAAGCACAAGGCCTCTTCAGAATTCAAGACAGAGTACTGTCTTGAAGTTCTGAAGGAAAAGCTTGAAGAAGACTAGAGATCTGGATGGATGTTCTTCTTCAGCTTCCTTCTTCTTCTTCTTCTTTTTCAATATCTTTGAGTGTATCTTCCTGGAACAGGAGCACTCAGGTTGAAGAAGAGTGAAGAGATATCTTCTCAGATGGATGGGTGATTGCTGAGAGCAGCTGTATCTTCTCAGTTGAATCCTGAGAGCAGCTGTTTGATTTCTTCCTTCTACTTCTGCATATTACTGGTGGTTGAGATCTGTTTCTTTTTGCAAAAGAACTCTTTTAAATAGGAGCAGCAGCAACGGCTCTAATATTTGAGTTGAGCTTTGTCTTCTTCTCAGATCTTGAATCTGGGCTGCAAATAACATAAAGACAAAACAAGTCTTGCATATATATATTTCTATATAAAGCATAAAGCTACTGCAGCTGCAATCTGATAAAGGATATTAGATAAAGTTACATCAGATAACTCTTTACAGCCAACGGCTATAAAGGACAGCAGCATTAAAAGTGAGACAGATAATAAGACAAAATACATTGTCAGAAAGAATTGACTTATGCATAAAGGATAGAAGCAGGTATATGCATAAGGTCAATTAAATAAACTATAATAAAATATGCTATACATACAGGAAATAAAACAAGGAATAAAACGCATATAATATTATAAATAAAAGCAGGAAAGAGATAGTCGAACGATCCTCGGAGATCGTCGACCAACCCACTGAGATCGTCGACCAACCCACTGAGATCGTCGACCGACTCAGAAAGTCGAACTATCCAGGCAGATAGTCGACCGACTCAGAAAGTCGAACTATCCAGGCAGATAGTCGACCGACTCAGAAAGTCGAACTATCCAGGCAGATAGTCGACCGACTCAGAAAGCATCGAGCGAAGCTGACAGAGAACGTCGAGCTTAGCTGTCAGAAAACGTCGAGCTTTAGCTCAAAGCTAAAGCGTCGACCGGAGCTCAAAGCAAGAGCGGATAGTCGAACTATCAATAGATAGTCGACCTATCACACAGCAGATGGTCGAACTATCTAGACAGATAGTCGACCAGAGCTCGACGATCTAGCAGAACGTCAAGCTGACAGAAGACAGACGATCGTCGACCGGCTGATCGACGATAGTCGATCGGCGTTCGACGATAGTCGAACCCGAAAATCCCTTAGCCAGAATTTTACTGGAAAAGAGAATACTCTACAACTAGACTTTGACCATAGATAAATCTTGGGTCAAGAGACTAAAAGGAAAGACTTAACTCAAATCCAAACTAGGGTACCAACACGTTCATTGATGATTTTTTAAGATATTGTCATGTATATCTGTTGAAATCGAAATACGAAGCCTTTGAGACGTTTAAGACATTCAAGTCTTAAAGATAGGGTAAGCTCTGAATAACTCTAGAGGGAGAGGGGGTGAATAGAGTTTTTAAAATCTTTTTAATTCTTGCAGAAATAAGAAATCTTTAACAAAATATGTTACTATGATATAGGTGTATGAGTGTACTAGTGCAACAAGTGAACTAAAGAAGAGATAACTAAGCTACACAACAAAATATATCACAGCACAAGCACACAGGAAAAATCACAGCCACACAGACAACACAAGAATTTTATAGTGGTTCCCCAAACTTGGGTACATCCACTCTTCTACCACCCTAGGTAGGAATCCACTACAGGTTTTGATCAGGTGACTTCCACCAATGAGCTTTTGATCAGGTGCCCAAAAACCAACCCAAGCCTTTTGGAAGGAGGCTTGCGACCAGAATAATTTTTAAGGGAATTAAAACCATATACAGAGGTAGGGATGAGAGATTGATGGAAGTCTTCTTTTCTCAAATCAAAATGAGAAGACTTTGTGGATTCTTTTATGTTGTCAAAGCTCCCCCTGAGATCTTAAATGGTTCATGAGTGGAAGCTTTGCAAAGGGTGAGTAGGCCTTCTGCTATAAAATCTATTTTCTGAAATCCTTTGACTGATTTGAATGTTTTTGGTCACTTGAGATTCCAGAAAACAAAGAAGGAGAAGAAAGATTCTTGATAGTGATTATTGTTCTTTCTTCTTCTTTCGAGAGAAGTTGATTTTTTTTGAGGGAGCTGTATGCACTGTCGTTGATTGATGTTCTGTGTGTCTTGTTGTTCTCTTTTTGCGGAGAGATGATCCCTTTGATAACTGCCTCTTGGTCGAATTCAAAATCCTGCAGTCAATGCTCAGCCAAAATCTTGGGAATGAAAACGGCAAGAATGCTGTCATATATTCTATTCTATGTCTGTCCCGAGATATAAGCAATTAATTCCATGGGGGATATTTGCAATCAATGCTGCAAGTAACGGCTCTATTCAAAAGATATCATAGCATTGATTTTCCAAGGAATTAACAACCCATAATAGATATAAAATAAGGAGACAGAAAAAGAAAGAATAAATAACAATATGGCTTACAGTTTTCGTCGACCAGAGAACAACTAAAGTCAACCTGGGATCAGCGAACAACTACACTGCATAAACTGGCAGATTCTGTGCTCTGAGTTCGTCAAACTGAGAATGGCTTTCGTCGAGTTGAGAATAGCTGTTCGTCGAGCTGAGAATAGCTGTTCGTCGAGCTGAGATCCAAAATCGTCGAATTCTGAATGCTGCTTGATAACTTTCTTCTTTTGTACATCAAGTTCGTCTAACTGAAGTCTAAGATCATCGAGCAGAGTCTGCGGTCTGGACTTAGAATATTTTCTAATGTTGAGTGTTGAAGTATTGATCTGGCGTTGAGAGCGTTGAGTGATCTTGGGCTCTGGGTGAGCTTTGGCTTTGAGTGAACTATGGCGTTGAGTCAATTATAGCGTTGAGAGATATTTGGCTCTGAGAGTTGAAGTGTTAATCTGACATTGAGAGATATTTGGCTCTGAGAGTTGAAGTGTTAGTTGACCTACGGACAGAGTTCGTCTAGCTGATGTTCTTAGTTCGTCGACTGAGTGTTAGACTTAGAAGGTATTACTTCGTCTAGAGTTCATCGTGCTGAGATCTGAGTTCGTCGAGCTCAGCTCAGAGAATTGTCTCTGAGTTAGTCGAGCTGAGCACGACAATCGTCGATCGGAGATCGACGAACGTAGATCTCCTTTTTCCAAAGCTTGAATTCTCTAAGTCTTGAATCGTTTGCAGTGTTGGAGGCTGGTCCTTTGTACTGTTTGACTCTAAGGACTTGACCTAGACTCTAGGACATAGTCATGACCCTGATCTATACATGTTGGGTCATATCCTAACTCAATGAACCTAGCCCAAATCCAACTAGGGGTTCCAACAATCTCCTCCTATTTGGGTGAGGTCACTAATAACAGACTCAATACAAGAAAAAGTATACAAAGCAGGAACACAATATATATCTGACAGATAATTTAATAACAAGTGCATCAGATATATGTACATAGTCAGCTTTGTAACAGAAAAGAAAACATAATTTTTACAAAGTATACCAAAAGTAGCAATTCTTCTTCAGGATTTTCTGTTTCTACTTCTTGGATTTTTCTTCCTTTTTCTTTTCTCCAGGCTTGGTAAATATAATTTCCCTATTAGGATTGACAGCTTCTCTTTTTGATATATATAGATCTACTGCTCCAATCATTGTCTGAGTTGAAGTTCTGGAATAATTTCCTCTGGATGTCTAGCCATAAAATCAGCAAGGTCAAACAGTTTCTTGCTCACTTGATTTGGCAGTACTTGTTCTTTTCATTTAGACGAGATTCAAACTCAGCTGACAAATGCAACTAGAGTAGAGGACTCAATCTAAATGAAATTAGAAAAGGATCTATAAGAAATAGAGTTATCTGACAGAGAATTTCTTTATACAGAAATCCAAACAGACTATTTGAACAAAATATCAATCAGATATAATCAGCTATAAGAAAAGAAAATGCTTCCTAATAAATCTGTTCCAAATAATAAAAGGATTTGAAAATATTTTAAGTAATTTATCCTTTTGATAATAAAACAAATTTATGAAAAAGCAAATTGAGTTCTCAAATCTGAACTCATTAAAATATAAAGAAAACATTTCTCTGAGAAGTGTTGGTTCCTTCTCAGGTATAGTTAAAACTTGGCAGCAATTTTGAATATCTAAATTGACTGAACTAAAAACAGATTTTGATATTACCTGAACCTTTTCAGGTTTTGATTTTCCTTCTGTTAGTTCAGCTTCTGAATTGCTGCAGGAGGCATTTATGGCCATGATGCAAAATGCTTTGGCCCTTGCTTCCTCCTCTTCATCTTCAAATGATGAGTCATCATCTGAGACATCCCAGATAACATCTAGGAATGTTGATTCTCCTTCAGATGAGATGATGTGGCTTCCTTCTGATATTTCGTCCAAGGGTTCAGAAGCCATTTGATGAAGGTACAACCAAATCTCCTTAGCTGATGAACATTCAACAATCTCTTGAAAAATGTCATCAGACATTGATTCTGCAAGAATGTTCATTGCTCTGGCATCAGCTAGCCTGGCATTTTTTGTTGTTGCCGAAGTAGGGAGACCTGTCAAAATAGACAAAAAAATTTCTTCATCTAAAGAGTTCATATATAATTTGACTCTTGTCTTCCAGATGCTAAACTCAGCTAAGTTGCAAGCTGGAGGTCTGGTGCTAAAATAATCATTGTACTGGGCCATGAAAGTGATAGTGAATATCTATAATCCTTGGTATCTATCAGGATCTTGTGACTTAGGTGTTAGCCTATTCAGTCAGCCAACCTCCCTCTGATACCAATTGAAAGTGAAGGGATAGATACAATTGCGGAATTAAAGATTATAGATATAGAATAAGAAACCTAAAGCCTAACACAAAGTGTTGTGCACAAACTCAAGCTAACTGTAATTACAGTTAAGGCTTGGAAATCCTAATCAACAACTAGCAATCCTAGTTAAAACTAATCACAGCCACAAAGCAAATAATAAATCAAGCAACCAGACGACACAAGATATTATAGTGGTTCCCCAAATAACTTGGGTACGTCCACTCTTCTACCCACACGGTAGGAATCCACTACAGGTTTTTGATCAGGTGCCCTGCCACCAACAAGATCTGCTGCAGGTAGATCTAGAGACCCTTTAGACTTTTGATCAGGTGTCTAAAAACCAAGCTTTACTTTTGAAGGGAGTAAACAACCCTTTACAGGAGGGGGGAAGAGGATTAGAATGTCTTCTCTATTTTACAAATAGATTAGAGAAGCACAAGGCCTCTTCAGAATTCAAGACAGAGTACTGTCTTGAAGTTCTGAAGGAAAAGCTTGAAGAAGACTAGAGATCTGGATGGATGTTCTTCTTCAGCTTCCTTCTTCTTCTTCTTCTTCTTTTTCAATATCTTTGAGTGTATCTTCCTGGAACAGGAGCACTCAGGTTGAAGAAGAGTGAAGAGATATCTTCTCAGATGGATGGGTGATTGCTGAGAGCAGCTGTATCTTCTCAGTTGAATCCTGAGAGCAGCTGTTTGATTTCTTCCTTCTACTTCTGTATATTATTGGTGGTTGAGATCTGTTTCTTTTTGCAAAAGAACTCTTTTAAATAGGAGCAGCAGCAACGGCTCTAATATTTGAGTTGAGCTTTGTCTTCTTCTCAGATCTTGAATCTGGGCTGCAAATAACATAAAGACAAAACAAGTCTTGCATATATATATTTTTATATAAAGCATAAAGCTACTGCAGCTGCAATCTGATAAAGGATATTAGATAAAGTTACATCAGATAACTCTTTACAGCCAACGGCTATAAAGGACAGCTGCATTAAAAGTGTGACAGATAATAAGACAAAATACATTGTCAGAAAGAATTGACTTATGCATAAAGGATAGAAGCAGGTATATGCATAAGGTCAATTAAATAAACTATAATAAAATATGCTATACATACAGGAAATAAAACAAGGAATAAAACGCATATAATATTATAAATAAAAGCAGGAAAGAGATAGTCGAACGATCCTCGGAGATCGTCGACCAACCCACTGAGATCGTCGACCAACCCACTGAGATCGTCGACCGACTCAGAAAGTCGAACTATCCAGGCAGATAGTCGACCGACTCAGAAAGTCGAACTATCCAGGCAGATAGTCGACCGACTCAGAAAGTCGAACTATCCAGGCAGATAGTCGACCGACTCAGAAAGCATCGAGCGAAGCTGACAGAGAACGTCGAGCTTAGCT
This sequence comes from Platanthera zijinensis, assembly GCA_039513925.1. NCBI lineage: Eukaryota > Viridiplantae > Streptophyta > Magnoliopsida > Asparagales > Orchidaceae > Platanthera > Platanthera zijinensis. The sequence goes on from CM077098.1 coordinate 119,393,574, forward strand.
GTCAGAAAACGTCGAGCTTTAGCTCAAAGCTAAAGCGTCGACCGGAGCTCAAAGCAAGAGCGGATAGTCGAACTATCAATAGATAGTCGACCTATCACACAGCAGATGGTCGAACTATCTAGACAGATAGTCGACCAGAGCTCGACGATCTAGCAGAACGTCAAGCTGACAGAAGACAGACGATCGTCGACCGGCTGATCGACGATAGTCGATCGGCGTTCGACGATAGTCGAACCCGAAAATCCCTTAGCCAGAATTTTACTGGAAAAGAGAATACTCTACAACTAGACTTTGACCATAGATAAATCTTGGGTCAAGAGACTAAAAGGAAAGACTTAACTCAAATCCAAACTAGGGTACCAACACGTTCATTGATGATTTTTTAAGATATTGTCATGTATATCTGTTGAAATCGAAATACGAAGCCTTTGAGACGTTTAAGACATTCAAGTCTTAAAGATAGGGTAAGCTCTGAATAACTCTAGAGGGAGAGGGGGTGAATAGAGTTTTTAAAATCTTTTTAATTCTTGCAGAAATAAGAAATCTTTAACAAAATATGTTACTATGATATAGGTGTATGAGTGTACTAGTGCAACAAGTGAACTAAAGAAGAGATAACTAAGCTACACAACAAAATATATCACAGCACAAGCACACAGGAAAAATCACAGCCACACAGACAACACAAGAATTTTATAGTGGTTCCCCAAACTTGGGTACATCCACTCTTCTACCACCCTAGGTAGGAATCCACTACAGGTTTTGATCAGGTGACTTCCACCAATGAGCTTTTGATCAGGTGCCCAAAAACCAACCCAAGCCTTTTGGAAGGAGGCTTGCGACCAGAATAATTTTTAAGGGAATTAAAACCATATACAGAGGTAGGGATGAGAGATTGATGGAAGTCTTCTTTTCTCAAATCAAAATGAGAAGACTTTGTGGATTCTTTTATGTTGTCAAAGCTCCCCCTGAGATCTTAAATGGTTCATGAGTGGAAGCTTTGCAAAGGGTGAGTAGGCCTTCTGCTATAAAATCTATTTTCTGAAATCCTTTGACTGATTTGAATGTTTTTGGTCACTTGAGATTCCAGAAAACAAAGAAGGAGAAGAAAGATTCTTGATAGTGATTATTGTTCTTTCTTCTTCTTTCGAGAGAAGTTGATTTTTTTTGAGGGAGCTGTATGCACTGTCGTTGATTGATGTTCTGTGTGTCTTGTTGTTCTCTTTTTGCGGAGAGATGATCCCTTTGATAACTGCCTCTTGGTCGAATTCAAAATCCTGCAGTCAATGCTCAGCCAAAATCTTGGGAATGAAAACGGCAAGAATGCTGTCATATATTCTATTCTATGTCTGTCCCGAGATATAAGCAATTAATTCCATGGGGGATATTTGCAATCAATGCTACAAGTAACGGCTCTATTCAAAAGATATCATAGCATTGATTTTCCAAGGAATTAACAACCCATAATAGATATAAAATAAGGAGACAGAAAAAGAAAGAATAAATAACAATATGGCTTACAGTTTTCGTCGACCAGAGAACAACTAAAGTCAACCTGGGATCAGCGAACAACTACACTGCATAAACTGGCAGATTCTGTGCTCTGAGTTCGTCAAACTGAGAATGGCTTTCGTCGAGTTGAGAATAGCTGTTCGTCGAGCTGAGAATAGCTGTTCGTCGAGCTGAGATCCAAAATCGTCGAATTCTGAATGCTGCTTGATAACTTTCTTCTTTTGTACATCAAGTTCGTCTAACTGAAGTCTAAGATCATCGAGCAGAGTCTGCGGTCTGGACTTAGAATATTTTCTAATGTTGAGTGTTGAAGTATTGATCTGGCGTTGAGAGCGTTGAGTGATCTTGGGCTCTGGGTGAGCTTTGGCTTTGAGTGAACTATGGCGTTGAGTCAATTATAGCGTTGAGAGATATTTGGCTCTGAGAGTTGAAGTGTTAATCTGACATTGAGAGATATTTGGCTCTGAGAGTTGAAGTGTTAGTTGACCTACGGACAGAGTTCGTCTAGCTGATGTTCTTAGTTCGTCGACTGAGTGTTAGACTTAGAAGGTATTACTTCGTCTAGAGTTCATCGTGCTGAGATCTGAGTTCGTCGAGCTCAGCTCAGAGAATTGTCTCTGAGTTAGTCGAGCTGAGCACGACAATCGTCGATCGGAGATCGACGAACGTAGATCTCCTTTTTCCAAAGCTTGAATTCTCTAAGTCTTGAATCGTTTGCAGTGTTGGAGGCTGGTCCTTTGTACTGTTTGACTCTAAGGACTTGACCTAGACTCTAGGACATAGTCATGACCCTGATCTATACATGTTGGGTCATATCCTAACTCAATGAACCTAGCCCAAATCCAACTAGGGGTTCCAACAATCTCCTCCTATTTGGGTGAGGTCACTAATAACAGACTCAATACAAGAAAAAGTATACAAAGCAGGAACACAATATATATCTGACAGATAATTTAATAACAAGTGCATCAGATATATGTACATAGTCAGCTTTGTAACAGAAAAGAAAACATAATTTTTACAAAGTATACCAAAAGTAGCAATTCTTCTTCAGGATTTTCTGTTTCTACTTCTTGGATTTTTCTTCCTTTTTCTTTTCTCCAGGCTTGGTAAATATAATTTCCCTATTAGGATTGACAGCTTCTCTTTTTGATATATATAGATCTACTGCTCCAATCATTGTCTGAGTTGAAGTTCTGGAATAATTTCCTCTGGATGTCTAGCCATAAAATCAGCAAGGTCAAACAGTTTCTTGCTCACTTGAAGTATTTCAAGTATCGCTCTCGCCTCTATAATCCTTGGCTCGTCGTCTCCTGTATTTGATCGATTTCTCTCGAGATAGGGTAGATGATGCCTTCATCGAGCCACTTAATTATTTCTTTCATCACAACTTCTTTCATGGGAGGACTAAGCCTACGTTGATGCTCTATAGATCCTTTTGCCCCCTCTTCTAATAATATTTTATGCATGCAAATGGACGGGCTAATTCCCTTGATATCGGCTAAAGTCCAACCAATGGCACCCTTGAACTCTCGTAAGACTTCAAGTAATTCTAGTTCCTTATCTCGTTCTAACGATGCATCAATGATAACCGGTAAAGTGTTATTCTCCCCAAGAAAAACATATTTTAGATGTTCGGGCAGTGGCTTCAAATCTAATTTCGGTGGTTCAATAATGGATGGTTTCATTGTTGTAGGCTCGTTGGACCTACTTATAACCTCGAAGTTCCTATCAATTGGTTGCTTGTCACATGAATCTAAAATTTTGACTACCTCCTTGACTTCTAAATCGTCCTCTCCTTCCTCAATAGTAAGAATACTCAATAATTTAGATTCTAGTTCATCACTCTCATGTACCAACCTAGAAGGAACAACAACTTCTTCTATCGAAAAACATTCCTCCTTATCATCAGGGAATTTCATAGCTTTAAGGATATTAAACGTTACTTCCTCATCGTTTACTCTCATTGTTAACTCACCTTTTTGGACATCTATAAGGGTGCGTCCGGTGGCTAAAAATGGTCTTCCTAAGATAATAGGCACTTCCTTATCTTCGTCCATATCCAACACAATAAAATCTGCTGGAAATATGAATTTCTCCACCTTGACTAGTACGTCCTCAACAATTCTCTTAGGAAAAGCTAAAGACCTATCAGCTAATTGGAGGGTGAGAGATGTTGGTGTGATCTCCCCAATACCTAATTTTGTGTAAATAGATAGCGGCATCAAGTTGATGCTAGCCCCCAAGTCGCACAACGCTCTTCCGGAGAACTTCATTCCAATTGAACATGGAATTGTAAAACTCCCGGGGTCTTTCAGTTTTGTGGTAACTTATTTTGTAAAATAGCGCTGCACTCTTCGGTTAGTGCTACTATCTCCTTATCAACAAATCTTCTCTTCTTAGGCAAGATGTCCTTCATAAATTTAGCATAGCTAGGCATTTGCTCAAGTGCCTCGGCAAATGAGATATTTATAGTTAACTTTTTAAACATATCCATGAACTTTTGGAATTGCATGTCAAGCTTATTCTTGGAAATCCTAGATGGAAAAGGTGGTGGAGGGTAAACGATGTCTTTCTTTTTATTAGTTGGTTTATCGAGTTCAATTAACTCTGGTTCCTTGCTCTCTCTAGACCCTTCTTTTTCTAATTCTCTTGCCGTATTATTTATCTCATTCTTCTCTTCCTCCCTAGCTTTCTCCAACAACCCATCCCCGCTTGCTATCTCTACTCCACTCCTTAAGGCTATGGCTTTGCAATGACCATTTTGGTCATTTCGATTAGGGTTAGGTGTGGTGTCAGAAGGTAGAGATCCCATCGGTCTTTGGTTTATTGATTTGCAAGTTGACCTAAAGTTGTCTCTAAAGACCTTAAGGAAGATTCTATTCCCACCATTTTAGAATCGTATTTTTGAAACATTCCTAAGATGAATTCATCTGTCATTCTCCTAGGATTTACTTGTTGATGTGAAACATTATTTGGCGGAGGATTCGGGTTTTGGCTAAATCCCCCCGGTTGGTTCATCCCTTGATTAGTCTTCCACGAGAAGTTCAGATGATTCCGCCACTCGGGATGGTAATGATTTGCGAATCCGGGTGGAATTTGCCTTTGTGTTCCGCCCACATAGTTTGCTTCTTCAGTAACATGATTTAATTGTTCAACTGTGAGTGAGGCATTCGATGTAGTGGTGATAATGAATCTAATCTTTTGTTAATCAGGTTAAATTGTGAGGCCATTTGGGCTGCCAAAGATGTGAATTGGTCCACTTGATGGATTCACACTGGGTTGCTATTCCCTTGTCTCTCATACACTTGGTAGTTATTTGCGGTTAGATCTTCTAATATAGAATAAGCATCCTCGGGATATTTCTTCATCAAAGAACCCCCTACAGCTCTGTCAACTAAAATCATAGTTGCCGTCTGTAGCCCGTTATAAAAGGTAGATACTTGTTGATGTTGGGCCAACCCATGATGTGGACATTTCCTTAACAACTCCTTGAAACGCTCCCAAGCGTCGTAAAGAGTTTCCCGTTATTCTGTGTAAACGTGGTTATGTCCCTAATCAGCTTTGCAGTCTTAGACGGTGGAAAATATTTATTTAAGAATTTTTCAACCAATTGGTCCCATGTCGTGATTGAATCATTAGGCAACGACTTTAACCAATCTTTCATCCTTCCTTCTAAAGAAAATGGAAATAATCTTAGCATTATTGCATCTTCAGATGCGCCATTGAATTTAAACATATCGCAAATTGCTAAGAAATTTCTCAAATGAGAATTTGCGTCTTCAACCTCCAAACTTATTATTCTGCACTTGTTGCATAATCAGAGGATCCATTTTAAAATTATTTGCAGGAATTGCTGATCGAGCAATGCTGAAATGCAAACCTCCTCGTAGAGGTGTGTTATAATCATGACAAGTCATTCGTGGGGCCGCAGGTTGGCCATTTTGATCCACGTGACCATCATGATTATTAGCGTTATCATGTGCAGGATTATCCATCACCAGATGAATAATATTAGCATTTCTAGCTTCTCTTCGGTTCTGTCTACAAGATCGCTCGATTTCAGAATTTAAAGGCAATAACTCAATTTGCCTATATCTGGACATACACTGAATTAACTTTTAATGATTTAAAAATAAACAAACAAACACTTGATCTCTAAATACTCAGATCTTGCTAATATTGCAAGAAATAACACACTAAATCCGTCACACGTCCCCGGCAATGACGCCAAAAACTTGATACGCCGGTAACGTATATATAAAATAACGCAAGTGTACGTGCCGGTTCAAGTAATATAAAGTGAGAAGTGATCGTTTCCTCGAGGAAGTGAATGATTTAGTGCTCGCAACTACTAGCTTAAACTTTTCCTTAAATTCAAGTGAGGTAATTGGTGTGATTTAGTTAACGAAACTAGTGATAATAAATACTACTAAGTTCTTATCTAAAAATGACTTTTTCTTACTTTGGAGAATTAGTCTTGCATGTTGTTTTCCTTAGACTAATATGACAATTATTTTTAAGTCATCTTTCATAATCGGATAATTACTATCCTGCAACGATTTTTAAGATGGATAACATTATCTCTCGATCTCCGAAATCCACTTATCCTACTTCCCCTAGTCATCTCTAACTTAGGCGGATTTAGAATAACATGAAGCGCTAAAATCAAAGTTACTAACTTGAGATGAAATCTCTTTCTATCTCAGAGTTATATCAGGACTTATGTCACACTTACGTCGCTGCTCTCTCAAGTCTCGCAACGCAGTAGAAAGATGGAATTTTTACTAAAGCATCACGCAACTCCTCTCTCGAATCTCACCACGCGCAATGAGGATTCAACCTTAGAATAACATGACTCATCTCTCGAATCTCGCCGCACTATCTAGGAGAAGAACACTTACTCAAAAATTCCATATATAAAAGACATAATCTCAATAAAGATAAAACATCAACCAATTATGAAAGATAAATTCAAATCAAGTCATCATAATAAGTCTAAATACTTACAACACACAAGACTTATGGAATTAGTTCATAGTGGAAGGAGAGAACATCACAAAAATTGGAAAGATATTACAGCCCATGATGAAAAGAATGTAAAATAACGCCGGAAGATGGTCTCCAACTCGCGTACACGCAATCCTTCTCCAAGATCTGGTGTTGCCCTAGGTTTTCTTCTCCAAGCAATCTCCTCTTCTTTTTTCCTTCTCCAAGAATGAATAATCCTCCTTTTTTCCAACCATTTTCGTCCTTTAATTTCGTGCCCCCATCTGAAAGAATGCCTCCTTTCAATTTGTAACTACTGCAATTTTTTTTCAAAATTCGGATTTTTTAAATTCCGAAAATTGTTATAACAACTAAAAAAGTTGTTATGACAACTTTCCCAGCACAGCAAACTGCTTCAGCATTCCTTCTCTGGATTGAGTTTTTCGGCTATTCTGACAAGAAAACATTAGAAAATGATCAAATTACTCACACTTAAGTTAAAGATGATTTTTATCATCTTTTTATACTCAATAGAACATCTTTTTACTATTTTTTGTCAAATAAAATGGACATGGATAACTTCATTTAGGAAGTTATCACTTAGGAATAAAGGTCTGACAACATAGTAAAAATAGATCAAATATGCAACAATTCTACTCAGAGAGCAGATCATTATCATCCATGTAAAAGTCCACTTTCTCTCCTCCATCTTCACTAGTGTCTGCAAGGAATTTCATAAGTTTAAACTCTATGAATTCATAAACATATGCGGTGACGTTTAAAGTAAGCTAGCTCTACCTAAATAATCTTAGTACTTGTAGCAGTAATGAAGTAACACTATCAGCATCTCTATCTAGTCTAACTAGGATTAGTCAAATTTTTATTTTAATAAATCAAACATTATTATCTTACTCATTAATGATCATTATGTACCTCATCATCAAATGTAGAATGATTTGACACAACATCATTTGTACAACCCCATATTCACTTATTAGGACTAAGATGCCCCAGGGACTCGGATTAGGCTAGCTCTGGGCTGAAATTAGACCAAATAGATTAGAAGACGAAGGGGTTCCCGCCCAGGCCAGGAAAAAGGGCTTGTGCCTCGTGTCGGCGGGAGCCTTTTGGCTCCCGCCCAGGACAGGCGAAAGGGTTTGCGCCTCGTGTCGGCGGAAGCCTTTTGGCTCCCGCTCAGGCTAGGAAAAAGGGCTTACGCCTCGTGTCAGTGGGAGCCTTTTGGCTCTTGGCGTTGAGTGAAGCTTCACCACTCAACACCCCCTCTAGTATTATGGCTCTCGCCCAGGGTAGGTGGGAAGGTTCGCGCTCGAGACAAGCGGGAGCCCCACAGAGATCAGCGGAAGGGCTCCCGCCAGGTAAGGTCCAGAGGTGAGATTACCTAGATGCCCATAGGTCAGAGTTTTCTACCAGGTGGTGTATAGAGGTGAAATTACTAGGATGCCCCTAGTTCTATATTAAGCTCCTCAGAACAATGGTGTTTGGATGTTGGCAGACCAGCCATGGTTATTTTAGTAATTTAGGATATTGGAAATCTAGAAATAGACTCGTAGAGTTCCTTAGAGGGCAGGTGATCATCATTTTTGAAATCCTTTAGTGTCTTCTGAGGTATTCCTAGCTCAACGATTGGCTTTGGAGATGAAGCGCTCAGAGATCTTTTGGGTTAGAGGAAGGACCTCCCAGCGATTGGATTTGGAGGGGAAGCGCTCAGAGATCTTCCGGGTTAGAGGAGGGACCTCCCAGCTGAGGCTTAGGGTCAGTTCCAAGGTTATTATTACTGGTCAGGGGTCTAGGTTTTGGAGAACTAGGAGTTAGCTACACCCCAAGGTCCGAACTCTCGTTGAGGCTAGTTTTTGGCTTCAACATCATTTGTAACATATCAAGTGTGAAATAATGTGTTATGATCATTAATGTTAGATTAACTTTTACAATGACTTTCTATTCCTAGTTGAATAATTCTCGGATCAACTTACAATGAGAAAGATGTTAAGTCATCAAATGTGGAATGACTAGCTTCTAACTATCTTGGGTTTACATCAAGAAATTATTTGAGATTGTCAGTCTATTATTAGATGTTTGAATGTTGTAACTATAAGTTCTTACCATTAAAACATAAGCATAGGAGGAAAATTCCATCTTCCTATAGATTTATTCTCACCTCCCCCGATGTTTTTATTATAAGAACTCTATTTAATCCTTTTGTCAAGGCATCTGTAACATTATCCTTTGTCCTCACGTCGATCATGGTCATAATCTCCTAACTTGTAATTGAGGTCAACCAAGCTTGTTTCATCCTTAATTGTCTTCTTTTGCCATTGAACAAAGTGTTCGTAGAAATTATTTCAGTAGCCTAATTATCGCAGTAAACTACAACAGAACTCAGTTTTAGGCTCGTCAGTGGAATGTCCATCACCAAATCTCTTATCCACTTTGTTTCTTCTCTTATTGAAGTTACGACATAGAGTTTGAATTTTATAGAAGAGAGTGCAATGCGTGATTGCCTCTTGAACTTCCAGGCTACAACTGCTCATCTTAGTGTGAAAATAAATTTACTAGTAAACTTGCTGTCATTTATTTTTAAGCATCATGATGCATCAGAATATCTTTCAAGAACTAGAAGATGACTATTATAACATAAAACATACTTTTGGTGTGCTTTAAGTATCTCATTAGCCTATCGTGGGCATTCCAATAGTCTTGGCTAGAATTACTAGTAAATTTGCTTAACATGCTAGCTTATCGTAAAGGTTATGTCAGGTCTAGTACAGACTATAACATACATGAGATTACCAATCAGTTTAGCATATCCTTACTGTCTAACTGTAGCTCCTTCATTGAGCTTTAAGCGGTTATTGTAATCATATGGTGTCTATACTATTTTACATTCAGTGTATCCCCATATATCCAATATGAACTTTATGTAGTAGTTTTGACTTAGGGAAATGTCATTTTTCCCAAAGCTCACTTGCATGCTTAGTATAATTTCAACTACACCTAATCTTTAATATTATATTCTTTTACTAGACCTGACTTTACGTCATCCACTTCGTATTGATCAGATTCTAGAATTAACATATCGTCTACATACAAGCATATTATAACAACTTTATTTGATCTATAACGTATATAAAACATTTATTATAGAGACTCGACATGAATCTTATGTTCTTTACGATATAATCAAATTTTTCATGCCATAATTTAGGTGCTTATTTTAGTTTGTGTAGTGATTTTAATAACTTACAGATCTTATTTTTGTGACCTTCTACAATGAAGATTTAAGGTTGACTCAAGTATATCTCTTCGGTCAGATCTCGGTTCAAAAACACAGTCTTAACATCCATTTGATGAATTAAAAGGTCTCAATAGATACAATGCCAAAGAGATTTGGGAGGCATTGGAGGAGCACTTCATGTAGGAGGAGGATCTTTCCAAAGCTTATCTGGTGGACAAGTTTCATTCCTTTGCGTTTGACGAGGAGATGACGATTCTCCCTCAGGTATTTGAATTTGAGAATTTAATTTATTTTTTGCATAGTGAGAATATCTCTCTGCCATATAGCTTTGTTGTTGGCTTGATAATTTATAAATTGTCTTCCACGTAGTATAATTTTAAAACTAAGATATATCGCAAGAAGATGCGGGTTGGTCTGAATGACCTCAATCGTTTTATACACATTGAGGATAAGAATATGACTAGACACGCGTTAGAAGCTGTTAGCAAACAGAAAGTTGTTGCCAACATGATTTCTAGCTTTAAACGCGTGCTTAACCCAAAAAAGACCAAATCTTCTCAAAGTAGTTTCCAGGCTGCATGCCCTAATAAAAAGATAAAAAGTTTAAGGGTAAGTATTTCAACTACAACAAATGAGGGCACTGTGTATCTGATTACAGATTTCCTAAGAAGGAAAGGACTAGAGCACCACAAGACGACAACCAAACCAATATGGTTAGGTTTACTGAGCCATCAAACTTTGTTACTTTGGTTGGAAATGCGAAGGCCAGCATTGAGTGGTACTTGGATTAGTGGACAACTTGTCATGATTGCAATAATGCTAATTTGTTGACATGACTCACTGCTGTAAAAAAGTCTGTGATAATTGCAAATGGTGAGATAGCTGACGTGTTGAAGGTGAAGAATGCAACATTGTTGTTCTCCTTAGATAAAACTTTAAGCTTAAAGAATATTAAATTTATTCTTTCATTAGCTATTAATTTAGTGACTTTTAATTTACTTTGTGATATTGATATAGTTTTAAATTTTTAACGGTAGAGTAATTTTTTTAGTTAACTCACACTATTTTGATTACGCATACGTCCAAAATAGAATGTACCGACTAAGTTTAGCAAATGAAGAAATCAACAAGTTCAATCAAACTTAATTAGCCCTAACACTTTACATAACAGACTAGAATACGCGAACATAAATTATTCTACCACTATCATCTATGTATATCTTTCAAAAATTCTTTGGACTAACTTCTAAAACTTAATGTTCAAAATCATTCTTCGTGAACATAGATTTTTCTAAAAATCTCCAAAGACTAACCCTGTAGAGGCTTAGGCTCCGTTTGGGAGGACTTATTTTCACCGGTCAAGCGGTCACGATCGCATGAACCGGACCTTAATTAAGGTCCGGTTCATGCGGTCGTGACCGCTTGACCGGTGAAAATAAGTCCTCCCAAACGGAGCCTAAGTCGTGACAATATGCTGTCAGTACAAATTCCCAACAAAAGCATTATCAACTTTGAAGGTTTAGTCGACAACTCACAACCCAAATCTTCTTTTAATTGGGGTTTCCTTTTGACATTAAAAAGACAGTCATACTCCATATTAGATTTTTTTAGTTGAGAACTGTACTCAATGTCTACCCACTCGCTAGCTTTTCTTATATATATATAAAAAGAATCACAGCTAATTATTTCATATCTCCATGCTATTGCCTTATTTTATTCGTTCGGCAATTATGTGCGCAGTACTCTTATTGGTGTGCGCGCGTGGCTAATTATTGATTATATTAATACTTTATTCGATATCCACGTATTTTCGTGCTAAATAATCGTATTTTCGGCTCATAATCTTTTCCCCCTTAAAAAATGGGGAACGGTGAGATCGAATCTGTTGGAAAAGACTTTGAAATGGCGCACAAATGCCACGTGGCCACTTAAGAAGGACGAAAATGGGCGGCACTTTTGAGTGGACTATTATTCTAAGCTTTTGATTAAAATAATAATAATTATTATTATTATAAATTTATAATATCATCACGAGTCATATTATAAGCTGCAATCAGAAGAATCTTCCTTATTCCACGTGGACTTCTGATTGCATCTTTTTTATGGTTGATGATCACAAACGTGCTTGGAAATGTCATTTTCTTTACATCGTGCTTGAGCTAGTACACAATCTTTTTAGAAAAATTGTAAAATTTAGGTTCTTTTGGAGGGACTTATTTTTACCAAACCAGTTCATGCGGTAAAATAAGTTCGTCCAAATAGAGCCTTAATGTAAGATTATATTTTATATAAATGATAGGTACTTGACTCCGCCCCTACGACCAACAGCGACAACACCCTGATCGTGACAGTGCACGGGATCGGGGCCTCCAGTGTCCTGTGCGACAGTACTATTGTCATGATATAGACCCGGCGCGACGACGCACCTGTCGTTAGCAAACTCCTGCGCGCTATACTTCACTCTTCGCTCGTTTTTATCGTGTGCATGAGAATTTGCTAGAAAACCACGCTATTTATCATAGGTAATGAGTTTTGACTATATAAAAAGACATTTTTTAAAATTAAAGAAAAATAAATTAATTAAAGAAATTAAATTTTTTATAAAAAAGTGTGGTAAAATCGGAATTGATAGACGCGATAATTAATATGCACTGGAATCAATATTTGGTTGGAAAAAATATTTAATTTAAAAGTAAGCGTTGATGTGTTGACTTCTTAGGTTCTTCTTGCTCCGCACTACTTATCAAAGTTGAAAAAACATCTTTGCTTGTTTAAGACAAAAAGAGGTAAATCTGGCATCCACTATAATCTAAGCTCGAAAAATATCTGTAAACTTTTAATTTTCTAATGTTGGTCCAGAACTTTAGACAAAGATTGAAATAACGCATAGACTGACTTATGGTAAGTTTTAATGTTTTTAGATGATGCCCAGTTCTAAGGCAGTGATGTCACCTTAATGCGGCTATTAAGGATTATCAATTTATTTTGAAAATATTTTTTATTTTATTTTATGTCATGTATAATAACATACAGTGACGGAGCCAGAAAATAATGTCAGGGTGACCAGACTCATTTCATAACGTAGTTAAAAAAATTAACTTAAATTATTCAAATAACTGTATTAATACAAGAAAAATAACATATGAATATTTAAGAATATTTCAACTAAATTAAAATTAAAAACACATAACATTATCTTTCATAGGTTAGCACGTCGACTTTTCATATTTTGAAAGCGTTTGATGATAGTCTCATTATCAATACTTTTGAATATATCTCTTTCAATATAGGTAACCAAGCAATCATTCATCATTGAGTCTCCCATCCGATTACGCAGACGGTTTTTCACGATATTCATTACAGAAAATGCCCTCTCAACTGTAGTTGTTGCAACTGGTAAAACCAATGATAATTTCAGGAGCAAATAAACCAAAGGATATAAAATATCTTTCTTTTTCTCAACCATCTTTACTGCAAGATTGCCAATTCCATTTACTTGTGCAAAATCACTATCAGTCCGAACATCATAAACATAAGTTTACAACTGACAATTCAGTTCCATAATATCTAAATTTGAAAATTCGGATGGATAAAACTCAGCAAGTCATCTTAATTTTTGCTTATCAAATGCAGAACCATAATGTGATCCCCACCTAGTATCACCTGATCTTTTTACAGCCCTTTTTTTGGTTTAAACCAATACCACTTAAAAGTTCACCTTTTTGCAAACCTTCAACAATCTTAACAAATTGAGACTCGCGTAAAAGTTCTTGACGCTTACATGAGACATTGATTATATTGGTCAAAGTGACAGCCAATTCAAAAAGCCAAGTAACTTGAACATGATTTTTTACAACTGCTACTAACGCTAATTGAAGTTGATGTGCAAAATAATGAACATAATATGCAGATGAGTTCTCTTTCATAATTAGAGCTTTAAGTCCATTAAACTCTTCTCGCATATTACTTGCATCATCATATCCTTGTCCTCGTAATTTTGAAATGTTGAATCCATGATATAAAAAGAATTCTTCTAATGTTGCTTTAAGAGAATGAGCTGATGTATCCATTACATGCATAATTCCAAGAAAGCGTTCAATTACCTGCCCTTCACTGTTAACATAGCGCAACGCAATAGCCATTTGCTCTTTAGTAGATATATCTCGTGACTCATCTATCAGTATAGAAAAAAAAGCATCTCCAATATCCATTTTAATACAATTTATTGTCTCAATTGCCATTACATTGATATTATTTTTTTGAATTTCAGGAGCAGTTAACTTGTTATTTTCTGGCGCGTTATGCAAAATCACTTTATTCACCTCTTCATTATGATCTCCAAGAAATCTTAAAAGCTCGCGAAAATTTCCTTGATTTGTTGAAGAATCTGATTCATCATTATCACGTAATGTTAAGACCTGTTGAATTAAAAATCGAATGCAATCAACTGATGCAGTTAAACGTGTTTTATGCTCTTGTCTAGCGAGATCCGATTGTTTAAGAAACTGGACCTCAATATGCTGACCTGATTTCATTAAGTTAGTGCACATCACTGCAGCCTGATTGTGAATATTATTGGGACCCCCAACATGTTCTCGAAGTCTACTTAAACCATCTTTCCAATTTCTAAATCCGTCAACAGTAAATGAATCTCCCCCTGATTGTTGTCCCATTTCAGGCTTAAAAAGATAACAAAATATACAAAATGCCGCGTGTTTTGCTATGTTATATTCCAACCAAGAAGGAAATTGCTCAAACCATGCATAATTGAATCTTCTAGGTGTATTCCCAAACATTATCTGTGGAAACTGATTATGTCGTAGTTGACATGGCCCTTTCAATAGATATTTTCTTCTAATTTCATCTCTATCATTAACATTATAATCTGATAATCTAACTCGTAACCCTGGATCGACTATTATGTTGTCCATATTAGTTTCAATCAGACCCCTCTTTGAATTTGATTCCAAATCATCTTGACAAATTCGTTTTTTCTTAAGAACTGATTCAGAAATTAGAAGTTTCTTAAAAAACTTATCCATCTTTGTAATTTAAAAACCCCTTTCAATGTGCTCATTGTGATCGGATTCCCTATACAATGACCATAGCCCATAACAATTAGCCCAAACGTCTACACAACAAAAATGATGGGCAAGAGAGAAACACTTGCCCAAACGAAGGTTCGCTATGCCTCTTTAGATCTCCCAAGAGCTATAAAACCAATGTTCGATCAAGCGAAAGGGACTCACACGATCCGAACGAGTGATGTTGTACCAAAAGAGAACCACCCAAAACAAACATTTTGCAAGGGGGTGGTCTCTCCCAACAAAGAACAACGAGGTTCACCAAGCCTTCTCGGGCGTATTTTTTTTTAAAACAAAAAATCACCACCACAGAAAATTAACACAAACATAGACAAATTGCGCAAGAGGAAAGTGGAGGAATGTCGTTACCTCAACCAAGAGATTATGGTCGTCGCACAGCAATCGAAGAAATTTCTCCTACATAAAGACGTGCCTCGCCACACGTGGCTCTATCTCCGGTAGGTCGACGACGCCTGGCCTCCTCGAGTCCTCAGTCCTCACTCCTCGATGCCTCGTCGTCCTCGCCCGGGATGTCGCTGGAGGAAAAGGGGGAATCCGCCGGCTGGAGTGCTGGACCGTTGCGGCGCTGCGTATCGCGCGAAGTGGCGACCTCGGGGAA
The DNA here is from genome assembly GCA_039513925.1 of Platanthera zijinensis. Taxonomy (NCBI): domain Eukaryota; kingdom Viridiplantae; phylum Streptophyta; class Magnoliopsida; order Asparagales; family Orchidaceae; genus Platanthera; species Platanthera zijinensis. The sequence continues at coordinate 119,409,031 of CM077098.1, forward strand.
GAAATCGGTGTGGGAGGAGCCAGGAGGAAATGGATATAAAATAAACCTAACTCATATGCAATCTTGGCCATTGATTAGAATCTGATGGTTACAAAAAAAACAGTAAAATGAGGAAGTGTATGTGTTTGGATCCAGGATCAGCGCCCAAAACACCAAAAAGCTTAAAACACTGCACAAAATTAAAACTTATGTATATTTTGTATATTTATTTATATATATAATAAATATATATATATATTAAAAAATTTAAAACTCATTTCATAACCCCTGCTTTGTTGAAAATTTCGCAAAATCCAGGGTGGGCAGTTGCCCACCCTTGACCCTATGTAGGTCCGCCCTGATAATATATGTGTCATAATTAGACACAAAATAACAATAGTAAACTTTTGATCACTAATTCACTATCATTGATAGGGTTCCCACTGTAGGTTCTCAAGTCAAATCAAAAGTCTCCCGACCAAATCTCTAAAGCAAGACAGACTAAGCAAGTAAACCGCGCTCACTCGAAGGGTCTGGGCTTACTCCCAAGGGGGAGGCCAAAAAGAGAGTGCAAAGGCGCTACGCAAGACCAGCAAACGTTGCACGCACCGTGATGTAGAAAACGTTAGGGTTTGCGTACAATTACCACTCAAGTGCGACTTAGGCAAATCGCCAAACACTAGGCGTGCAATTAACGGGACTTCGCTTAGGTTAAGATAAACTCCAATGCTCAATTCCAACACCACAACGACAGACGTACCGAAAACAATATTTCAACGTGGAGATTCGATCGAGTGATTTCCCATTCCAACAAAAACCTAACTACTGGACGGCTGGCTTCTACCGACCAATTTGTTGGGAGGCGGCGACGCAACGCCCTAACTCTGATTCGTTCATTGTTTCCAGGCACACACCAAATCACAACACGCACAAAAATAGAACAAGGATGAATCTCACCAAGAGAGGATGAAGAGAAATCGTTATCCCCAACAAGGAACCCGAAGTTATAGTTTGAGAGAGCTGTCGCGGCACTGAGCGGAGATAGCAGAGGCGCCGCACCTCCGGAAGAAGTGGGTGGCGTCACACCACCCAAACCGCCGACGTTAATTTTCCAGAGGAGAAACTTTGGGGCGACGAAGGAACACCTTGCAAGTGTCGCGGAGGGGGGAAGGAGCTTCACACCGTCACAGGATCGGTTTCACACCGGTGGTGACTTGCCGGTGTCACGTTTGAGAAGGGGCCGTTGGTGTCGCGTCGGAGGATGGGGGATGGCGTCCCTCGGGTTCACGAATGGAGGCCACACCACTCTGATCGGGATTTTCTTCTCAAAAGCTTTTCCTTAGGGTTCAACAGTTCTTAACCGCACAAGTCGCCAAACCGCAAGCTCTGTTTGTCGAAACTGCCAAAAATGGCAAACTGCAACAACCCACAAAGACTGTTTGTTATTGAATGCTGATAAACTTAAAAAAACTCGTTGATAGACCGGGCGAACTGCTTGACTTAACCGTAACCCTGAGGAAGAGACTTCAAGCCGCCTAGCCGCGACCTGCTGGATACCACTAACTGTAAATCATGAACTGTTGTGAACACTAAGCTTCTACTAGTTGTCTAGCCACTTGATGCTAGCCGCATAGCCTGCACAGAGAGTCAACTTCACTTAGTCGTGTCAGCTAGAAAATCTTAACCGCAAGATCAAAATGCGAGCTGAGTTCTCAATGTTCTCGTTATTTATGACGAGCTGGAGACTCCTATTTATAGGCGACAAGAGGAGTGCGGTCACCGCTTATAGCGATAGGATAATCGCTCGTCATCCTACAGCTAGCATCAACTATCCGCACAAGTGCGAATACAAGCGTCAGTCTGCCAGTGATAACCATCTAACTGTATATGCGACTAAAATAATCAACCCGCATAGAAGAGCGAACAATTCCCTCAGTTCGTGTAGACTTGAGAAGATCAAACACGCGTCCTGAGCTAAGTATGCTTCCCAGACAATTTGTCAGACTCTGACACCAGACCGCATAGATCAGTGGTCTTTGCTCTAGACTGCTCATCACAGCAACCCGCGACTAAGGTCATATACAAGCCTAGTAGAACATACAATCTCCGCAACCACCAGAAGCAGACCGCGCAACTAGGCGGTCTCGGCGAACTAGGCAACAACCCAGACTTATCATGACACCATGACCAAATCGACACCCAAGCAACCACTGGCATCAACCCGCCCGAGAAGGCTCCAATAAACTGTGTGGTTAGTTTCCGCAAACCACGCTAAATGTTTTCCTTCTTGCGAGCCAGAGATCCTGTCATCTTTAAGCGGATTGTGCAGTCTCACAATACAGACCGCAGTAGCCGCAGCTCGACACCTAACTGCCCGGTTACTTCCCATGGTGCTTGCTGAACCAGACCGCAGGAGAGAAGAAGGGAAGCCAAAAACCGGCTAACTACCGCCTTCTATCCGCCAGATCACTGATAGTCTCTGTTGTTCGTGTCGAGAACGTCTCTTGGTCGCTGGAGAACCTGCGAGAGAGAGAAAACAGTAAAAGAGGAACTGCGAGTTGTCGGTTACTAGCGGTTAAATGAAAAGGAGACAAAAGGGTGTCGTTAATAGCGGCGACATCGGAGTTCGCCCGTCGTGGCTAAAACCACTCCTACGACGGGCTTTTTGGTTGTCCTAGATGAAGCGATTACATCGGTTACCAAGGAGCACTCGATCAGACAGTAACCCGCTCGACAAAGGATTCGAGACCGCTACCACAGACGGCGAGCTTTATATAGGATTCGATTTGTGATGCCTAGAGAGTACTGTTCATGCCTATTTATAGGCTCGGGGTCCTGCCCGAGCGGGCAGGCGCTAGAATCACCGGCTTCCCGGGGGACAGGAGAGCGGACAGCAGTGACAGGATGCACAGCTAGAGAAGAAAGAGGACAAGCTTTTAACCGCGCGGCTACGCAGTTTTCAATAAAAAGACCAGCGACTCTCAGACGGAAAAACGGCTTGTTAATTGCCACGGTCTCATGGTTACGCGGTCAAGAATCGGACCCTTGACTCATCTAAAGGGAGAAACTGAATAGCGGTCTCCCGGGTAAACATCTGCAATTTACCATATCAGACCGCCCCACTCCACGTCACTTTCACTTCAACAATTTCAACACCCCCCTTAAACTGGGAAGTGGCAGCCAGAGCAATCCTAGAAACCGAATAAACGATCCCTTTGACAACAACTTCGTAAAGATATCCACGATGTTATCCTGACTCTACACACACTCGACCATCAGAGACCCCTCCAGCACCTTCTCCCGAATAAAGTAATACTCGATCTCAATGTTCTTTGCTTGTGCGTTACAAACTGGATTATTAATCAGTTTGAGAGCACTCTCGTTGTCACTGCGAAGCAGAGTAATACCATGCACCTCCTCATGGATATCCTCCACTAATGTCCTGAGCTAGATGGCTTCCTGAGCTGCCAAGGCTGAAGCCTTGTACTTTGCTTCCATAGTGGAGAAAAACACTGAATCCTGCTTCTTGCAACACCACGAGATAGCTGTCATTCCGTATATAAAGACATATCCTGATGTCGACTTCTGATCATCAGAATCTATCCCATAATCAGTATCCGTGTAGCCATGCATCTTGAAACTCGTGTCCCTCTCGTAAAAGAGGCTCATGTCTGAGGTGGATTTCACATACTTCAGGATGTTCTTAGTCTTCACTAGATGAGGTTTTCGCAACTTCGTCATATATCGACTTACTCGGCCCAAATCATAGGCAATATTCGACCTTGTAATCATTAGATATATGAGACTCCCAACGAGAGCCCAGAACACCAAGGTATCTGAAAGAACCCTTCCCTCATCATACTGAAGTTTCAGACTGACCTCTAAAGGAGTAAAGCTGCTTTTGACTTCCCACATGTCGAATCACTTTATGATTCTCCTCGCATAGCTCTTTTGAGAAACAAATACATAACTCTTCTTCCTCTTAACCTCGATTCCAAGGAAATGGTGGAGCTCCCCAAGATCCTTTATCTTGAACCTGATAGCAAGCTCAACCATGAGCCTTTTTCTCCAAGTTCCCTGTGACGATCATATCGTCAACATAAATTAGTACTGAGACCTGAAGCTCCCCCCTTTTATTAACAAACAAACTTGAATCTGAAGCAAAGTAACTAAAGAATTGGAGGTAGTCTGCAATCTTACCATACCATGTCGAGGCCCCTGCTTCAGACCAAAGAGGACCTTCTTTAGTTTACAAACGTGTCCTAGATGTTCTTGTCGTAAAGTAAAACATTTTTTACATCGAGTTACCAAATCCTCCACCCTTGGCAAGCCGCCATAGAAGTCACCACCCAAACTAAATTCATCTTGGCCACCAGACTAAACGTTTCTTCATAAACCTCCTCGTACTGTTGCGAGAAACCTTGAGCTACAAGGTGAGCCTTGCACTGCTCGATGCTACCATCAGCCCTTTTTTCAGCTTGTAAAATGACTTGCATGTCACAGGAGTGATGTATTCGACCTTGGGCATAAGGTCTCAAGTCTTGTTCTTCCTGAGGGAAGGCATCTCCTCATCCATATCATCTTCTCACTCCTTAATGTCAGTGACATTTTGAAACAATGACGACTCCCGCTCATCCAAGGGACCTGAGAAGAAACATGAGACAAAACTCACCATGTTCCCGTACCTATATCGAGGCGGTGGAATAATTGTCTTTTTGGACCTCCGCAAGGCTTGACCCTGATCCACCACTCCCGCTGCTTCTTCTAAACTTACTCTCCTCTCGGGCACACCAGGAGAATTTCTCCCCTACTTCCAGATCTAGAGGTTTCTGCCCTAAGGTTAGATGAAAATGGAGCACCTGGTGATACATGTAACTCCACCAGAAAATCTTGAGCAGCTTGAACCTGCCCTCCGTCAGACCTGCTCTCTTATAGCTCCACAGATGAGCTACCCTGGTATGACTTCAATTCATCAAATACCACATCCCGAGAGACAACAAACTTCTGTATCTCTAGATCCATGCATTTCCAGCCCTTCTTTCTCTCATCATACCCAATGAAGACTATCTTCCTTGTTTTCAGCTATAGCTTCATTCTGAGAGTGTCTGGAACATGCACATAATAGGTTGACCCGAATACCTGAAGATGTTCCACACTGGGCTTCTCCTTGAATATCAACTCATATGGAGACTTTATATTATTTGGACTGAGGGGCATCCGGCTAATCACATACGCCACACATGTCATTCCCTCTGCCTAGAAGGTCATAGGATTTCCTTTGACGTGAAACCAACGCTTGCAGGTCTCCGTCAAATGACAGATCTTTTGCTCTGCAACTTTGTTATGTTATGGAGTATGCACACAAGTAAGTTCCCTTTGAATTCCATGATTTCTACAGAAGTTGGAGAACTCATTTGAGTTGAACTCTCCTCTATTGCCAGTTCTCAACTTCTTGATCTGTAGATTGAGTCGGTTCTCTTTGAGCTCCTTAAACTCCACAAACTTCCTGAATGCCTCTGACTTCTCCTTCATGAAGTATACCTGTTAAAATTGAAACTTGGCTTCTTGCGGAGTTCAGAACCGAAAGGGGTAACTCGCACCTACTTCTCCTGAAAGACTTAGGACTGGGAACCGATCCTGGGATATAGTACGGAGGTCCCTATACACACCCTGAATATCTTAAAGCACTTCCCCTCTCTAGACAAAGTTGAGCTGGGGCACATTCGAGGAAACTTGAAAGCCAACCAGAAAACTGGAGGAGGAAGAAGCCGAAAATAGATTCACATCCCCCCAAATATGTCCCTACATATCTATTTATAGTTTTCCAAGTCTGGTCTGCAAACAACATAATTCCACTATTCAAATCAACTATACGTATCCCAACCGGGTCTGCCAATATCATAACTCCGCTGTTTGGGAAGACTAATAGCAGGCCAAAACATGACACTCCACGAAGGAGTGGCGAATGCCTAGACGAGACGCCCAGCTTCCGCCTACTCCTGGCTGAGGGAGAGTGCCCGATAAAACTGGCACTTGCCCACTACTCACTCACTGCCTAGGGCGAGTGCGGCCCAACTATCACACTCGCCTGCTGCGCCCAAGCTTCAGTACCTGGGTGAATGCAGACCTGTTGTCTTTATTCGCTCGGCCACGCGCAAGCCTATGGTATTGGGCGAGTGCGGGCTCGATTTCCCCACTCGCCTGCTCAACTTTCCTGAGTTATAGGGCCCTTTTGCCCCTGGAACTCTCTCAGGGACCCACTCGACGAACAAGGAGTTATACAATATCCAAGTATACCTAAAAAAGACATCAACTAGAACTAACATATACATGCTACCACCAAGACTGGGGGTAACGGTGGGAACTGTCAGATTACCGTGGATATACTCCAACGGTGCATTGTATCTAGTTTGTGACTTGTCAAATGGTAGGCGATGAGCATTTCCATACAAACATCCGGCACAGACATGTCTGTCTCTAAAGGATTAAAGGCTAGGCATGCCATACACCAGGCCTCTCATCGCCATAGCCTTTAGCTTATCCATCCCAATATGCTCTAACCTCCCATGCTAGTTAGTAGCGTTGTTATTTGCCCTCATATTATCAACATAAGAACTTGTCGCCAATACAAATAAGTCATTTACCCTCCTTCCAGCATGAGTGACGTCAGCTTTCACAGCTGACACATTCTGGAAAAAATTCACTTCTATTGGGCCAAATAGAACGTGATACCCTGTGTCAATAATATTGGTCACCGAGAAGAGATTTTTTCTTCATCCCCGACACGTGATACACAATTTTAAACGTAAGTGGACCCCGATCACTGCCTAAATAGACTGTCCCTTCCTTCTTTACAGTATGCACAATATCAGCAGCTGCAATAATAACATCATTGTCTTTATACTCATGTAGTGAATAGAACTTTGACTTGTCCCAAGTGAGGTGATGACCATACCCCGAGTCCACGATCCAATCCTCCTGATAGTTGACGGAGGCAAGCGCGTGGACACAAGTGCCCGACATGAACGCACTCCCCTATCCTCCTTCCTTAGCTCTGGATTCAGTCCCTCCCTTTCCTACAACATGCCCTAACTGAAGATTGATTATGCAATCCTTCCTGATGTTACCAAACTTGCTGTATCTATAGCACTGTGATCCTCCTCTCATCTTGTTGTCATCCTGCTTAGGAGGCTTGCTCCTCTCTTACTGTGATGAAGAAGACAGACCATTGCTAACAGGTGACTTCTTCTTCCCGTCTCATCTCTTATTCTTGCCAGAGAAGAGAGCCTCATCATCTCCCACTAAGATCGAAACCTCAGTCACCTGCCTTGCCAAGCTCTCCTGCTAAGCTAATAGGTTTTCCAGCTTGAGCAAAGATGACTGATTGGCCCAGCCCTGCACAGAAGTTACAAAGGCAATATACTCCTTTCACAGCCCGCAGATGATATGCCTCTTCAGCTTTGTCGTCGATATCTCAGCGCAGAGGTTCTTCATCTTCAAGAAGAAGGATGAAATAGATAGATCTCCTTGAGTGACATTCGCCAACTTATTCTCTAAGAAATGTATCTGAGCTACATTCTTCTTGTTGAATAGGCCATCCAAATTTCAACAGCTGACCGACATCCGATGATGTGGTCAAATAGCTCCAGTGAAATATCCCTCTTCAGAATGAACTCAGCTTTTACATTTGTCCTCCTCCAAGCTTTCACCGCTTCAGCATTCCCGACATCAGTAACCATTTCTTATCTATTGTCTCTACGGACAACCTTCCAAAGTTCCTTACCCAGAAGATAACTCTTCATGCAAGACCGCCACTTCTTAAAGTTGATTTGTGTTAGGAGTTCAATTCCAAGACCTCTTACATAACCGGCTTCCATTGCTCAAATCAAAATTGCTTGAACTTCAAGAAAGAATAGCAAATTTCTGAGGTTGAAGAACTGCTAACTCCTCAACACCCCTCTGATAACATGTAAAATTTTATGGGAAGTCGAAAGAGTTCGCAGGAACACTCAATCACAACCAAGTTAAGTAGAATTTAGTAGTAATAGAAGCACAAGTCTCAAAACTTGGAATTATCACAACTTCTTTACATGGCCAGACATACATTGCGAGACATGATTTTGCAATGTACCCGATGGAAATAGAAAAACAAAACCTCAAGGCAAAGAAGAAACCACGCAGATAATAATCTGAAACTGCGCAAGCCGCCAAACTACAAGCTCTGTTCATCGAAACCACCAAAGTCGGCAAACCGCAACTAGCCGCACAAACTGCTTGTTATTGAGTGCACATAAACTTGAACAGAACCCGCTAATAGATCGGGCGAACTGCTCGACATAACTGCAACCTCGAGGAAAAGACTTCAAGTCATATAGCCGCGACCTATTGTATACCAATGAATGTAAACCGCGAACTGTTCCACACCAAGTTTCCACTAGTTTTCTAGTCGCTTGATGCTAGCCGCACAACCTACACAGAGAGTCAACTTCACTTAGTCGCCCTAGTTAGAAAATTTTAATCGCAAGATCAAAATGCGAGCTGAGTTTTTACTGTTCTCGTTATTTATGACGAGACCAGGACTCCTATTTATAGGAAGCAAGAGGAGTGCGGTCACCGCCCATGTAAGACCCCCTTTTTTTTCTTTTTGAACCACCGGGGTCTTAGGCCCAGAACCGCCGCTTTGCGGTGACACCTTCACGTCCTGAAGGGTCATCACCACAAGGCGCCGATTCTGCCGGCCAAATTCGATCACAGAAGAGTAGCACAAAAACTGAAGTAAGAACAATGCAGTCCACAATAAATAAATCACACATATATATAATGAAATCTCCACGAAGGGAGTGTCCACAGAAAACATCAGAGTACTATAATACTAGAAATAAAAGGGCTCACGCCCGGTACATCAAGTCCTCACTACAAAGTCTCTCATGCGGAAGCGAAAACAGAATCTACTCAAGATCGAGACTCACGGTCCCGGCTGTATGAACTCCGGAGCTAGACTGCCCCATCTCCAGGCGCACCGATCTCTGGGGCTGCTCCTCCATGCTGGGCTCCACGATCCCCTAAATGATGCGGTTCGAAAACCGTTAGTCATAAAGACTAAGCCCTATCATCCCCTACCCCTTCCCCCATGGCTCCTAGGTACCGAGCGGAGAGGAAGAAAGGGAAGGACATGATGGTAGAGATAATCATGAAACAGATGGCAGCGGAAACTAATCTAGCAAGGTGTATTCGGTGAGCAGTTAATATGATTGTTATAATAGGTCTAGCAGTAAGAAAAGCAATTATATGAATTTAAACCTTCGCTTATGCGAGAACACATAAGCAAAGGGATCTTTTGCAAGGCTCCCATCGTATAGAGTGTCCCATACCACTTATACGTTGGGGTGTCGGTTATCAAACAGCAATGGTTGTTATATATTGAAATTAACCTTTGATTTATAAACTTGCCCACACAAGCTTATAGACCAAGGGGTCGTTTTGCAGGTCCTAATGTATAAGCGTCCCATACCACTTATACTTTAGGTGTCAAGGTTTAATGAATCGATTATGCTATGACATGCTAGTGGGTATGATGAAACATGCAAGTGCAACTCACACACCCGACTCTGTGCACACAGACCTTTAGTTCCCCCTTTCGGAGCCGTTACCTCCCAGGATACCTCCGTAGTGGCAAACGGAAGCGATGGGTTGGGCCTCGCCCACCTCAAAACCAGTAAAAGCACCACTGGTCTGACCTATCGTACGCCTCAACGCTTGGTGCACTAAGCGGACGCCTGCGTACTCTTGCCGGCTGGCGCACCGGACTTCTGTTGGCGGAGTGCTAATCACCCCGCCGAGTCAACGATATCGGTGTCGGTGCAATCGAACTCCCCGATATCGAAAGACCCACCACCTTAACTTTTCCTATTTTGTGCACATGCAAGTTTAATCGCAAAACCACAGAACCGAGCCGAAGCTCCCCGGACCAAACGTCCGTCTCCAGCCAACTGAGCCGAAGCTCCCCGGACCATCCCGTCCGTCTCCAGAACAACCGAGCCGAAGCTCCCCGGACCATCCCGTCCGTCTCCAAATCACCCGAGCCGAAGCTCACCTCAATCTTCCTGTGCCAATAGTGTTTGTGAAAAGTGCAAACCTAGTTACTAAGTTACTCTTGCTAGTTTATTATTACAGTTTACGTTAGCCCAGGACTGCCCCCGGTATACCCCGTGAAGGGCTCTCAAGGGGCACTAGGAACCAAGACGGTGCATTACGGCCCGAAGTTCCCTTTCGCAAGGCACTTATTGTTATTGGTTGTTTTCCCTTAGCCCGATTTCCTTCTCATATTACGATAGACTATCCTAGAGTGATTTTTAAACCTTCCACTCTTCGGGAAAAGCGATCTTTCGCCAAACCCGAGCACCTCTTAACTCTAACTATCACCACTACTCACTACTCTTTATATCTTCCTCAGATCATATCCTATTGCATTTCACAATTTACTAAATGCAGACCTACCTAGGCTACATGTCGAACCGGTTATGCAATGATCCATTACTCATCCAAATGCCCTAAACTATTTACTGGAGACTTATCTTGGTATAAATAACCTAAATCCAGAACATGAAAATTTTCCTAATTTATTTGTCATTTAATTAAATTCCTCGAAAATCTCAAGGGCCACCGGTTTGAACATGAACTATCCTAATTATTCATGCAAGATGTCCAGAAAATTTATGATAATTAGTAGGCTATCTCAGAAGGCTAAATCCTAAGTATCATAATTTTCTATCATCAAAATGACATGAAAAACTATTTGGAAATAATCTCTAACTTCTATAGTTTATGAATCAAGTACAGAAAATATTCTTCCAAAAATTCTAAATAATTTATGACATGAAGATTAAGGCCTAAAATTTGCACTGGCTAAGTTTCATAATTTTCCAGCAAGTGTTCTATCCGTAATAATTTTTTAAACATAAAAGCCCTTTCTATCATTTGTGAATAAAGTACTAGATTTACTCAACATAAAATTCTATAAAAATTCAGGGATCAATGTTCTACTAGTCAAGATCTAAATCCAGAATTTTAACTGATTATAATTAATGTAAAGCCACCAAATAATTGAAACAACAAATTGGGCTAATAATTCTTTAACACATGAAGTATAATATATATTAATCATAAGATTCCAGAAAAATTACCATAAGTCTAATACATCCTAAAACTCCCTCCTCCCGAGTTTCATAATTTTTGGATTAGATTTAGTGCTTAAAATAATTAAATTACATGTTTATCCTATTCCAAAATCTCAACTTTCGAGGTACCTAACTACCTCCAATTCCTTCACTATTTCAACCAGAGGGTTTTCATCATATCCTCCCCCTCTCCTCCAAATTTCAAGGGCATACAAGAGCTTTTGCTCCTATGTCCTTCACAAACCTCAAACTCCCACCCGTTGGAGTTGAGCCAATCTCTTAGGGTAAAATCCACCCTAAGCCACACCATGTTACCCAAGAGGGTAGACATAGACTCAACAAATCAGTGGCCAACAACTTCAGCCTCTTTTGAGGAGATTTGTCCACTCCATCTCCAATTGTACTTTTCCCCAAAGTACCCCTCACCAAGACCTATCTAGGACTTGATAATTCCCTATTCAAAACTCGACCAATCGAGTTGAAATTTGTACAGATCTTAATATTGATGCCAGGGACCACCACCCAAAATTTGGGGGAGTTTGGGCTTAATTTCATCTCCTAATTAATTTTATATTGTTTATTAAATTTTTACAAAAACTTTAGGCAAAAGTTCTCCAAAAATTCTCATTTTTGGACAGCCTCTCGATATACATATTATAGACCTCCAGTCCAAATTTCAAGTCATTTGGACATGTTATGAACCGTGGGCAACCATTTTAATTTCTGGTTAACCTAGATCTTGATCCCACCAAAATGAGTGCTGTGTTCGAACCACTCACCCAAATTGAATAAAATCAATTTTAAATTAAAGTAGACCCCGAGGGCTACAACTTTTGTGTCTGGTCATTTTTCCTAATTCGGCCTCTAAGTGCCTCATTTTGCAGCCTTAAAATATACTAAACTGAGTATATTTCTCCTTATAAAATTATTTACATAATTTATAAGTATAAATCGATTTACTGTTCATCTTCTACAGAACCCGAAACTAGAACCAGGAAGCCATTTTTCCTGTAACGTTTCCGTGATCCGTTGCCGGCCGTCCGGTCACTTCCCTGGCCAGCCACCACCACCATCACCTCCGTTGAGGCGATGGCTAGCGGTCGGCGGTGGTTTGGCCGCCGGAGGTGGCGGTTTCCGGCGAACTCAAAATACCTTTTTCATGGTTTTTCCATGAAAACGAGAGATGGATCCGGCTCCGTTGAGCGCGAACCTCCTTTCTAAGAATCCTAAGATCTACCCATGAAAGAGAAGGAGTAGAGGAGGACCTTGTTCGCGGTTTGAAGGCGAGAAGAACGTCGGGGTGCCATGGCGCGGTGGTGGCGTTTGCTGGACTTCTCCTACAGCAAGAACAAGGGTCTGTTCTGATTACTTGAGCGTGTAACCTTCTCCTCTTTCCCTAAGTGGGCTTTTATAACTCAGGAAGTGGGAAGATGAAATGGTAAAAGCCATTATGTCCATGAAGTTTTCCCCCTTAACGTTTCGGTTACGGTGAAGGGATAAGAAACGGCGGAACTGAACAGGTGTGTCCAGCTGGCGGTTTTCTATTGGACCACCTTTTCCTCATTTATTATATGATTTCAGAAGGAAAACGGCCGGTAGTTACTCCTGGTGTAACTTCCCACACCAGCATTTATTACCACGCGTGTCGGAATAATTTCGGGCCTGAACCGTCGTTTCGGCCAATGTCACGGGCGTGACACGTAGGTCACGGGCGTGACACGTAGGTCACGGGCGTGACAGGCCCGAATGGCATATTTCGAGGTCGACGATCGTCGAATTGAGATCGACGATCGTCGAAGGCTGGTCACGCCCTAGGTCACGGGCGTGACAGCTAAGTCACGGGCGTGACAGGCCCGAACGGCAATTTCTGAGGTCGACGAGCATCGAACTGAGCTCGACGGTCGCCGAAGGCTGGTCACGCCCTAGGTCACGGGCGTGACAGCTAAGTCACGGGCGTGACATGCCCGGGCTGCAAGGTCGATGATCGTCTCACGGCGATCGACGATCGTCGATGGGGTCACGCCCATAGTCACGGGCGTGACACCTTGGTCACGGGCGTGACATGCCCAGACAGCACGTTCGGCGATCGTCTCGTGGAGATCGACGATCGTCGAAGTAGTCACGCCCATGTCACGGGCGTGACGGGTCGGTCACGGGCGTGACCAACCCGTGACCCGAAAAATTGATCGCTTTATTTTCACTTTTTGTGCTCCCTGGGGTTCTGACTCGACCAACCGACTCCTAGGGGTCTAGCCGGAAATGGGATGTTACAAATCCCAATAAACAAAACAAAAATTTCGTCCCCGAAATTGTGGTTGAGCCTATGGGGATTTCTATCGGAATAAATTAAACTTGTAACATCCCATACGATCTTTCTATTGGGTTCAGGCGACTGTTCGTCTGATAACGAAGACAATCTCCCCAATAAACAAAAGATTAGCCCCTACCTTTCTGATTAAGTGCGCATGCCTAGGTCCTGGATATTCCGTATCTAGTCTTAACATTCCAAAACAAGAAGGCAATCTATAGTATACCGAGAGGTGGTGAGATGTACCTGACTGAACAACTCCGGGTATCTTTGCCTCATCAGATCCTGCGGTTCCCAGGTGTGCTCCTCCTGACCGTGATTTCTCCACAGAACCTTGACTAAGGGGATCTTCTTGCGCCGCAAGATCCGCACTCCTTTGTCGTCGATCCGAACCGGCTCCAAGTGAACAGATCGGTCTGAAGCTACCGGCCCTTCGGTGGTCAAAATCCGCTGCTCCGGGCGTAGTAGAGCCCTTCTCAGCGAAGAGATGTGGAAGACGTCGTGTAGAGCTGCCAGCTCCGGTGGCAACTCTAGCCTGTAGGCTAGGGGTCCGATCCGCTCCAGGATCCGGTAAGGGCCCATATACCTAGGGCTGAGTTTCTTCCTCCGACCGCGCACCCGTGAGACTCCGTGCATGGGCCGGATCTTCAAGAACACTCGATCCCCTACCCGAAACTCCACCTGACGATGCCGGGCGTTATAGTATTTAGCCTGTCTGCTCTGCGCCTCCAACATCCTATCTCTGATCAGTCTCACCTGAGCCTCGGTGTCTTCCACAAAATCCAATCCCAACAGCTTCGGATCCTCGTCTTGAACCCAAGAAAGCGGGGTCCTACATTTTCGTCCATACAAGGCTTCATAAGGCGCCATCCTGATGCTGGACTGGTAGCTATTATTGTAGGAGAACTCGACCAACGGTAACATCTTCTCCCACGGCTCCCCTCGGTCCAGTATACACAGTCGTAGTAGATCCTCCAACGTCCTGTTGGTGCGCTCTGTCTGCCCGTCCGTCTGAGGGTGGAAGGCCGTGCTAAAAGTCAACCGGGTGCCCAAATATGCCTGCACTGACCGCCACTCCCTGGATGTAAACCGTCCATCGCGGTCCGATACTATCGTCCGGGGCACGCCATGATATCGGACATACTGCTCCACAAACTTCCGTACCAGCACTCCCACCGAGTCATCCTTCCTGATCGGTACAAAGCGGGCCACCTTCGTCAACCGATCGACAATCACCCAAATCGAGTCGTTCCCTGTCCGAGACCGGGGAAGACCATGTATAAAATCCATCGCTATATCGTCAAACTTCCACTCCGGCACCGGGAGTGGCTGTAACAATCCTGCGGGGTTCCTGCACTCCGCCTTCACCAACTGACACGCCTCGCAATGGGTCACGAAGTACGTAATGTCCTTCTTCATGCCCGGCCAAAACATCGTCCTCTTCAAATCAGCGGTCATCTTTGTGATCCCTGGGTGTACCGAGTACCGGCTGCAGTGCGCCTCCATCATAATATCCTCTCGGATCTGGCCTCCTGCGGGTATATATACTCTGCCTCTGAAGTGGAGCAAACCATCTCTCAGGGAATAATCTCCTGTCGAACCTGCCTCCAAAGCTCGAAACATCGGCTCCGCCCACGCATCTGCCCCCTGTCCGTCCCGAATGCGATCCCGAATATCGTCAATGGCCACTATCGATGCCAGATACTCCCTATACAGATCTGGGTCATCCTCGGACACTAGGGATATCTGCATATCTCTGAATGACTGGACTAGCTCCATGGACATAACCTGGGGCCCAGCTTCGGAAGTGGCAGCTCTCCGACTCAACGCGTCGGCCACCACGTTTGCCTTTCCTGGGTGGTAGTGCATCTCATACTGATAATCTGCTAAGAACTCCACCCAACGCCTCTGTCTGATATTCAGCTCCTTCTGCGTGTCCACGTATTTCAGGTTCTTGTGATCGGAGAAGATATCGCAGTGGACTCCATAAAGATAATGGCGCCAGACCTTTAGAGCAAAAACGACCGCTCCCATCTCTAGGTCGTGCACCGGGTAGTTCCTCTCATGGGTCTTCAGCTGGCGGGAGGCATATGCTATGACATGTCCGTTCTGCATCAGCACTGCTCCCATTCCCTGGTATGATGCGTCGGTGTACACCTGGAATCCTTCCTTTCCAGATGGAAGGGCCAGAATAGGGGCTGAGATGAGTCGATCCTTCAGCTCCTGGAAAGCCGCCTGGCACTGCGGGGTCCAAACGAAAGGTGCCTCCTTCTTCGTCAAAGATGTGAGGGGGAGGGCAATCCGAGAGAACCCCTCCACGAACTTCCGGTAATAGCCGGCAAGTCCCAAGAAACTTCGCACATCGGTGGCTGTCTTCAATTGCGGCCAATCTCGAACTGCTCGAATCTTTGCTGGATCCACTGCCAACCCGGCTCCGCTGATAATGTGGCCCAGGAAGGCCACCTCCTTCAACCAGAACTGACACTTGCTGAATTTGGCGTAAAGGCGATGCTCCCGCAACCTCTCCAAGGTCAGTGCCAGATGCCGAGTGTGCTCCTCCTCCGTCCTAGAGTAGATCAGGATGTCGTCTATGAACACTATGACGAACACATCCAAGTAGGCCTCGAAAACCCGGTTCATGAGACTCATGAACGCCGACGGAGCATTCGTGAGCCCAAAGGGCATCACGGTGAACTCATACAGGCCATATCTGCTACTAAAGGCCGTCTTCGGGATATCCTCCTCCTGGATCCGCAGCTGGTAGTATCCTGATCTCAAGTCCAGCTTCGAGAAATAATGGGCCCCCTCCAGCTGGTCGAATAATTCGTCTATCCATGGGAGCGGATAGGTATTCCGGACGGTCAGCCTGTTCAGTGTTCGATAATCGATGCACAGGCGTAGTGTCCCATCCTTCTTCTTCACGAACAGGACCGGTGCTCCCCATGGCGAGGAACTCGGTCTAACAAAACCTGCCTCAACTAATTCCTGCAACTGAGTCCGAAACTCTGCCAACTCCTTTGGGGCCATCCGATAAGGGGCCCTAGACGCCGGCTTGGCTCCCGGCACAAGCTGTATTTGAAAATCCTGCTCTCGGTGTGGTGGTAGTCCTGGCAGTTTCTCCGGAAAGATGTCAACGAAATCTCGCACCACCGGGATGTCTGTCACCGACTCCTTAACCTCCTCCATCTCAAATAGAATCTGATAGACCTCCTCTCCCTGCAGATGGGCCTTGACGGCCTGTACCGAAGATAAGAGTATACGAGAGACAGGTCTTATACCTTCAATGGTAATGAAAGAGTCCCCGTGTCTCACGGTGATCCTCTTTGCCTGGCAGTCAATCTGGGCATAGTTCCAGTGCAGCCATACCATGCCCAGGATCAGGTCGTAGTCCGTCAGCTTCAAAATCGTCGCTGGAGCCTCGAACGCTTTTCCACCAATCTCCGCCTCCATATTGCAGTGATCCGTGGTAAGGAGCTCAGATCCATCCGGTAGTCGCACCCTCATCCTCGAGCCTGTGAACCGCTCCACACCTTCCAGTCCTTCTACGAACGACTCCGATACAAAGGAGTGAGTGGCTCCAGTATCGAACAGCGTGCGGGCAGGCTTGCCGCTGATGAACACTATACCTGGGGTGATTAAACATCTTAGGGTTCTATAAAGAATTTTCTTTCCTTGTTAATCTATCTAGTGCGGTTCTGATTTTTAACAACTTAAAGGGAGATTCTATGAAAATAAAGAAATATTGCAGCGTACCTGCGATGACCTGCTCCGGATTCCGCGGCTGTGCAAGGTCCAAGGCATATACCTGCTCTCTTCCCTGTCTACGATCTTCCCCCTGGTATCCTCGACCGCGGCCGCGTCCTCGGCCTCCGTAATGCTGAGCTGGTGGGCCGCCCTGATGTGCTGGAGGTGGTGCCCCCCTCATGGGGCAGTTCCTCCGAATGTGCCCAATCTGATGACAAAAGTAGCACTCTGGGGGATACGCCATTCCCCCGGGTCTCGGCATCTCCTGCATCCGAAGGGGTGGAGGGGCCAATACCACCTGTTCCCTCGGCTCCGGCCTCACGTCCTGACGAGGCTGGTCCTCTGTCCTCCTCCCCTCTGGTACAGCACCCCGCCGCTAGTCATTCCTTCCTCTTCGTCCCTGATCCTCTGCTGGCCGTTTCCGCCCCGGGTGGCGTGCCAATCTGCCTCAATCCTTTTGGCCATCTCCAAGATCTGGGAGATGGGCCCGTCAGATATGAACAGCAGAGCCTCCCTCAAGTCCTCCCGCAGGCCCTTATAGAACCTCCTGATATACCCTGCCTCGTCCAGCTGGTAGGAATCTGCGTATCGAGCCAGATGGTCAAACTCTCGATGGTACTCCACCACGGTCCGAGTACCCTGCTTCAGCTGTAAGAACCGCTCCTCCAAGTCATCCCTAGCCGACTGCGGAACGAAATGCTCCAGCAGTGCGGCCCTGAACTCCTCCCAAGTAATCTCCGCAACCTCCCTATCTGCAAAGGTCGTGTCCAACAGCGTCTTCCACCACCCCTTTGCATGAGACTCCAGGCAGGAGACAACCAGGGCCACCTTCTCCTCCCATGGACACCGAATCCCGATCAGCATCTCATACATGATATCTAGCCACTCTTCCGTCCGAACAGCCGACTCTGTCCCCAAATAGGACGGGGGAGCCAGTCCTCGGAAGATGCTTAGCCAGTTGGCCCCCGGATTTGGCTGCGGGGCCGGAGCCTGCTGGGCCCTGAAGGCCTCCAGAATGGCAGTCAGGGTCTGTCCCATGTCTGACTGAAGGAAAGGAGTGGGGGCCGGTGGGGGTGGTGCAACATCCTGAGCCTGTTGAACTCCACCTTGAGGCGTAGTCCGTGCTGGAGGCTGCGTAACAAAAACACACGCTGAGAAAACGTTCAAATACTACATAAAGGTGGACAAATTATATGTGATCCCCATATGGGCACACCACTGCTTCCGCTGCTTAGTTTGTCCCCAAACTAAACTCGAGCAGGGGTGACCTAGGGTTTGTGGACTGTTACTTCCTTCTGATCGATGTTTCCTCTGATACCACTTGTAAGACCCCCTTTTTTTTTCTTTTTGAACCACCGGGGTCTTAGGCCCAGAACCGCCGCTTTGCGGTGACACCTTCACGTCCTGAAGGGTCATCACCACAAGGCGCCGATTCTGCCGGCCAAATTCGATCACAGAAGAGTAGTACAAAAACTGAAGTAAGAACAATGCAGTCCACAATAAATAAATCACACATATATATAATGAAATCTCCACGAAGGGAGTGTCCACAGAAAACATCAGAGTACTATAATACTAGAAATAAAAGGGCTCACGCCCGGTACATCAAGTCCTCACTACAAAGTCTCTCATGCGGAAGCGAAAACAGAATCTACTCAAGATCGAGACTCACGGTCCCGGCTGTATGAACTCCGGAGCTAGACTGCCCCATCTCCAGGCGCACCGATCTCTGGGGCTGCTCCTCCATGCTGGGCTCCACGATCCCCTAAATGATGCGGTTCGAAAACCGTTAGTCATAAAGACTAAGCCCTATCATCCCCTACCCCTTCCCCCATGGCTCCTAGGTACCGAGCGGAGAGGAAGAAAGGGAAGGACATGATGGTAGAGATAATCATGAAACAGATGGCAGCGGAAACTAATCTAGCAAGGTGTATTCGGTGAGCAGTTAATATGATTGTTATAATAGGTCTAGCAGTAAGAAAAGCAATTATATGAATTTAAACCTTCGCTTATGCGAGAACACATAAGCAAAGGGATCTTTTGCAAGGCTCCCATCGTATAGAGTGTCCCATACCACTTATACGTTGGGGTGTCGGTTATCAAACAGCAATGGTTGTTATATATTGAAATTAACCTTTGATTTATAAACTTGCCCACACAAGCTTATAGACCAAGGGGTCGTTTTGCAGGTCCTAATGTATAAGCGTCCCATACCACTTATACTTTAGGTGTCAAGGTTTAATGAATCGATTATGCTATGACATGCTAGTGGGTATGATGAAACATGCAAGTGCAACTCACACACCCGACTCTGTGCACACAGACCTTTAGTTCCCCCTTTCGGAGCCGTTACCTCCCAGGATACCTCCGTAGTGGCAAACGGAAGCGGTGGGTTGGGCCTCGCCCACCTCAAAACCAGTAAAAGCACCACTGGTCTGACCTATCGTACGCCTCAACGCTTGGTGCACTAAGCGGACGCCTGCGTACTCTTGCCGGCTGGCGCACCGGACTTCTGTTGGCGGAGTGCTAATCACCCCGCCGAGTCAACGATATCGGTGTCGGTGCAATCGAACTCCCTGATATCGAAAGACCCACCACCTTAACTTTTCCTATTTTGTGCGCATGCAAGTTTAATCGCAAAACCACAGAACCGAGCCGAAGCTCCCCGGACCAAACGTCCGTCTCCAGCCAACTGAGCCGAAGCTCCCCGGACCATCCCGTCCGTCTCCAGAACAACCGAGCCGAAGCTCCCCGGACCATCCCGTCCATCTCCAAATCACCCGAGCCGAAGCTCACCTCAATCTTCCTGTGCCAATAGTGTTTGTGAAAAGTGCAAACCTAGTTACTAAGTTACTCTTGCTAGTTTATTATTACAGTTTACGTTAGCCCAGGACTGCCCCCGGTATACCCCGTGAAGGGCTCTCAAGGGGCACTAGGAACCAAGACGGTGCATTACGGCCCGAAGTTCCCTTTCGCAAGGCACTTATTGTTATTGGTTGTTTTCCCTTAGCCCGATTTCCTTCTCATATTACGATAGACTATCCTAGAGTGATTTTTAAACCTTCCACTCTTCGGGAAAAGCGATCTTTCGCCAAACCCGAGCACCTCTTAACTCTAACTATCACCACTACTCACTACTCTTTATATCTTCCTCAGATCATATCCTATTGCATTTCACAATTTACTAAATGCAGACCTACCTAGGCTACATGTCGAACCGGTTATGCAATGATCCATTACTCATCCAAATGCCCTAAACTATTTACTGGAGACTTATCTTGGTATAAATAACCTAAATCCAGAACATGAAAATTTTCCTAATTTATTTGTCATTTAATTAAATTCCTCGAAAATCTCAAGGGCCACCGGTTTGAACATGAACTATCCTAATTATTCATGCAAGATGTCCAACAAATTTATGATAATTAGTAGGCTATCTCAGAAGGCTAAATCCTAAGTATCATAATTTTCTATCATCAAAATGACCTGAAAAACTATTTGGAAATAATCTCTAACTTCTATAGTTTATGAATCAAGTACAGAAAATATTCTTCCAAAAATTCTAAATAATTTATGACATGAAGATTAAGGCCTAAAATTTGCACTGGCTAAGTTTCATAATTTTCCAGCAAGTGTTCTATCCGTAATAATTTTTTAAACATAAAAGCCCTTTCTATCATTTGTGAATAAAGTACTAGATTTACTCAACATAAAATTCTATAAAAATTCAGGGATCAATGTTCTACTAGTCAAGATCTAAATCCAGAATTTTAACTGATTATAATTAATGTAAAGCCACCAAATAATTGAAACAACAAATTGGGCTAATAATTCTTTAACACATGAAGTATAATATATATTAATCATAAGATTCCAGAAAAATTACCATAAGTCTAATACATCCTAAAACTCCCTCCTCCCGAGTTTCATAATTTTTGGATTAGATTTAGTGCTTAAAATAATTAAATTACATGTTTATCCTATTCCAAAATCTCAACTTTCGAGGTACCTAACTACCTCCAATTCCTTCACTATTTCAACCAGAGGGTTTTCATCATATCCTCCCCCTCTCCTCCAAATTTCAAGGGCATACAAGAGCTTTTGCTCCTATGTCCTTCACAAACCTCAAACTCCCACCCGTTGGAGTTGAGCCAATCTCTTAGGGTAAAATCCACCCTAAGCCACACCATGTTACCCAAGAGGGTAGACATAGACTCAACAAATCAGTGGCCAACAACTTCAGCCTCTTTTGAGGAGATTTGTCCACTCCATCTCCAATTGTACTTTTCCCCAAAGTACCCCTCACCAAGACCTATCTAGGACTTGATAATTCCCTATTCAAAACTCGACCAATCGAGTTGAAATTTGTACAGATCTTAATATTGATGCCAGGGACCACCACCCAAAATTTGGGGGAGTTTGGGCTTAATTTCATCTCCTAATTAATTTTATATTGTTTATTAAATTTTTACAAAAACTTTAGGCAAAAGTTCTCCAAAAATTCTCATTTTTGGACAGCCTCTCGATATACATATTATAGACCTCCAGTCCAAATTTCAAGTCATTTGGACATGTTATGAACCGTGGGCAACCATTTTAATTTCTGGTTAACCTAGATCTTGATCCCACCAAAATGAGTGCTGTGTTCGAACCACTCACCCAAATTGAATAAAATCAATTTTAAATTAAAGTAGACCCCGAGGGCTACAACTTTTGTGTCTGGTCATTTTTCCTAATTCGTCCTCTAAGTGCCTCATTTTGCAGCCTTAAAATATACTAAACTGAGTATATTTCTCCTTATAAAATTATTTACATAATTTATAAGTATAAATCGATTTACTGTTCATCTTCTACAGAACCCGAAACTAGAACCAGGAAGCCATTTTTCCTGTAACGTTTCCGTGATCCGTTGCCGGCCGTCCGGTCACTTCCCTGGCCAGCCACCACCACCATCACCTCCGTTGAGGCGATGGCTAGCGGTCGGCGGTGGTTTGGCCGCCGGAGGTGGCGGTTTCCGGCGAACTCAAAATACCTTTTTCATGGTTTTTCCATGAAAACGAGAGATGGATCCGGCTCCGTTGAGCGCGAACCTCCTTTCTAAGAATCCTAAGATCTACCCATGAAAGAGAAGGAGTAGAGGAGGACCTTGTTCGCGGTTTGAAGGCGAGAAGAACGTCGGGGTGCCATGGCGCGGTGGTGGCGTTTGCTGGACTTCTCCTACAGCAAGAACAAGGGTCTGTTCTGATTACTTGAGCGTGTAACCTTCTCCTCTTTCCCTAAGTGGGCTTTTATAACTCAGGAAGTGGGAAGATGAAATGGTAAAAGCCATTATGTCCATGAAGTTTTCCCCCTTAACGTTTCGGTTACGGTGAAGGGATAAGAAACGGCGGAACTGAAAAGGTGTGTCCAGCTAGCGGTTTTCTATTGGACCACCATTTCCTCATTTATTATATGATTTCAGAAGGAAAACGGCCGGTAGTTACTCCTGGTGTAACTTCCCACACCAGCATTTATTACCACGCGTGTCGGAATAATTTCGGGCCTGAACCGTCGTTTCGGCCAATGTCACGGGCGTGACACGTAGGTCACGGGCGTGACAGGCCCGAATGGCATATTTCGAGGTCGACGATCGTCGAATTGAGATCGACGATCGTCGAAGGCTGGTCACGCCCTAGGTCACGGGCGTGACAGCTAAGTCACGGGCGTGACAGGCCCGAACGGCAATTTCTGAGGTCGACGAGCGTCGAACTGAGCTCGACGGTCGCCGAAGGCTGGTCACGCCCTAGGTCACGGGCGTGACAGCTAAGTCACGGGCGTGACACGCCCGGGCTGCAAGGTCGACGATCGTCTCACGGCGATCGACGATCGTCGATGGGGTCACGCCCATAGTCACGGGCGTGACACCTTGGTCACGGGCGTGACATGCCCAGACAGCACGTTCGGCGATCGTCTCGTAGAGATCGACGATCGTCGAAGTAGTCACGCCCAGGTCACGGGCGTGACGGGTCGGTCACGGGCGTGACCAACCCGTGACCCGAAAAATTGATCGCTTTATTTTCACTTTTTGTGCTCCCTGGGGTTCTGACTCGACCAACCGACTCCTAGGGGTCTAGCCGGAAATGGGATGTTACAGCCCATAGCAATAGGATAACCATCCGTCTCATGCAACCAACATCACCTATCCACACAAGTGCGGATATAAGCGTCAGTCCACTAGAGATAACAATCTAACCGCATATGCGGCTAAAATCATCAACCCGCATAGAAGAGCTAACACTTCCCTAAGTCTGCGTGGACTTGAGAAGATCAAACACGCGTCCTGAGCCAAGCCCGCTTCCATGCTAATTTGTCAGACTCCGACACCAGACTGCACAATTCAGCGGTCTCAGCTCCAGACCGCTCATCACAACAACCCGCGACTAAGGACATATACAAGCCTAGTCGAACAACCAATCTCCACGAACACCAGAAGCAGACCACGTAACCAGGCGGTCTCGGCGAACTAGGCAACAACCTGAACTTGTTATTACACAATGACCGAGTCGAGACCCCTGCGACCTCTGGCATCAACCCGTCCGAGAAGGCTCCACCGAACTATGCGGTTAGCTTCCGTAAACCGCACTAACTGCTTTACTTCTTGCGAGCCAGAGATCCTGACAGTATTAAGCGGACCGTGCGGTCTCACAATCTAGACTGCAATAGCCGCGGTTAGACAGCTAACCGTTCGGTTACTTCTCAGGGTGCTTTTTGAACCAGACCACAGGAGAGAAGAAGAGAAGTCGAAAACCGGCTAACCACCGCCTTCTATCCGCCAGATTGCTGGTGGTCTCTGCGGTCTGTATGGTCTACCATATCATACCGCTGCACTCTACTTCACTTCAACTTAAACAATTTCAATAGTGCCCCTGCACGCGAGCCCCGATACACTTATTATAAATAATTATCCTCAATATGCGTATTAGTGCCACATTTTCTCTTTACAACCGTGCAACATCTAAAATTGTTAAAAACTTATAGAAGGTTGGTTTATGACATATTTCAAAAATTGTTCAATGTTTGTAGGTTCAATATATAAAATAATAAAAAAATAGACACATATTTTAAATTTACGCTAAATTTGTGGGATTGAATTATGTATTTTTATCTTTACTTAGGCTTCGTTTGAGGGGACTTATTTTCACCGGTCAAGCGGTTACGACTATATGAATTGGACCATAGTTAAGGTCTGATTCATGCGGTCGTAATCGTTTCACCAGTCAAACGATTACGACCGCATGAATAAGCCCTTAATTATGATCCAATTTATACAGTCGTAACCGCTTGACCGGTAAAAATAAGTCCCCTCAAATAGGGAAAATTTTTAGGTCAGGCAAACGGACCATGCCATAGTCAGGATATAAATACTCTTTTCATTGGTGGGACCCACCTCCATTTCGACAATTTTTCCCTTCCCCTTTCCCAATCTCCTCCTTCCGCAGCTCTCCCCCTTCCGGAAAAATTTCTCCGCCTTCTGCTCCCTCCTCTGCCGGTAACCTAGGCCCTTCCCCTTTTCCAAGCTCCTTCTTCCGCTGCTCTTAGCCGTACGTCTTCTTCCTCAGCATAGGCAGAAGAAGTGGCGGAAACCTAGCTCTTGAATGCTTAAGTCTGAGGTTTTTTCTCTGAAGGTTAGTATCTATCAGTTAATCCCTATCTTTAATTTTAGATCTAATTTCAAGGTTTTTTTCATGACCATTTTTCTGATAGGTGCAAGAAAATGGCAGCTCACGGAAGAACAATAGTCCAGGCCTCTTTCAAAAATGTTGGTGATGAAACGGTCAATGTAAGCTTGGTTTTCTTGTGGCAGTGTTGCATTCTATTTTGAAACGATTTGCTTGTCTTATGCTGGACATTAGCTAGTGTTTTTACATTTTACTCTTCAACTGCATTTTTTATCTGAACTTCAACTGCATTTTATATCTGAACTTCAACTACTTGGTTTTCTTTTTGCAGTGGTGCATTAAAATCTGAAACGATTTTTCTGATTTACAACTGCATTTTTTATGTGAAATTCAACTGTTTTGAAAATTAATTATTGCATTATCTTTATTTGTATTTTCTGATGGTTTGTTTAGGAGTGAACTAAACCTTTATACTCTTTCAGGTCAACAAACAACAGGTTGTTTTTCCAATTGTGCACTCAGAAGATGAGGCGTATGCTATGTACTATGAATATGCTCATAGCGTGAGTTTTAGTGTTCGAAAAGAACATTTGAGCTACTGGATACACACAAGGATTATAAAATGTCGAGCATTTAGCTGCGCCAAAGCTGGATTGAAGAAGGTGAGACCCTCACCAAAAAAATATCGTAAATTAGAAACACGCACCGGTTGTCTCGCATGTATTTTTTTTACCACTGATACAGAGGGTAGGAATTGGACAGTTACAAAGTTTGTCGAGGAACACAATCACCCATTACCGATGGAGAATGAGCAGCATCTATTGAGATCGGCCCGCAGCATTTCAAAAATGCAGGGTAGCCTTTTTAAGAATCTGACGGACGCGGGAGTTAAAACTGTTCACGCGTACAACTTTTTGTCTAATGAAGTTGGTGGATTCGAGAATGTGGGCTTTTCAAAATCGGATGTCTACAACTTTGTGCAGCGGGAAAAGAAGGCGTTAATTGAAAGCGGTGATTCACTTAGTTTGCTGAAGATTTTACAAGAAAAATAGTTGGAGGACAACATGTTCTTGTACGATGTTCGTACTGATGAGTTGAATAGATTGACTTCTTTTTTCTGGATAGACGGCCAAAGAAAAATCGATTATGACTGTTACGATGACGTAGTTATCTTTGACACAACATACAAATTGAATAAGTATAACTTGTTTTGTGCATCATTTATCGCCGTCTCAATCACTGGCAGAATGTATTTGTTGGTGGTGCATGCTTTTACTTTTGAGGAGTCCATCGATTCATTTTGTTGGGTCTTCAACACATTTCTGAAATTTGTTGGTGGCATACTACCGACAACTATATTCACGGATCAAGACCAAGCTATAGTCGTTGCTATTGAAAGGGTATTTACTGAGACCCATCATCGTTTATGTCAGTGACATATCTCCAAGAAAGCGCCTTCAAAAGTCTCATGCTTTAATAATGAGAAAAGTGTATGCGGGCTTTTTTATCAATGCATGAGTAAGTGCGACAGTGAGCTCGAGTTTGATAGATACTGGAATGAGATAATTAGTATAGGAAACTTGCAAGAAAACCGATGGTTGGGGATTTACATAGAGCAAGGAGGAACTGGTCTACAGCCTTCTACAAGGATGTGTTAGATCTTGGTATATTGTCAACACAACGAAGCGAATCTGCCAATAATGGATTGCATGGATGTTCGAAGGCAACTAGTACTCTGGTGGAGTGTTTCATGGGGTTGGAGAAATTGGTGGGGTCTTGGCGAAGAGGAGAACGAGACGAAGATTTTAGATGCAAGCAAGGGACCGTAAGCTTAAAAGTCAGAAGTTGTGCAATGCTTAAACATGTGTCTAAGTTCTACACAAGCAAAATGTTTGTTAGATTTGAACATGCTTTCATGGAGGGTGTTGCGGGCGTATGTGTAGTGGATGAAACGAGACTTGATGAAAATAATTATTTATACGTTACAAAGTTCTGTGATGGTAGTGATGACAAACAATGGTTTGTTAGCTATAATTCTAAGACCAATGAGACCACTTGTTCATGTAGAGGTTTCAAGACCAGAGGCATTCTTTGCAAATATATTCTTAGAATATATAATTTGAAAAATTTAAGAGAAATTTCACCCATATTTTTGCTTAAACGATTCTGTCATAATGCTAAGAAGGACATATACCTACCAAATACTCCCGGCATAATAGAGTGTAACTCAGATTTGATATTTAGAAATCACCTGATGCGTTTCGCTTATGACCTTGCAAATCGAGTAGAGAACAACAAGGATGCAAAGGCACATGTTCTGGGAGGATTGCATATTTTAGCAAACAAAGCAGATGAGATAGTTGAGGCTGCTGAAATGCGAAAAAGAGGTTTGAGCGATGAGAATGACAGAAACACACCATTGGTTAGAGTCCTATAACGAAGAAACCAAAAGGAATATCGAATGCAAGATTGAAGGGGTACTGGGAGACAGGGTATAAAAAACCAAGTAAAACTATTTACCTTTCAAAGATTGTTATAGCTTTGATTAATTAGAGTTACCAACGTACTATTACATAAATTATTTTTTGTAGGGAAGAAAGCCATGATTAAGAAGGAGACAGTAGCCGTTGAACAAACCTTTGGAGATGTGCAAGAGATCAATTTTTTCAACCTTTTAGCAGAAAATCAAGAGGATACAAAAACAGATGCTCCAACTAAAAATTTTAATGAAGATCCAAGTGATTTTAATGATGAATTTTATGTAAATTTATCTTTTGATTTTCCGGGCATTCCCGATGTCTTTAAACCGTAATGTTTGTGCGACCATGAGTAAAAAGGGTAATTGGACAAATGTTATTTCAATGATGTGATGTGACTTTGTATTGAATGAAACATGCCTTTGGAATTGGACAAATGTTAGTTTCTGTTTTATACTACGAGTTACATTTGTATACCCTGAATACTCGATCGTTTGCAATGTAAAAATAGCAATTATTGGCAAGAGAATGAGATTCTTCAAATCATCACATGTTCAAATGTATGTCTTTCACCATAAGTTAGCATTCGATAAAGATAACGTTGGCACGTATGCCGGCCCGATGAAGTAAGACATTTCTACATGATGGTACAGAACCATTCACACTATGAATTAAAACAGTGTAGGATCGTATAAAATACTAACAATAAAAGGACATAAAGTATCGTACACTGTTTTAATAAATACAAGCAAACAACTAATTACTATATTATATAGCTGCACTGACAGAGCATACACCTAATTTCTACATGATGGTGAAATTCTTAGCCAATCAACTAAGCATACCAAGCCCTTGCTAGTCCTGTCTGAAAATCAAACCTATTACTTTAGCCAAATTCTCATAAAACTGTAATTAGGAAGTCATTACTATATGGTACACCTTGAGACAAAATTCTCATAAAACTGTATAACATAATTAATATGCAGAGTTTAAAAACATAGTATTGAGTACACTGACATGTACAGATTATTGATGAATAAGGTAAATACCAACAAGCATATCAATAATGCTCGATGAAGGCTTTATAAAACATTAGTGTTTGCATCAATTGTTCAAAATAAAACATTGTCTTATAAAACATTACTGCTTGAAAAAGTTTTTAAAATTTCTGCCACAATTTCGGCGCGAAACCGCGACATGTCGTCTTGCCAGTTCTTGTGATCTGCCCATGATACGGTTGTCGTGGATGAAATGACTTCCATGAACTTCAGAACAAATACTCCGCAGTCCCAACTATTGTCCTGTTTAGGCAAGCCGACCGCATCCATTACCGGCCAATTAACGAAGCCTTCTGGAAATATCGCTGGAACATCATCTTGAAGCGTCTTCAGCTGTAGTACATGTGACAATGTAAATGTAATTGAATTGAATAATTAACATTAAGCAACAATATAATATTGAGTGGTGTTCTTTATACATACGTTAGCACGTATGCCGGCCCGATGAAGGCTGCTTGGGAGCGAATAAAAATATTCTCAACGCTGCTCTTTTACCAACAAACCAATAAGCCCCAATGACTAGTGAGGTGGCAAGGCATGATAATTAATTCTGAGGAATTAACAGCCTCTTCCGTAATATGACTGATAAGAGTGGTGTAATTCCTAGCGTTACTTCTTTTATAATACTGCACATTATACATTGCATATTAGACAATATTATTATAATTTAAATGATAGAACATGGTGCAATTACTTGCTTCACTTATTTTGATGAAAAAAAGTATCATACCTCGTGATTTGGGGACACGTAGAGATAACTTCTAATTTTTTGTGGAGTCCTTTTCCTTTTCGCACCAATTACCATAGAATAGGCATTTAGATGATTGTCCATGACCCAGCCTTGGCCAAGGAGATCATCTACATCACCTCTTGACATGGATATGTTCCCACTTTCAAAAATTAACATACTCCTGAAAAAGGAAAAAAATTGTAAGTTAATAGCTTTCATTACAACCAAATAGTTTAAAAGGACAAACAAATGTGTCTGTCATCAAATTTGCACAGGACAAAATCAACACTTTCCCTAGCTCTTTCTGTTATAAGCAATCTCCAGGGATACTTTACATCTGTCTCATGAATGGTAGGTGCCCGTTTACATATGGCCTTCTTCACCTTTCTTGGGCTAACTCTAATTACCTCCGTTTTAGGAATAATGATATTCTCAAGTGTGGAAGTGGGCTGTGACAGCTGTGTGGTCGGAACCGATGAAGAACTTGGTTTACATTCACTTTGTAAGGTCTTAAACCATGTCTCACAAAAATTCTTCAATCCTGCAATCTCTTCTTTGATGTATGCCTTAAGTCGGTCTTCTAGACCTCTCCAACCCTCGTCAGTTTGACCATGGTCAACCTTTTCTTCACTCCTCGCTCTCTTCATCTCCGACCTAATCATCCTCGTCAAAAATTTCTCTTTACTTCTCATACTCCTGTTCTCATCTATCTTATTCTCATAACCTAATTTCTCATCAACAAAATCTATGGTCGCAAACTTTATCCTTTTTTGTTTCTCTTTCCTCGGTGGTCGTGTTTCAAAATCTGAGTCATCATCTTCCTCACTCAGTAGGACCTTCTCCTCATCAAGTATATTCCTAAACTCCCTAATGACCTACAAATAATAGTAAAATGCAATGATGATGATAAGTAGAAGATTATTTGATAAATAAGTTTATGTTTTTTATGGCGTACATAATTCTTGATGAACAAGTTCTCCTGTACTTTCATGCAAAACTTGGCAATGTACTTAAGGGTGGGACACCAACGACAAACTCTAGGGTGTGCTAGGTCGACCAACGGAGGTTGGAGCTTGGTGTGTTCGTACATCCACACCTTCAAATATTAAAAGTTAGAGCAAAAAGAATAAACATGATACAAAAAAACATTGCTAGCTAGGAAGACCAACACATACCAATAATACGGTAACGTATCCCTCCAAGGAACCAATGTTGCTACCAACATTTCGAACAACACTTACACGACTTAAATGATCGAACTGTAGATGAAGAAACTCATGGATGGCAAGAGGCCAGTTTTATTTCAGGAACTCGGGGAGACATGTGATCTTGGTAGTACATGAAGGAACCTTCAAACTCTTCAACGGAAAGAAGAACATAACTAATAAATAATTAACCAATATACTTAATCTTATACCCTCATCATGGTGAGACTCCTCCTCATCAGCAGCTCTATGAATCTCTTCAGTTAAATTCTTGTGGGTCTTGTCCAGAACGGGTGATCATGAAAACTTAAAGCTAAGACCCGCATTTGGGAGACCCAATATAAGAGCCACTTCGTTGATGGTCATTTTGACAAGATATTTCCCAAGCTGGAAGGCTTGCTTGTCCTTGTTGTATAACCTCAACAGAACATACAACATTAGTATGTTTTGTGGAATAGTTGGCATTCGGAACAGAGGAAGGAGACGGACATCCCTAAGGGCTTCTATATATTCTTCTGACAATCTATTTAAAAGGGGTGTGGCATTGACCGTGAAGGTATTTGGCGCGCATATGCAACTTAGGTATTTTCTCCCGGGCATGCTGGAACTGAAAAATCAGAAGGCTCACTAAATACAACTGCAACTAAGAATACAAAGTTTGACTGCAAAGCATTGAACGGAAATACAACTGTAACTGGGGGTTAAAAAGCGACTGCAAAGCATTGAACGAAAATACAACTGCAACTAGGGGTTAAAAAAGCGACTGCAAAGTATTGAACGGAAATACAACTGCAACTACAGGTTAAAAAAGCGACTGCAAACAAACATCGAAATTAAATAATACTCCGACTAGGAGTATGAAAAAAGACAGAACATTGAAAGAAAATACAACTACAACTACACATCACATTGCTCCCGGGCATGCTGGAACTGAAAACAGAGAAAGAAAAACAACTGCAACCACAACTCCACAATGCGGCTGCAAAAATTCAGAGTAAGCGGAGGAAATAATACCTTCTCAGAGAATGGGGAGAAGATCTAAGTCCTTCAACAATGGAGACTACGCCCGCTGGAAATTTTTCTGGTCTAGGTTTCCGCCTATTCTTCCGCCGAGAGATGAGGAAGGAGGAGCTCGGATTGGGGCAAAATTTCAAATAGCTGGTGGTCCCCACGAGTAAAAGGAGTATTTATGTCCTGACCATGACATGGTCCGTTCGCCTGACCTAAAAATTTTCCCCCAAACAGAGCCTTAATAACATCTGCTTTTTAGTTTTTTCATTGCTACAACGGATCCGTTGATCCTACATAGCTTTTTAAGATTATCTTTATGTGAAGTGAATCCCTTATGGTATCCTTGTTAATGACCCTTAAGGCATCTATGTTAATGACCCTTAAGGTTGTTGAGTGCGCCACGTGGAATGGACGGTGGTGTCCGAGCATGTGTCGCGACTCGTTAAGAGGGGTGGTTTAGTCCCATACCGTCCAACGTGCTCCTTGGTCCTGGGTGTATAAGCGGGGTGACCACTCCTCCCCTAACCGCATGGTTTCGGGGAGTGACGGCACAATGCTTTACATGGTATTAAAGCATGAGGGCACGTGGCGAGGGAGGGTGTTGAGTGCACCACGTGGAATGGACGGTGGTGTCCGAGCGTGCGTCACGACTTGTTAAAAGGGGTGGTTTAGTCCCACACCGCCCAACATGCTTCTTGGTCCTTGGTGTATAAGCGGGGTGGTCACTCCTCCACTAACCGTGTGCTTTTGGGGAGTGACGGCACATTGCTTTACAAAGGTGTCCTTGTTAATGGTGTTCCTTTAAAAAAGAAGTGATCAAACCGTAGGCTCCTCATTGTGATCTCAACTGACTCGTCATAACGGTTCACCCTGTCGTAGAGGATTTCACCTTCATCAGAAAGCTGCAACACACGAGCATGGTAGCGTGCGTATGCACAAATGCACAACGTCGTACTCTGAAAGGGCACACACACACATGCACAACATTCCCCTGCGCGCACGCGCGGCCAACAACAACATGTGCGGATCGGGGGCAAAGTCGTCAAATCCCTCAATTTGGTGATCCGAGGGACCTAAATCACATGTTTCTATTCACAAGAAAGCACAATTACTTGGACACCGGCCAAAGCCTTCATTTAAAGGGGATATATGAAATAAAAAGAAAGAGAACTTTAATAAGATTTTTGAGCGGAGGACCGACTCGGAACGACCCAATGAGTTTCGTGTCACTAGGGTGTAACGGCTCTACGCTGGAGATACTATATAAGGCCATTCCACATTTGATGAGCCTTAGTGGATTATCTTGAGCGGAGCCTCAACATTCTCAAGATATTTTCTAGGGTTTCGCTCCCCGCCGTCCGCTCCACAACTTTTTCGTTCGCGAAATTCCAGTCCGCCGCTCGGAAAATTCTCTTCTCCTGCATCACCGCTCTCGGTCTTTCCACCGTCGGGACTCACAGGTCGAAGAAACAGTTCGACTTCCATTTTTTCTTTCGCTCGATCGGAAGAAGATAGTGCTGCCGCGCTTGTTTCCTGCGATTGCACAGGGGAAAGGGCTGCTTCAGATCAGACCGCCTGGTGGTGATCCGGCCACCTCCGGTGGAGATCCGGTTGCCGCTCTTAAGATCCGGCCGCCTTAGTTGCAGATCTGGTCTCGACGTAGATTCAGATCCGGCCGCCTCAGATCTCCTGTGCGTCGCTCCGGAGAAAAACGCAAATCTATCGCCGATAGAGCTGATTACCGCTACAGTTATCTTCATCGGCTCAAGATCTTCTACTGCATCTGGAGAAGGATCTCTGTTTTTTTTTTCTTCCAGGCCGGATCTGTGCCATTTGTGAAAGAATCCAAACACTTGAAGTTGTTGGCTGGTGGAGAGAACACAGTCAGTGTAGATAGATCTGCACCTATATGGATTAGTGCTGTCAGAATTTGATGTTTTTTGGAGTCTGATCGTGTGCTACTGTCTATTTGCCGTGGAATCTACTAGATCAATTGTTGTTTGGGCTGTGTGCTCTTGTACTCTTTGTCTTGATCTGAAATAAATTGTGTTGGCTACCATCAAGAAGCTTCCTATCAGATCACTATTGTCCAGATCCAGAGAATCTCCATTGTGTTTGAGATCTCATCCTCCAAAGCAATTTCTTGGAATTTCTGTTTGTGCTGTTCACGTTTTCGGCGATCGGGCTCAGCCGGAGATGAGCAAATTATTTCTGGATTGGATCTGAAGTTTTTGGACTCGTCTCCACACGGCTCAGGTGACCTTGTTCTAGAATTTTTAATTTGTGTTTTAAATCTACGAAAATGTCGAAGAAAAGCGTGCTCGACACCATAAAATTGCAATCGTTCGATGCCTCCGACTTTCTTAGTTGGAAAATACAAGTTCAACTCGGGATGAAGGAACGCGAGATCTTTTATACTGTTCAGAGTGACTTCGCTTCTACCGTCGAGGACGTGGACGAGTACCAGTGGAACAAGGATGAGGATTTCTGCAGGGATTACCTATTGAATTCCCTGAATCCTCGCCTAGCGTTGACCTACCACGCCTACGAAACTGCAAAAGAAATATGGGATCGACTGAACGCGCATTTTCAGAAGGAGGAAGGATTGTCGAAGTCGCTCATTGGAGAGAAGTTCTTCAACTTCAGATTCAAGGCGAACGTGTCTATCACTTCTCAACTCTTGGAGCTGGTCAACCTGTGTCAGAAGCTGGACGATGATCATTCGAAGATGGACGACAGCCTCTTTGTGTATATGATTCTGAGCAAGCTGCCTCCTGAGTGGCTCTTTTTCAAGACCGAGATGCACCGACTGAAAGAGAAGATAAGTTTGGATGAACTCAAAAGGTTCATCCATATTGAGGATCAAAACATCGCTGGAAAAAGCATGGAGCAGGTTGCGCAGCCCTCACAGGCTGTCAACTTCGTTTCACGTCCTAGTAAGCCTTCTCGGAAGCCCCCGGCACCTAAGGGTGATACCCACGCACCATTGGCGGTCAAAAAGCCTTCTCTCAAAAGGAAGAAGGGCAAGTGCCACAACTGCCCAAATGGGGTCACTGGGCCGCTGAATGCAAGGGTCCGAAAAGACAAAAAGAGGAAGCCCCACAAAATGTGGCGAACATGGTGGTCGACAATTCTGATCCCAAGTCTTTCGTGGCTATGATTGGGAGTAGTCACCGCAGTGCGTCGTCTGAGTGGTGGCTGGACAGTGGTGCTACCTGTCACGACACAAATGACAGGGGTCTTCTCTCGAAGGTCACAGCGGTCAAGGAAAAAGTCGAGAACTGCAATGGAGGAGCGACAGATGTTACTCATGCTGGGACTGCCGAGCTAGTCCTCTCTTCAGGTAAAAGTTTAATTTTACAACATGTTAAAGTAGTTCCTAATTTAACTAAGAATTTGATTTCTATGAGTCTGCTTGATAAAGCCGGAATGTCTTTCACAACCATGAACGGTAGAATGACGTTAACTGTTAATTCTCACTACTTTGGTTGCGCTTACCTGATCAATGGTATGTATAGACTAAGCCTAGATAACGATTGCATAAACCAAGTGAGTTCCACTCTGTTAGATCCGAAGCTATTATACAATAGACTTGGACATATTCACTATAAGAAGATGCGAGATCTAGCTAGGAGTCAAAACATCCCATTAGATCTTTCTATTCAATTTGATAGGTGTGAGGTTTGTGCCCATACTAAGATCACTAGAAACCCTTTCAAGACCGTTTCTAGGAGCACACAACTTCTGGAGTTGATACATTCCGACCTCTGTGATTTTCATAGTCATGCCACTAGAGGGGGAAGGAAATATCTAATTATTTTCATCGACGATTTTTCCAGATATTGTCATGTTTACCTATTGAAATCGAAAGATGAGACATTTGAGACCTTCAAGATTTTCAAATCTCGGGTAGAAAATCAATTAAACCTAAAGATTAAGCGATTTAAAAGTGATTGAGGAGGAGAGTACACTGCAACTGGATTTAGGAACTTTTGTGCCTCTGAGGGCATAATCCTAGAAACCACAGCTCCTTACTCACCCCAGTCAAACGGCATCGCTGAGCGTAAAAATAGAAATCTAACAGAGATGTTGAATTCTATGCTCCTCACAGCTGACATGCCTAATTCCTTTTGGGGGGAAGCAGTCCTAACTGCAAATCACATTCTAAATAGAGTGCCTCATTCGAAGCTCAACTCTACTCCGTATGAGTTGTGGCATGGGCATCCCTGTAGATATGACACTCTAAAGACTTGGAGCTGTATTGCTTATGTGAGAATACAAGACCTTAAGAGACCTAAGGTGGGACCTAGAACAACGACCTGCGTTTATCTAGGTAGTGCAGAAGGTAGTGCAGCTGACCGGTTTCTGGTTCTATCCACTAATTCAGTGATAGAGTCTAGAGATGCTATTTTCTTTGAACATAAATTTATCAAAGATCATGGCTTGACCGTCTCTGGGTCTACTGACATGGTTTCAGAATCTACTGTAGAACCTGAAGCTGACCCCTCTGGCACTGCTCCCCAACCTATAGAGGTGGAACCTGTTCCTCTTAGAGTATCTACAAGAGATAGAATCCCTAAGGATTTTGGTGAGAATTTTGTCACCTACCACTTAGAGGATGATCCATTTTCCTATCAGGAAGCAATGCGATCTAGAGATGCGTTAATGTGGGCAGAAGCCATCGATGATGAGATGAACTCGCTGCTACAAAACAACACTTGACATCTAGTTGACCTGCCGAAAGGAGCTAAAGTCCTAGGATGCAAGTGGGTACTGAAGAAGAAGTTACACAGTGATGGGTCATAGCCAGATATAAAGCACGTCTAGTAGCTAAGGGTTATAAACAATAGGGGGGAATTGACTATTTTGACGTCTATTCACCTGTATGTCACCTATCCACTATTAGGATACTTCTTGCCTTAGCTTCTATCGAGAACTTTATAGTTCATCAGATGGATGTAAAGACAGCCTTCTTAAATGGAGAGCTTGATGAGGAGATCTACATGGCACAACCTGAAGGTTATGTACATAAGGATCTAAGAGATAAAGTGTGCAAACTCGATAAATCGATCTATGGTCTTAAACAAGCACCTAAGATGTGGCACATTAAATTTGATCAAGTGGTAAAGAGCGTTGGATTTCAGTCCAGTCTCTCAGACAAGTGCCTCTACTATCGCTCGATGTCAAATCAAACAGTCATCATATGCCTATATGTGGATGACATGTTGATTCTGGGGTCAGACCTTGCCGTAGTGAGGGATGTTAAATCTGCTCTCGCGAAAGCTTTTGACATGAAGGACCTTGGTCCTGTAGATACCCTGTTAGGTATGAAAGTTAGAGTAGACAAAGGACGTGTCACTCTAAGTCAAGCTCATTATATTGAGCAGATCCTCACTACCTGGGGTTATAAAGATTATAGGCCTGTTGAAACACTAATTGATCCAAATGTCAAGTTGAGTCCGAATGAAGGGACCAGCGTTGATCAAGTAAAGTACTCGAAGATCATTGGTAGTCTCATGTATACCA
Source organism: Platanthera zijinensis (assembly GCA_039513925.1). NCBI lineage: Eukaryota > Viridiplantae > Streptophyta > Magnoliopsida > Asparagales > Orchidaceae > Platanthera > Platanthera zijinensis. Next base: position 119,445,904 of record CM077098.1, read on the forward strand.
CAAGTTGTACAAGATCAGACATTGCCTTCTCAGTTGGCATGCTGAGTCGCTTTACCAGTAGTCCAGGCAAAGAGCATTGGGATGCCTTAGATCGGCTGATGAGGTACTTGAAAGGTACTAAAGATCACGCTCTGTGCTACACTGGTTACCCTCCTACTTTGGAAGAATACTCTGATGCCTCCTGGTGTTCAGAAGTTGGGAACAACAAGTCCACCAGTGGATTTATTTTCACTTTGGGTGGCGCTGCAGTCATTTGGAAATCCAAAAGACAGACTTGTATAGCTTTGTCGTCTATGGAAGCCGAGTTGTTTGCCTTAGCTTCAGCTGGTGAAGAGGCAGATTGGATCAGGAATTTGATTCTAGACATTCCCTTGTCTAGACTTCAAGTCAATTCTTTGAGCCTGTACTGTGATAATCAAGCAGTAGTCCAAGTCGTGAAGAATGTCCTTTTTAATACTAAGAGGCGACATGTACGACTGAGACACGCTCTACTTAATTATCTGAAAGAACAGGGCATTATCACTTTGATCGATGTGCGATCGAAGGATAATCTGGCTGATCCACTGACGAAAGGAATGCCTAAAGACCGATCAATCAAAACAGTGGGGGAAATGGGACTCAAGGCATTGTAAGTTCAGCCTTAGTTTCAAGGTTAGGCGATTCAGTTCCGCCTTTGTCCAAATGTTTTGATTTTTCCACTTTCCTTTGTCAAAGCAAGCGTGTTGTGCTCCGCTGATGTTCGGGGTTGCTGAGTACGAATTTGGTGAGTTGTTTCGTTCCACATTTGATGTTAACAACTTCATCTGATTTCATCTTCCTTATCTAGGAGGAGAGTGTTATTCCACATTTGATAACACAATCTGACTAGGTTTGGCTCTTCTTCCGTTTATTGGTTCCATTCCACATTTGATGAGTTCCAATTAACTTTAGAAGAACAGCAACCATGACATTCCACATAGGAACACAGATACAGCTGCGGTGTCCAGAAGTCTGGAAATCGTTTCTTTTGGAAACAGATAACAGATTCTGAGGTAGAACCTAAATACTCTACTACTTGCCCTTCTAGCTTAACTTTTCAGTACTACGTTCTTATAAGTAGAACTAGATACTTTGTACATTTTCCATGGCTGAATTCATTCTGAATGAAGTTCTCTGTTGGAAATTACAGGAGCTGTTGCTGATGGAGGAGCATTTGCAGTCTGGGATCCTGAGGATGATGACCTGTTGGGCGATGACTACTAGAGTGTTTGTTTGGTCTTTTTTGTCTTTTGCTTAGAGCACTGTTTAGCTCTCCTTTCTTTCACTTGTTGTTTGGACTTTCTTGCTCTTTAGTTGGTCATGAGACACTAGGTGTTCTGGTACCTGTGCTGTGATTGTACTTTTGACTTTGTTATGAAGCTGCTGAGTTTTTCTATTTATTCTTATGCATGCATACAACTGCTATGTTTAACGTCCAATATGTTCTGACAAGTGTGATGGACACGGTTGTGTATTGATCGAGTCGAATTCTGGTTGAACATTACACACACCACCCTCTTTTCCGACGTCGGTTTCACCGCAGACATAGGAGGAGATTGTTAGGATATTTGGTGTATATGTTCGCGCGTGTCTTGACCGACTCGGAACGACTCAATGAGTTTCGTGTCACTAGGGTGTAACGGCTCTACGCTGGAGATACTATATAAGGCCATTCCACATTTGATGAGCCTTAGTGGATTATCTTGAGCGGAGCCTCAACATTTTTGACGTGGAGTTCCAGACTTAAGTCCTGCTCTCTGACACGAAGATCCATCTCAGTGTTCAACCTTTCGCTCAGCACGCGCTTCTCGCGTGCCAGCTCCGTCTTCAAATCTGCTTAGCACGAACTCGAAGGTGCACTCTATTACACTCAGTTCTGCTCAACATTAGACAATTAAAAATCTCATCCTCTGAAAATATGATTTTTGTGTTGGAATGCAACAAATGTATTAGTCGGAACTGGATCAAGTTCTGTATTTTTTTTCTTTCCAAGTTTTCCGCATAAAAGGTTTACTGCCTACCGTTGTTTCTCTACTTCAACTCTCTGTACGTTTGACTCACTCTCAAGTTACACGTAACACTTATTAGATACTATATGGATTTAGGAGGCCGGCCTTTGCCCAAGCCGTGCCTATGATCAGACATTTCAACGAATTCTGCAGCTGATAATTCGATGATTAATTAATAGGACACGTATACGATTGCTCTCTTGTAACCAACAAAATGCATTAATGCGGCAGACAACAAAAGGCAAATTTAAAGCTAGTTGGTTCCAAAGCTCTAAAGGCTTGGCGTTTTTGATACTGTAACCCGACAGGAGCCCGCAGAAATCTTAGGGTCGTTCGCCTAATTTGGGACAAATGAAGCACTAATAAGTCATGCACTTCTGTGCATGGATTATTTGTCATGAGTTGTGTGGATATGCGTTTGTGAGTTGTGCTCATGATGTGATGTAGATGTGAGGTGCCCAATTCTTCATAGTTGCACGGCTCAATTTTTTGGCTGAAAGAGAGCGACAACTTAACTGCCTGAGTTCTTTCATACAATCACATTTCACTATTTCTGTAAGCCAAAATCAATCGAACCGAATCACATCAATTCATATGATTTGGTTCGGTTTCAGCAGGCCGCGTTTCGGTCACGGTTTTGATTTTAGGAAAACCATACGGTTCGGTTCGGTTTATGATTTGTGTGGCAAACCGAACCGTTGTATATAAAAACATTTAATTTATTAATTAATTTTCATTAAACCATACGGTTAATCATACAACTGGTATTTCTCTTAAATATTTTAAGCTTTCTGTTTTTTCGTTTTGATTAAACATCTAAGTTGTCGTTGATCTCTAGTATAAATATTTCTCTAATCTAGATTTTTCTTCAAACAAACAATGATGATGAATATTTAATTTTTCATTCATTTGATTTTGAAGTCCTGAAATGATTAGGTGATAGGAATTGTGTTCAGACAGCACTTTCATGTTGGGTGGTTCAGTCTCATTCATTGCACCATCTTTTATCTCTATCTATAAATTTTTAGGTTTTATCACATTATTTAAATCACCAAAATCGAACTGAACCGAACCAAACCATTCGATTCGGTTCGGTTCGGTTCGGTTCGGTTCGGTTCTGTTCGGTTTCAATGTTTGAGCGGTTTGGTTCGGTTCTAAATTTTTGGAACCATATAAGGATGATTCGATTTGCGGTTTTGCTTACAAACCGAACCAAATCGAATTGTTACAGCCCTACATTCACAGTCTTCTCAAATCAAATTCTTAGGCTCCGTTTGAGGGGATTTATTTTGACCGGCTACGACCGCATGAACCGGACTCTAATTAAGGTCCGGTACATGCGGTCGTAACTGCTTGACCGGTGAAAATAAGTCCCCCACAACGGAGCCTTAATCTCATCCCGAAGATTCTTCTCCGTGCAAGAGAAATTCCCCCTTACAATGACAAAGTTGGCGCACTCGTCTGTCATTTGGTTCACCTCCCGATACTCTGGCGGATCCACATAGGGCCCAGTGTGGGCGACCGCCCACACTGATTTTTAAAAATATCATGTATCAATAGTAAAATGCGTAATTAATTTATTTGACATATATAAAATATACATATATATCATGAATAAATTTAAGTAAGTTTCTTAGTCAAGTTGGTGGAGTATATGATATTTAACTATATGTCCATGAGTTCAAGTCATATGCATGTCACATTCTTTTTATTACCTACATAATTATTTATCATTTTATTTTCTAATACATTTATTTAGCATTATATTTCCTACACATTTTTTATCATTTATTTTTTTGTATGTTGATCATTTTTTAAATATAATTTAAATTAGTAATTTTTTCATTTTTTTTTAATATTTTACAGACGCTGTCCAAACAGAAAAAAATCTCTGTGTCCATCATTAAATACTCATGACTGATAACAAAAACATCAAGACTCAAAACCCATAATAATGGATCAAAAATGTGTGCCGCACAAGCATCCAGGTACGTAGCATGAAGCTATTGAATCACCGTCAGTAAATCCCCTCTCTAAGATGACAAGCATAATGCATTTAAAATAAAAGTAATTAATGGTTTACAATCTCATTGAAAATAACTATTATAAAGTTTTTGGTTAAAATCAATTTAATTTCTTTCAAATATTAACTTATTTTAAAATTTAATTTTTTTTGGGCAGCAAAACTTTTGGTAATTTCATTAGTGAGTTTATGATACAAGATAGAGCACAATGACGACAAAGGAATATATAGCCGACCACGCTATAGTGGGATAAAGACTTGAGTATTGTTGTAAAACCTTTGATGACATGAAAATCGATATTTTCTCCAGGATGTACATGGACAATCAACCTAATTGTTTAAATTGCTCAAATCGAATCGATTTTACACTGATCCTAACGGTTCGGTTTCAATTTTTCTATTTCAAAAACAGAAACTCATAAACTAATAATAGACGTAAAAATAATGTCAATGATAATCTTTCAATAATAATTCCAAAATTATTCAGATCTAAACAAAATTTTAAATTATATATTTATGTATCAAGAAAAGCAAACAATATGCAAAAGAAATTTAAAAGCATTTTTTAAGTAGCATGATTATTATTAGAATTTATTTAAGATATTCTTGTTTACAATTGTTTTAAATAGTTAAGCTAAAAAATGAATCCAGTATGCTAACCAAGATATTGAACCGAACTGACACATATCGGTTTAGTTTTGATTAAATTGACTCAAACTGGCTGCATTAACCCTTATTTATTTGCTTGGTAAAGAAATATGAGAGCATGAGCAATGATAATGATTGGGAGAAGTTTTAGGCTCCATTTGGCGTGGTGGTGGCGGTCGTAACACGTACTGTTGTTATGAGCAAAATTATACTGTTCTTGATGGTAGTCATAAACACTGTCTTGCCAAACATGCATTCTATGAGGATACATTTTTTATCTAAACATTTTATGATTGTGGGGTTCTTGTCATAACCATTCTACCATGCATGTCTGCGCTGGTGACAAAACACAGGACCCAAAAATAAAAATTCTTACCTAGATGGCTAATATATGCTCCGTTCAGCATGGCTTATTTGCTCTGATGAATTTGGACAAAAACATCGCCATCATAGAAAATTTGTTTGGCATAGAGTGGTTATGACCGTGTAAAAGTAGATGAAGTTTCTTAGTTGAGATCTGGCGATCACGAACGATGACCCATTGTCACTGTCATGCGAAACGGAGCCTAAGTAATTAATGACAAGCTAAAACTTAACGTGGGAAGTCTTTCTATATATGCGTGACAACGACACCTGCAGTGATTTGTATATCAGGATCCTCTCTATTGCTAATGAAATGGATAATATCTATTTCACAGCCTAGATGTATTGATAATCTGACAGGTTAAGTAATAACATCCTTTTAAAAAAATATGCATCATTAGATTTATTTCATGATAATCTGGCCCATCACATGAACAAATGAATAGTATCCCTTTGAGGGCGTGGCTGGCAGTGCAAGGTGTGTGTTCCATGGGGACCGGGATACTCTCCATTTCACATGAAATGGAGAGGTCCATTTCGCGGCTATGATTGCATCTCTCAAATCGGACGGCGGGAAGTAACTTAACTGCACTCGCGGGGCCCACTCGCCAGTTCAGCCGCTCTCGCCTGCCCGCTGTCCGATTTGGGAGATGCAATCATAGCAACGAAATGGATCCCCTCCATTTCACGTGAAATGGAGAGGATTCCGGTCCGTGAACTACACGACTCCAGCAGTCGTGACTCGTGACCCGCTCGCGACGAACTGTTTCGGTACACAAATTTATTAGAAAAAATAACTGCCACGTATTCACCTACGGAACGGACCGGGATCCTCTCCATTTCACTTCAAATGGAAGGGATCCATTTCGCGGCTATAATTGCATCTCCCAAATCGGACGGCGGGCAGGCGAGAGCGGCTGAACTGGCGAGTGGGCCCCGCGAGTGCAGTTAAGTTACTTCCCGCCGTCCGATTTGGGAGATGCAATCATAGCCGGGAAATGGACCTCTCCATTTCGTGTGAAATGGAGAGGATCTCAGACGAAATGGAGAGGTCCATTTCGCGGCTATGATTGCTTCTCCCAAATCGGACGGCAGGAAGTAACTTAATTGCACTCGCGGGGCCCACTCGCCAGTTCAGCCGCTCTCGTCTGCCCGCCGTCCGATTGGGGAGATGCAATTATAGCCGCGAAATGGATCCCCTCCATTTGACGGACCGGGATCCTCTCCATTTCACGTCAAATGGAAGGGGATCCATTTCGCGGCTATAATTGCATCTCCCAAATCGAACGGCGGGCAGGCGAGAGCGGCTGAACTGGCGAGTGGGCCCCGCGAGTGTCGTTAAGTTACTTCCCGACGGCCGATTTGGGAGATGCAATCATAGCCGCGAAATGGACCTCTCCATTTCACGTCAAATGGAGGGGATCCATTTCGCGGCTATAATTTCATCTCCCAAATCCAGGGGCGTAGCCAGAATTTTGCTTGAGTGGAAGCAATATTTTACGATAATAGTATATAAAAATGTATAACAATAATAACTAAAAGTTATTTGCTTTAAACAGTAATATTAAAAGTAAAAGGAACTTCATATTAACAATAATGATACAAAATATGTAATCTCATATTTAAATAATTTGAATACAAAGTATGTAATCTCAAAATTTCTGATTCAAATCAGAAATCACAATTTCTGATCCAAATCAGAAATCCAAATCGGAAATCGAAGAAATCACAATTTCTGATTCAAATCAGAAATCTCAATTTCTGATCCAAATCAGAAATCGAAAAATCACAAATGTATCCAAATCACAAATATATCCAAATCACAAATGTATCCAAATCACAAATATATCCAAATCACAAATATATCCAAATCACAAATGTATCCAAATCACAAATGTATCCAAATCACTGAATCAGTACAATCACAAATGTATCCAAACCAAAACACTGAATCAGTAAAATCACAAATGTATCCAAATCAGTAAGGTAAATCCGGGCGAAATCCGAAGAAGAAGAAGAACAGGCGAAATCCGGGCGAAATCCGAAGAAGAAGAAGAGGAAGAAGAGGTACCGCCGGCGCCGGGTCACGGGGGAAGGAGAGCAGCGTCGGGATTGCGGGAATGCCGGGCGAACTGCGAAGGAGAGCAGCGACGGCTAGGTTAGCGCAGAAATGAAAAGGGAGGAAATCCGCCAGGCCCGCGTGGGTGAAATCCGCGAAAAATCAGGGGGGGCACGTGCCCCCCTGGACCTATACTAGCTACGCTCATGCCCAAATCGGACGGCGGACAGGCGAGAGTGGTTGAACTGACGAGTGAGCCCCGCGAGTGCAGTTAAGTTACTTCCCGCCAACCGATTTGAGAGATACAATCATAGCCGCGAAATGGACCTCTCCATTTCGCGTGAAATGGAGAGGATCCCGGTCCGTAGTTCACATATCTCCGGAGTAAATCTGTCGGGACAAGCAGTTCAATTCCTTGCTTGACAGCATGCAGCGGATTTATTCCAATTGAGAAATAACACGTCCGGTGATACAAAATTATTCGTCGACTAATATTTTGAGAAAAAATCACTCTATTGTATATACTTTGTAAAATATTATCATTTTCACAATTTATATTTTTTAGTTAGTTTATAGGATGAACATTTCATTTTTAAAGAAACAAAACAAGAAAATAATTTCATACCGTGCAATGAACGACTATGGGCGCGCGTGCGTGCCGTTGGTGCATGTGGCCCGGAGTGAGTGCAGTGGACGCATGTGGGCCAGAGTGCGCGCAGTGGGCGCATGTGGGCCCGTATGCACGCCCAGGGACCCGCCTGTAGGTGGTAGGTCCGCCCGTGTGTGTGTCCTTCACTTAGGAGGACAAAGAGGGATGTTTTCTTAGAGTCACTCCAAGGATAGTCGCATCGAGGAAGAGAACCGCCGGTTCCCAAAACAGGAATCAAACCCACTATGTCCAAAACTGTTGTGGGCAACATGTATATACAACTATAATTAAAATAGGACAACCCAATCAGATAGCTCATAACATCCGAGCCGATTGTGGGTCAATTACAACTCAAAATAAAGAAAAATATACTTAAAAATTGTTGAAATTATTGAAGTGTGAAGTTAGAGAAGTCGGGCGGACTGGTTGCTCAGTTCGCCTAGACCGCAGAGACCGCGCGGACTAGGCGGATTGCCTTGGCGGGTTACCTAGTTGGACAACCGGCTTGGTTGTAGTTTCTGGCGGTCTGGACCAGCAAGTGCTCTAGGGGAGTAATCGGGCGGATAGTATGTTTATCCGCGGTTTCTGACAGGTTCTCTGATTCGCTAAAGGGCAGCCAAATAAGCGGATTGGGGCGGTTTGCAGCCAGGTTGCTGGTGCCTTCTCGGGGCGGGATGTCGATCAGAGTTCGCTGATTGTTGTGCGGACTCTATTGAGCTCGCAGGTGTTCGACATGGATCAGGTGGCGCGGTCTGGGTTGATGAGGCAATATGCATGGATAGTTGCGGAGTGGATGTTCAGAAGAGTGCGATCTTGGTATCAGGTGGCGCGGTCTGGGTTGGTGACCGTGGGTTTCGTGGACCAAGTCCAGCTTGTTGCCTAGCTCGCCGAGCTCGCCTTGTGCGGACTGGTTGGCAGCTCGCCGAGCTTTCCTTGGTTCAGTCTGGAGTTCGTCTTGGTGCGGCCTGGTTGATTATTGGCCGAGTTCGCCTAGTGCGGACTGCCTTGCTATTCGCCATGTTCGTCAGTATTGACGACTTGTCACGGGCTGTAGAATGGGCGGATATAAGCAGTATCCACGCGGATTGGCGAATTGGTGGTCTATCCAGCAGGAGCTGTTGCCGCGACCAGGCGAGTTGAGTTTGTATCCGCACTATGCGGATATGGGTGTTAGTCTGCAGGTTTTGATGGGCGGTTATCCTATCGGTATAGGTGGTGACGACACTCCTTCCCACATCTATAAATAGGAACCCCCAGCTCATCATTATGCAGATGTGAACTGTAAGAACGAGCTCGTGTTTAAACTTGCGGTTACGGTTTTCTAATCGCGGTGACTAAGGAAGTTGGTTACTTTGCAGGCTGTGCGGCTAACACCAGGCGGCTAGGCAACTACCAGGAACATTGGCGTGGGGCAGTTCGCAGATACAGTCAGCAGGTCGCGGTCTTGTGACTAGTTTCTCTTCCTCAGAGTTACGGATAGTGGAGCAGTTCGCCCGGTCTATCAGCGGGTTCTGTTCAGTCTCTCAGTTTTTGCAATAGCAGCAGCCTGCGCGGTTAGCTGCGGTGGGCCCTGTTTGAGATCGCTTCACGATCGATATTCAATTGAGATCGCGGATAGGCGGCTTCGGCGATCTCGGCGGACAGAGCTGGTGAGTAGGCGAACTGTGCGGATAGTGGAAACAGTCCGCGCGGTTTCTTTTTTGCTGCAATTTTAGATTGTACCCAGTTTACATTGTAATCATGTCTTGCAATGTATGCCTCGGCATGTAATGGAATTGATTCTGATTGAAATCTCTTGTACCTCCATTGTTGTTGTCTTTTATTTGACTTCAGTTGTGATTGAGTGTTCTTACGACCTCATTAGCTCCCGCTTAAGAATTTTTTTACAAAAATAACCCGTACCAACCATCTAGGTGCATTCGTGGACTCGGATTGTTAGAATGGGTGGCGGATCACGACGATGTCCATCAATCTCATCGACTTGAAAACACTCAACTCTGATTAGGGAAATGATATTGTGGCGAATCTTGCCCGCCCGCGCCGGTAAAGTCATACGCAACGAACTTAAGTAAGTCTCTGGTGGTAGTCGGTCGCTCTGAATAAAACGTACCTCTGTTTGAAAGTTGGACTAGTGGAACCGACAATGGTGTAAAGTTTCCCTCATGATGTGACTCATCAGGCCGAAACTGAGACAAAATGGGAGGCAGTAAAGGAATTGTGGCTCATATATGGGAGGGAAAAAGGTGTCCACATACACAAGTTCACCACAGTAAAAAAATCCAGTCTTCTACCTTGAGTACTCATATTATCCTCATATTTTGAAGGATATCAAACTCATGCATTTGTATTGATCCATGACATGACTGTATAGAGACACATTCGACGAGAGCTTAATGTTTTTGTTGTTTTCATTTAAAACCTCTCAAATTGTATATGAATTGTCTTTTGCTCCTAAGTTTCAACACTCTGATCCCACATGTACTTGTATGCTCGGTTTTTATAACAATTACTGTTTATCGCAATTTCACATCGAAAAAATTCATGCAACTTATGTGATTGATGCAAAACATATGATGGTCTCAAATCATGTAACATAAGAGAATCATGTACTATAGAAGAATACCCAAACAAGTCATGCAACAGATGCAAATAAATGTAGGCAGACATGGCAGACAAATTAAATGTATATGCAATATAGCAGTGAAAGTCCCTAAAGATTGGTGGTTTATCTAGAGGCTGTTTGGGCGGGGTGTAGAAAAATTTAAAGAATGTATGGAGAAAACCCAAATAACTAATAGAGACATCAGTAGTGAGATATCATATTGTGTCATGAAAAACACCCCTTATGAGGCGTTAATCATCAAGGGGCTCACAAGGTGGTCAGTAGAAAAATTCATTAGGGAGGGAGCCTCCGGAAGGAGTGTCGAAGATAACGATCTAAGGATTTAAATTTGGTGGTTTACCTGGTGGTACGTATATAAATTCATCGTGAATGTGATTATCGATCTAAGAGGACGTGTGAGAAAAGGACACAAGATCAGTATGACAACATGGTTAGTTGAGCGTCTCCTGAAAGAAAGAACTCCTCAAGTGTCTGTCTAAAATTCTCAACGGGGCTCATCAAAGAATTTATTCATAGCAGGATGATCTTTGAGATGAATGTCATCGATCTTAATTAGTAATGTCATCGACCTCAACAACTACTACAAAGTCGATACGAAGCTCTCGACCCTCACTCTGGGTCTGAGTTTCCACAATAATATGAGAAAGCTCAGGCTCACTCTTAGTCGGGATCAAAGGAAATGAGTCAGAATCAAAGAATGGATCACTCGTTGGGCTCAATACCTCACTGGGATGAGAAAATTCAGTCTGAGGCACCACTTTATCGTGTCTAACAGGTCAAGAGTAGCCAAAATGGTCGCCTCAAAATTGAAGGGACTCATATTGGTGAGGTTAAGGTGGCCATCCACTCGGCTATCTCTAGTGGATCTTTATGGCTGTTCATAATGAAACGCGAGCGGAATGTCTGCTCAAGTGACTCAAAGTAGTGATAGGTCAACTTAATTAGCACGTAACTCAAACTGAAGCCTAAACTGAAATCGGGAAGCTGTTATAGATGGCTCCTCTTTGATGTCGGTCATCACTCCTAACTCATCAAAATGATCTCGATACTCAGCGATGGACATGGATCATTGTTGAAAGGAGAATAATTGCTCAAGTAGGCAACTCCGATAGGATGCTGGTAAATACTTCTAACATAAAATATGCTTTATTTCATCCCAACTAGTGACTCGGTGAAGACGTTCTCCCTCATAGGTCCTCTCAATGCTAAGACAATAAGTCCTCGTATGATCTAGTAATCTAAGTTTCACAAATTTTATGCGGCGTGATAACTTCTCAAAAAGAAGTTATCTAGGTCATTTTACAAACTTAATTTTTGTCATAAATGAAGAAAATGAGTTTAAATGAAATAGAAATACGAGTAAATTCATATTTATTTTATTCGTCCAAGGTTTTATTGCTAGAAACGTCAAAGAAATCAACTTTGGGAAAAAAATCTTCTCAAATATCATGACCTGAAAAAAATTGCAACACATTCTGGTCGAATTTCAAATTCTGAATTTCAAAATTGGCGTCGTTTTCAAAAAATGTAAGGAAACTTCTCTTCTAGGGGGGGGGGGACGTTTTAAGAGGAGAAAATCTCTACAGAATCTATCATCTTTTGGAGGAGAAATTTCGAATTTCAAGAGGGGCCTTCATCGAGGGTTTGAAAAATCCCTTGAAGGAGGCGGCTAGAGTAAGGAGAAGGGAAGAATTTCGGGCTGAACAAACGAGCGACGTCGGGAAGAGAATCCTGCAGCGATTAAACATCAAACCAACATGTCTTGTAAGATTTTTCCAAATGTTTGGTGTGTTTCCTCCATTGCTATTGACTAAATTTCTTTAATCTTGTATTGTGAGAGTACATTGTCTTGTGTAATGATGATGTTTTATATTTTTCTTAGTGATTGTTTGGTGAATGTTATTTATTGAATTTATGATTTTTATTGTGAAACTTTTGACCAAGATTTCGTCTTTTTGCTGTGCTCCATAATTCGAGAGATGAACTGCATAAGTGCATCATAAATTCGATATAGCATTTGAAGGGTGAAACAGATTTTCTCTTAGTGTTAGCAACATAGATTTTTATTTTTTATGCGGTTCTTTATTTCACCTGAGTTAGAGATGACAATGGAGATAAGGGATTATAGAGTTCCAATATTGAGAGATACGAATTTCTATTCTAAATTGTTGCAAGACATTTCACCAAGTGTTTTCACAAAGTCACATCCATAGATTCTTCACATTTGACATAAGAAATCACTATAATAGATTATGTCTTATAACTGATAAGAAAGTATTTTTCCAAGGAACTGTAAGTTATTATAATAAGGAGTTTTCATTTCAAGTTTTTTAATAATTAAAAAACGTTATTATTGATCTACTTGGATTTAAATAAAAAACATAACTAGTATTTGCAAGCGCTGAATTAATTAATCACTTCTCCGTGAGAACGATCTTAACTCACTCTATATTACTTGATCTGACACGTGCACTTGCGTTTAAAATGCACAACCGTTTTGGGCGTATCACGACGCTCACCGAATGACTCAAAATGATCGAGATAATATTTCATGTCTACGAGCCAATAACTAAAGGTCTCGGTGTTGAAAATGATGAAGTGAAAGTGAGTGATTGGGCGACCTGTCCGCGCGGCCTATGCGGACAGGACTGGCGGTTAGTCAGGTTGGGAGAGCCGTTGCATACGGCTTGTTCTATGGCGGCCTGGGCGGTCTGTTCGCGCGGACTGTGCAGACAGAGGCGGCGGCCAGCCAGGCCGGCTTATGCTCAGCAGGCAATTGGATCACAGAAGTTAACCGGGCGGATAACTTTTATATCTGCGGAGTCCGGCAAGATGCAGACTGGACTGGAGCTCGGTAGACCGGCATGGCAGATGCCTTGGTCTTGCTCTGGTGGTGCGACTAGTGGAAGCCGCAGGGATCGCCGGTTAGAGCAGACTGGATCCGAAGGTCATCAGGATTGGCAGACTGTTTCCAATGTCCGCTAGTAAGCGCGGACTGACCCTTGTGGCCAGTGGTGTGGACTTGGTTCTGAACCAAGTCCTTGTTGGCTCAGTCCAGGGTGATCGCGCGGTTAAGCGCGGACTACTTTTTAGTCTGCCAAGCTCGGCAGCAGTGTCATGTTCCTTCGTTCTGAGATGGGGAATGTGGGCTGGAGTTGAGTCCGCAAGGCGTGCGGACTTGAACTGTATCCGCCTAGTTGAGTAGTTTGATTGTTGTGCCTTGATTGCTGACTTGGGTGTATAGACTGGTGCTGTGTCCGCCTGGGCATGCAGACTGTTCTCCTTGTCTGCCAAGTCCGACAATTGACGTTGATGCCTTGGCTGCCGGCTCGGGATACGCGGGCTGGAGGTGAGTCTGCAGGGCACGCAGACTAGGACGGTGTCCGCTAATAGGCAGACAAGGTGTTGCTGCAGAGTTCGGCTGTTAGCGGTCCTGACTGGCCTTTTGCGATAAGGCCGATAGAGGTTGCAGTCCGGCCTTGGTAAAGCTACTTGGCATGTTGGCTATCTGGGACAGGTCGCAACGAACTGGATGTGTACTTGCGGCTTGCGGATACACTTGGTTCTTGCTGCGGGATGGGGGAGATTATCCTATCGGCTAGGGCGGTGACCACACTCCTCATCGTGCCTATAAATAGGACCCCTTGTCACATCATTGATAACTGAATGAATAGTAAGCCTACTCGCGGATAGTTGCTACGGACTTGATTTTTGTGTCTGCGCGATTTGAGAAGATTGACCGGGTTGAGCTGTGCAGGTTGTGCGAATAGCGCTGGAAGGCCAGGACTTGGTTCTGACTGCTGTTAGAGACAGTGCGGACTCTGCGGATAGCAATCAGCGGTTAACAGCAGGTCGCGGGTTGTGACTAGGCGGTTTCTCTTCTACAACTAGTTTCTCGGTTCAATAAGCTGTCCGCTTATGGCGGCCTATTCAGTTCGGCAGCAGCTCACACGGTCTGGAAGCTAGGCGACCTCGCATTTAGGCGGCTTGCAGATCGGTGGTTAGAGTTCAGCATTGGAATAACGGGTTGTAACACCCCAAAACTCAAAACAGTGACGGATGGCGTTTTGAGCCAAGTCTGGGATTTGGTGGAGGTGACACGGCCTGGGACACGGGCGTGTCCCAGGGGCGTGTCGTGCTCGGGTTCGGCGATGGTCGCATAGTCGACGAAATTGCAGTCAACGATCGTCGGGTAGTGAACACGGCCTAGGACACGGGCGTGTCCCAGGGCGTGTCAGGCACTCAAAGCCTTCCACTCAACGATCGTTGAGTGAGGACGCACGGCCTGAGCCCAGGCGTGTTCGGTTCCGACACGGGCGTGTCAAATTCGACACGGGCGTGTCGAATACCCGTGTCCTGCTCGGGTCATTTGGCGAGTTGTTCTAAGGCAGCTACACGGCCTGGTACACAAGCATGTCTAGCACACGGCATGTGACACGGGCGTGTCACATGGCCGTGTCGTGCTCTGGACATTTTGGACCGGTATCGTTGGAGGAACACGCCCAGCTACACGGAAGTGTACTGGGTGACACGGGCGTGTCAATCCCGACACGGGCGTGTCGAGTGCTCGTGTTCTTTTCGGGACACGACGGTTTCGGTGTCGATTGAGGCACACTGCCTTGGACACGGGCGTTTTGCAAGCCATGTTCGGCCCAGGAAGTTCATTTTAAGAGCGAATCGTGGCCGTCTGTTTTCTTATTTTGGGATCCAACGGTTCAGGGCTGTTCTTGCTGGGTTATACCCGGGAATAGGGATTAGAAACCCTCATTTCGTCTTTATCTTCTCTTTCTAAAAGTTAAGAGAGAGGGGAGAGCTAGGAAGAAGAAGGAGGTCAACTCCGGCCGCCAGTGGAGCTTCGGAGCTCCGATTCTCGATCCAAGCCCAGATCCGCGAAGGCGAGGCCGATACGGTGCTTTCCATCCGACTGGATCGCCATGGCGCTGAGGATAAATGCTAGGGTAACGATTCTCATCTTGAGCATATGAAGCTCTTCTTCTTTTGCATGGGAAAACTCTCTATCGCGAGTGTGCGACGAGTTTGCGGTATTCCTTAGGGTAGATATGTAAAGTCCCCCTTGTTTAGAGTCTGGAATCGAAGTACGGGCATAGACATGGTGTGTGAAGCTTACCCGAACGTGTTGGTCTTGATCGGTGATGATTTGCTATGCATTGTTAGCCGGAGAAGACTCCATGCCTTTTGTGTTTTTCGGGTTTCTATGTGGTAGATTGCAGCAGGGATCCTTAGGAATTTACCCCAAGACGAACCTAGAAATTTGGGCAGAAGCGTGTTTCTGCCATCTTTGGTGGCCCGGGAGCCATCTTTGTACATAACTGGGTTATGTACTTTGGTCGATCGATTTACAGGCTACGGGGAAACTTAGCTCGCGCTGATGACTTTTTGTGTCGTGGCAGTATGAGCAGCGAGTTGAGTGAAACCGTACCTGCTTTATGTGGTTTGGTTTAGTGGCATGCCGATGGCATAGAGGAAGGGTCTTCGGCTTAAGCCATGAAGACTTTAATGCTCACGAGATTGTCGTCCTTGGGGCGGTGGTGGACCGAGTTCACCGTGTAAGTGCCCTGAGAGCACGGAGTGTGCGGCCGTGCGTGCCTACACCTGTGGTGAAGTGTGCTTAAATTGTACCTTCACAATCCTATTTGTTTATACTAATACAAGTGCAGGGAAGAAGCTTTGCCGCCCCGAGGTTAGGGGAGGAATCGTTATAATTTGGTCAGCTTTAGCTGACCGTTATTCTTGTTTGCCACCGTTGCGGTGATTTGTGCTTGCAGGTCCTGCGGAGCCGAGCGGTAAATAGCGGGTCAAAGCCCAAGTTGCTGAGCCGACCCTCGAAGGCTTTGTTTGTTTACTTATTTAATTCATGTTTGGCCGGCCTGCGCGGCGAAGTTTGTAAAACACTATTTTTAAGTGAACTGTTGTAAGGCCATAAGGTCAGTACTTTTGTATATTTTGTAGTTCATTCCTACTGGGTTTTGATAGTGGACATTCGTGCTTGTGCTGGGTTCTTTCCTTTGCAACTTAACAAATTGCTTCCGCTAGATGCTCTGTGTATGACGTGTGTATTGGTTGAATGGTTTCATTGAGTAACCCACCGGTCTGTCCGTGGTATATGGCGTCGGGCCCCAGCAGGACCTACTGCTATATGCTATGTGACGGATATGGGTGTTACAATTTGGTATCAGACTATCGGTTTCGGTCAGACTTAAATGAATTCGTGGGCGAATTCACTTTAAGGGGTAGTGAGCATATGTGTGTGCGTCATCGTTATAACATGAAAAGAACTCATGAATGTCCACTTAAGAATGAAAATACACATGTTTGAGGAACCTGCGTATTCTTATAATTGCGTTTCGCAATGTTGTTTGGTCGCTTATCGGTGTTTTGTACGATTATAGGTGACTAAGAGTGGTGTTTGGCCGTTAGAACGACCAGTTTCTAGGGCAAGCAGCGCACCAAATGATGTGCCGGCAACACCTCCTTCGGCTGAGACCATTCGATTAGTAGCGGAGGCAGTGATTGCGATGATCAACGCGCAACCTACGAGGAAGGTGCAGCAGCCTGCCCCTGCTATGGAGCAAGTACCGCTCCAAGTAGTGGAGCCAAGGAGAGTGGAGCAGGTGGTAGTGGAACCAGTGTTGCCTAGGAGAGCAACGGAGAAGCAGCTTAAGCACGTGATGATCTTCAATCCTCCAGTGTTCTCGGGGACGGGAACCCCAACCCAAGCAGAGGATTGGCTCTCCAGGGTTAAGAGAGTGTTGATTGCTATTGAGACAGAAGAGTGGCAGAAGATAACAATTACCACGTTCTTGTTGGATGGTGACGCAAGATTATGGTGGGAAGGCTTGGAGCTACACCATCTGAGGGGCAGGCAGTTGACTAACGTCTCGATGGAGGAGTTTTCGAGACTGTTCTTGGCTCGATACCTCCCCTCAGCTCAGAGGATTGATTTGGAAAATGAGTTTCAGAAGTTGGTTCAAGGAGAGAGTACCGAGTTTACTCGTTTAGGTCGGTATTCAAGCGCTACCTTCGCTGATGAGGAGCGCAAGACAAGCCGATTCTATGAAGGTCTGAGGTATGACTTGAGACTGCTACTTTCGTGGCCTATGACGCAGGGTTTCCTGACCTTGGTCAACACGGTCCGGTCTTTGGAGAAAGACATGAAGAACGTTCAGGCTTAGAAGGACTCTAATGAGAAGGGGTCGGAGTTCAAAAGGCCGAACTCCTCAAAATCGGTGTTCCGCAAATGGAATAAAAAGGCTAGGACGTCGGGTCCAGCCCCGTCTTCAGGTGCCTCAGGGGCAACTACCAACCGAACCCCAGGCGCTTGTTATACTTGTGGAAAGTTGGGGCACTATGCCCGAGATTGTCAGAGCGGACATGCAAAGTCCGAAAGGAAGCAGGGAGTAACCTATGAAGAAAAAAGCAAGGCGGTGGAGTCAACCGCATCCCATTATGCTCTGACTCAACCAAGAGTCTACAATCTGGGCCAGCAGGAGGCCATCAAACAAGCGGGTGTGGTGACAGGTACAGTTCAATTTATAACAAGTTAGCTTTAAATACTGTTACCTCGTACTTGTTAGCTTATTACTGTTTGTATAGGCTTTGTCTTGATTTGCGACAGTCCGGCAAGAGCACTATTCGATACGGGATCTTTGCACTCCTTTTTGTCCGAAAGTTTTATATCACGCATCGGAGTCCCTTCTTAGATGGCAAAGGACAAATTGGGAGTGTTGCTGCCGAATGGTGTTCTATGCGTGCAGACAGAGTATGTGCCGTAAGGGTGCATATTGGAAGTCAGAAGTTCGACTTACTAGCGTCGTTGCTACCGCTAGTAGAGTTCAACGATCTTCGGTATGAACTAGCTTTCAGAGCAGAAGGCTTATATAGATTGCAACCGTAAAGAGGTTAAGCTGGGTGCTGGGCGGGAGACAACGTTAGTGGGATTGAAGGGGTCAAGCAAGACGTTGATGTCTGCTCTTCAGGTGGTCAAGGCAGTTCGTGCTGGCGCAGAGCTGTTCTTCACGCTAGTGGAGGCTGTAAATCCTAAACCCACTTTGGGTAGTATCCCAGTGGTATGCGAGTACCCCGACGTGTTCCCAGACAATCTTCCCGGAGCCCCACCGCAGTGAGAGATTAATTTCACCATTGAGTTAGTGCCAGGTGCCAAACCTGTATCACGCTCTCCTTATAGGTTGGCGCCTAAGGAGATGGCGGAGCTAAAGGTTCAACTGGAAGAGTTGATGGAGCAAGGTTATGTGCGTCCAAGTTCGTCGCCTTGGAGCGCACCGGTCCTCTTTGTTAAGAAGAAGGACGGAAGTTTGCGGCTGTGTATCGACTACAGAGAACTGAATAAGTTAACGGAAAAGAACAAATACCCGATCCCAAGGTTTGATGATATTTTCGATCAGTTAGTCGGGTCATCGGTATATTCAAAATTAGATCTGAAGTTCGGTTACTATCAGCTGAGGATAAGGGAGAGTGATATCCCAAAGACAGCGTTCAGCACGAGGTATGGGCATTTAGAGTTTACGGTCATGTCGTTCAGGCTGACTAATGCGCCATCAGTATTCATGGATATGATGAACAGGACGTTCAAGGAGTACTTAGACCATTTTGTGATCGTCTTTATTGACGACATATTGGTGTACTCGCAGTGCGAAGAAGATCACTTCAACCATCTGCATTTGGTTTTGGAGATGCTGAGGAGGAACGAACTATACACAAAGTTCTCCAAATGCGAGTTCTGGTTATCCTCAGTGGCATTCCTTGGTCACATAGTCAGTGGTGAAGGGTATAACACCCCGAAATTTAGTGTTGAATCGGGCGGCGTTTGCACCAAGTTTGGACCTTGGTAGGGTGAACACGGCCTGTGACACAGGTGTGTCACACGGCCGTGTCATACTCAGGTCGCCAAGTGAAGGACACGGCCTGGCACACGGGTGTGTCCGTGCACACGATATGGGACACGGGCGTTTCACATGGCCGTGTACTTCTCTGGAATTTTCTGAGTTTTGTATCGACTGTCGAACACGGCCGTGTACTGGTTGATACGGGCGTGTCGTCACTCGTGTCCACCAAGCGACGTGACGGTTGGTATGGCGATTATTGGTGACACGGCCCCTGGACACAGGCGTGTCGAGGACCAGGCACGGGCGTGTCAGGTTGGGACATGGGCGTGTCCCAACCCGTGTCCTTTTTTGTGCTCGATTTGGGTGGCTGGATCGAGGATCACGGCCTAGAACATGGCCGTGTGCAAAGCCGTGTTCGGTCCAGGATTAAAGATTTCAGGCTAATCTGAGCCGTTCATTTTCTTTAAATAAGATCCAACGGCCCAGATGAGTTCCTGCTGGTGTTTAATCCGGGATTAGAGGTTTTATTCCCCATTCCATCTTTAACTCCCTCTTTCTAAGAAGTTAGAGAGAGAAGAGATCAAGGAAGAAGGAAGGGAGGAATCTGGCCGCCGGCGGAGCATCGGAGCACCAATCTGAGAACTGAGACCGGATCCGTGGAGAGAATTCTTTTGCGAAGCTTTCTAACCGACTAGTTTTTCATGGCACCGAAGCGGACTTCAAGGGTAACGATTTTCAACTTGAGCACTTGAAGCTTTTCTTCCTTTGCATGGGAAAACCCGCTCCCGCGAGTGTGCGGTGAGTGCGCGGTGTTCCTTGGGATAGATATGTGAAGTCACCCTTGTTAGAGTCTGGAATCGAAGTACGGGCATAGGCATTGTGTGTGAAGCCTACCCAAACACGTTTGTCTAGATCGGTGATGTTGCATTGCATGAATAGCCGGAGAAGACTCCGTGCGTTGTTTTCTGGTTTCTACGCGGTAGATTGCAACAGGGATCATTGGAGATTAACTCCAAGGCGCATGATACGCCCAAAATAGATTTACGTAATAACACAAGTTCACGTGCCGAATCAAGTAATAAAATGATGAGTTAAGATCGTTCCCTCGAGGAAGTGAATAATCTAGTGCTCGCAAATAGTAGCTCTACCCTTTCTTTAAATTCAAGCGAGATAATTAAAAGTTAATTTGGATTAAGAAAAATTAAAAAGAAAAATAATAATAATAACTGAGTATCGTTAATTTAGAATGACTTTAATCAAGTTGGAGAAGTAGCTTCGTACGTTGAATTCCTTTGCCTATTGCGATGAGTTTTTAGAATGATCTTTTATTAAATGATTAACAACTTTCCTGCAATGATTTGAAAGTGGAATTCGTCATCTCTCGATCTCAGAAATCCATTTACCCTAATTCTCCTAGTTAACTCTAACTTAGGTAAAATGAGAATAACATAAAGCACTCAAATCAATGTTGCTAGCCAAGACGAAATCTTTCTTTCTTGATGCTATGTTGAAATTTATGCTACACTTACGTCACTCCTCTCTCGAATTTTGCAGCGCAGTATAAAGACGGAATTTTGGCTAAAGATTTACACGACTCCTCTCTCGAATCTCGTCGTGCAAAAATAAAGGATTCAACCCTAAAAATACGTGACTCCTCTTTCGAATCTCGCCACGTAAATTAGAACAGGAATACTTGATCAAAAACTTTCATTACATAGAACATAAAAATCAACAAAGATACGTTTTCAACAATCATAAAAGAAGAAATTACAAATATCACATCACAGTAAGTCAAAGTACTTCAAACGTACAAAACAAGGAAATTTAGTTCATGTTCGAAGGATGAAACAGCATAATAAGAAAGATCTTACTAGACATGATGTTTAGAAATGAAAATACTGCAGGAATTTGTGTTCAGAATCCGCTTCCGAGTCTTCTGCCTCCTTGCCAGTGCGTCCAAACCCTAGCCGTTTTTCTTCTTCTCCAAGATGATGACACTCCAAAAAACTCCTTCTAATCTTTTTCAAAAGTCCCTTTATGGTATGAGATTCTCTTCATAAAAACGTGCAACCCTTTACCAAGAGTTGCCTCTTTTCAATTTTTATTTTGGCGTAAAATTCGAATTTTAAATTCAAAATCCGTCCAGCAGTTGTTACAACAACTTTTTCTGGTTGTTGTAACAACCTGCGCAGTCCAAAATAATTCCAGCTTTACTTCTCCAGATCGATTCTTTTGACATTTCTATCAAGAAAAACATGGAAAAATTAGACATTTTAACCATAAACGAAATAGATATGAATTTTCTTATATTTTTGCTTATTTAATTCATTTTTTATCAATAAGATGAATATTAAAATAGAATAAAGCAATAGATAACTTTTTTGGGGGAAGTTATCACACCTCCACACTTAAAAATTTGCTAGTCCCTAGCAAAGATATTTCATAACGATAGGAATGATTGAAGAAATAATAAGATGTGAAATTAAATGATCTCTAATTCTTGAAAACAACTTAATCAAAATATACTCAAGAAAAACGCTTTACTTAACTGATAAGCCTATCAATCAATAAGAGTTCAAACATTCACAAATCCATTAGTTTGATGGAAGATAAAGCTCAAACAAGTATTCTAGTGTGGTGCATGCTTTTCTTCAAAAATATTTTACTTTCATGCAAAATTTTATATTGAACCTCCGCATTTTATTGGAAAATATAAGAATATGCTAAGTCTACGATTTAACCTCTACAAGAGTTAGTAGTTCAAATGAAAGTAGAATAGTTTTGGCTTGGTTAGGAATTTATGGATAGCTTTGGTAATAATATGACGTCCTCTAGTTAGTATTCTGAATAATTCACCATGTTATGGGGTCATACATCATTTTTTTAGTCATACTCTATTCATAGTAGGGATCATTCTAAGTATAAGTGCACATACCTGGGCCACATATCACTATGATATTTTAATCATTTTTTTAAAAAAATCATAGTTGGGATCATTTTAAGTAGGCATTCACATACCTAGGCCGCATATCACTATGACGCAAATTTCTTTTCTCATTTTTTTATCATAGTTGGGATCATTCTAAGTATGTAGATATATACGTAGGTCACATATCACTATGAAATCAAACCCTTTTTAAGAGAAATTCGACACCCATAAATGGCTTACTTACTAAGGTATAACTAGTAGGAACAAATGACATGTAAGCATGGAATATTGTGTATGAAAAAGTTCAAGCTCAAAAAATATAGTGGTTGATCAAATGGAATACTATCTAAGCTCATATCTAGGTTTACATCATGAACTTAGTTCTTGCTCATCTCATCCCGTTATTTTAAAGGTAAATATCACAATATTGCATTAGAAGTAAACAAATATTTTATATAAAAAAATAAATGCTTGAGCGAGCTTTATCAGAAAAAATCTTACTAACTTCAAATTCGTAGAATGAACTCTTTAAATTATTCAGCCATACTAATTAATTATCATTGAATATGTCTAGGATAGCATAATAATTAATTAAAATAAGAATTAAGATCATTCAATATTTGGTTAAATAAATTATTCTTCAATCAATTGGTAGGGGTTATAACACCCCCTCCTCCACACTTAGGTCCTTTGTTAGTCCCTAACAAAGATATCTTATTATCATGAGGATACTCTAAGTTGTATTAATAATAAGTAAATACTTTTAAGGGAGACAGAAACTTGAAATTTAAATAACTCCCCTGAATTAGATGTGATGAAGTGGTTGTTTATTGCTTCATTTGCTTCTTGTTAGCATACTCATACTATTCTCCTCGTGCGATAATCCTCAAAAACCCAACCATTTAGTCCAACCTGCATAACCTTCATCCTCAAAGTGCACATGGTAATTGGCATGAGATCGATTTGTGTTATAATCGATGAGTATAATTAAAAACCACACAACTATAGCACATGCGCACGATGACTATCATTCCATAAGATTTAATTCAAAACATGATAGTTGTAATAAAATAAATAACATTAGGACTAAGAAACATTGGGGCCTAAATAGTTCATCACCCTATAAAATTTTTAAGTTAGTGCAACACAGGCGACACAATAGTACAATTCTCAACAAAAAATAAGACGAAGCATGATACATATAACATATTTAAATATTTAATTTCATATCAGTGTTAGAACAATATAAAAAAATGACAGTAGGTAGCATCATACAATATCAAATCATATAAGTGAAGCAAAAAATATACTATCTAAGGTGTCACATCACAATATATGTATCACCAAAACATATTCCAGAGAATCACATAACCCAATATATTCTAGAGTAAAATGTAAATCTAACGATGCAAAAGTAAAGCTAGATAGAAGATAATCATACTCGTCCTCCTCTTCTTCGTCTTCTTCTTCATATTGAATCCTCTTTTAAAGATGAAAGAGAGTGGCTTTAAAGATTGAAATCAATACTCCACTAGCTTATTCAAAAACTTCACCATTTTTCCTTGTACAGTATTTCTTCTCCTTTTTTTTTGTTTGGACGACATAACCTAAATCGAGCACAGAAGGTGCCAAGAAAACTAGAAAATAATAAAAATATAAAAAAATTATACTTTGATCTTTCATTGAAGCAGGGTCCAGAGTTATACTATAGAAATATTCAATTCCTAGACTACAAGAGCCCTCACAATCCTTGTTTAACACAGCTTGCCCCCACCACATGTTTCCAGAAATCCAATCGCGATTTCACTATTTGTCGCACACACACCACTCGCTAGTAATCTCGGTGTCACCGCTCACTGTCCATCTCCCTCTACCTTGCCGATTGCCGCTCCCAATACCTCGTGCAACCTCGATCTCCCCCGTCGCACTTTCTCTCTAGATCTAACCGGTGGATTTCAAGTTGGCGAAGAGAATGAAAACTGATTTTTATTTATTTATTATTATTTATAAATGGGGCAGGATTTAAGTAGATGGGGTTTAATGATAGTTATATTAGTAATTTTACTATTGAATTAAACCCGGCTTAGGGTTGAAATTATCCCAGCCCGTTAAGTTAGAAAAAATAGTCAGATAGCTAAATCCTATTACATATGTAGTAGGATTGTTATAACAACTGTCAGGAATTAAACCAGTGCGTCGGTTCAGTTGAACCGGCACTGGACCGCCATCCGCGTGATTACTAGAAGAAGAAGACAGAGAATTAAATCCTGTTACATATGTAATGGGGTTGTTATAACAACTACAACAGAAACATAATTCTCATTACAGACGTTTTTAGGTTGTTGTAACAAATGTCATCTGTTTTACGAGATCTATTTTTCTTCAAATTTCTACAGGTTTTTTTTTCCAAATTTTTCACTCCTCCAACATTTTCACTCCTAAAACTTTTTGAGCATAGTCAACTAGGGTCATGTAACTTCGTTTCCTCCAACATTTTCTTTTAACGAAAATAAACGAAAATTTCTGTTTTTTTTATTTTATCTTTCATTACATATATATATATATATATATATATTCTACAATACGATATGCTCTCTCCCACCATGCACTAAATTTATTGTTGTACTAAAAAAAACTTACAAGAAATGTAAAGCACAATATGCAGTAAACTAAAGATAACTACTGGGTTTATTGTCTTCCCAGCATGACTTATTCAAAAATTTTAAAATTATAAATTATTGGTCGATGAAAAGAAAAATGAACATGTAATTGTTCTAATATACGTGTCGGTAGCAGGTACCAATACGACGATAAAACCACCACTTCTTTTCCTAAATAATAATACATGTCCATCGCCGGTAGTGGGAATAAAAAGTAAGAAGTGGATTGCTCCTCACTCTTCTCACCATAATCTATATCCTTGCCTTGCAAGATATCATCATCAATAGAAATGCTATGGGGATAAAAGAAAATTAATGAGACATCAACTATGGAGGAGTGATGCGCCCGAAATAGATGTATATTTACGCAAGTGCACGTGCCGAATCAAGTAATATAAAGTGAGAAGTGATCGTTCCCTCGAGGAGGTGATTGACCTAGTGATCACAATTACTAGCTCTTCCCGTTCTCTAAATTCAAGTCGATAATTAAGGTGAATTTCTAGATTTATTTAAAGAAATACTCTTGAGACAAAAACTAAAATGCGCGGACAAGAAAATATTGTTATCCAAGTTTTAGGGGAGCAATCTTGCATGTTGGTTTCCCTTACCTATTGCGATGATCTTTTATAGAAAAAGCTTTCATGAGTTGTTTGACTTCTATCTTGCAAGGATTTAAAAGCGGATCTCTTTATCCCTCGATTTCCGAGATCCGGCCACCCAAATTCCCCCAGTTATCTCTAACTTGGGTGGAAAGAAAGTAACGAAAAGCGCACAAATCCACTACGCTAACCCAAGAGGAAATCTCTTTCTCTCTTGAAGTTATATTAGAAATTAGGTTACACTTACACCGCTCCTCTCTCGATTCTCGCAGTGTAGTAAAAAGATGGAATTTTGACTAAAGAAATACGTGACTCCTCTCTCGAATCTCGTCACGTAATATAAAGGATTCAACCCTAGACTAGCATAACTCCTCTCTCGAATCTCGCCATGCTAACTAAAAGATGAATACTTACTCAAAACATCCACAAATAGAGAACACAATTCCAATAAAGATAAAAAATCAAACAATCATTAAGTCAAAACCTTAAATCAAATCATCTTTCTCTAACAGCTGGCTTAGCGGCTTGGAGATTTTAGAAAAATCTTTAATAAAACGACGGTAAAAGCCTGCATGACCCAGAAAACTACGCACTCCCTTAACATTAGTCGGTGGGGGCAATTTTTCTATAACCTCAGTCTTTGCTCGGTCTACTTCCAAACCCTTCTTGGACACCTTGTGTCCCAGAACAATCCCTTCTTTGACCATGAAATGACATTTTTCCCAGTTTAAAATTAAGTTGGCTTGAATGCATTTGTTCAAAACTTTCTTTAGCACTTCTAAACATTCATCAAACGATCTCCCAAACACTGAAAAATCATCCATAAAGATCTCGATCCCCTCATCAATTAGTTCAGTAAAGATAGAGATCATGCAGCGCTGAAATGTGGCAGGAGCATTACATAATCCAAAGGGCATTTTCCTAAATGCAAATGTTCCAAAACGACAGGTGAAGGTTGTCTTCTCCTGATCCTTGGGAGCTACCATGATTTGATTATACACCGAGTAACCATCTAGGAAACAGAAATACTCATTTCCTGCTAGCCTATCAAGAACCTGATCAAGGAATGGGAGTGAGAAATGATCTTTCCTAGTCGCTTTATTCAACTTCCGGTAATCCATACAAATCCTCCAGCCAGTTACCGTTCTAGTGGGAATCAACTCGTTGCTCTCATTTCTAACGATAGTAATGCCCCCCTTCTTTGGCACACACTGAACAGGACTTACCCACCGACTATCGGAGATAGGATATATAATACCTGCATCCAGCCATTTGATTATCTCCTTCTTGACCACTTCTTTCATGGGTGGGCTAAGTCTTCGTTGGGGTTCTATTGACTCTTTTGACTCTTCCTCTAGAAGGATCTTATGCATGCAAATTGAAGGACTTATCCCTCTAATGTCTGCAATGGTCCAGCCTAATGCTTTCTTGTTCTCACAAAGAACCGCAATCAATTTATCTTCATTCTCCTTCATTAAAGATGCATCAATAATAATCGGTAATGTGTTGTCCTCACCTAGAAAAACATACTTTAGGTTTTCGGGTAGTGGTTTCAATTCAAGCATAGGCGGCTCTACAATAGACGGCTTCATGATTTCCGACTCGCTTGACGTGCTTATTAACTCAAACGCGTTAGCATTTTGTAAATGCTCAAAAGTACATAACGCTTCCTCAGTTTCCTTTGATTCTGGATCCTCTTCTATTTCTTCATTTGTTAAAGCACTAAGAATTTTGTGCTCCCAATTATTTTCATTATGCATCATCCGTATAGGTGCACTCACCTCCGTAATAGAGAAACACTCCTCTTTATCATCCGGAAATCTCATGGCTTTGAGGATGTTGAATGTCACATTCTCATCATTAACTCTCATCGTAAGCTCACCCTTCTGAACATCAATGGGTGTTCTTCCGGTGGCCAAGAATGGTCTACCAAGAATGATGGGGACATCCTTGTCCTCATCCATATCAAGTACTACAAAATCAGCGGGGAAAATAAATTTCTCCACTTTAACCAACACGTCTTCTACAATTCCCTTAGGGAATGCAAGAGACCTATCAGCCAACTGTAGAGTGAGAGATGTAGGTGTTATCTCCCCTAGACCCAACTTCTTATAGATAGATAATGGCATCAGGTTGATGCTCGCTCCGAGGTCACATAACGCTCTCCCAACAAACTTCACTCCAATAGAACAAGGAATTGTGAAACTACCGGGATCCTTAAGCTTGGGTGGCAGCTTGTTCTGCAATATAGCACTACACTCCTCAGTCAACGCCACTATCTCTTTATCAACAAATTTTCTCTTCTTTGCCAAGATATCTTTCATAAACTTAGCATAACTCGGCATTTGCTCAAGGGCCTCGGCAAATGGGATGTTTATAGTTAGCTTTTTGAAAATATCCATAAACTTCTGGAATTGTATGTCAAGTTTGGATTTAGCCAGTCTAGATGGAAATGGGGGTGGTGGGTAGATTACGTCTTTCTTTTGGTTTAATTTCTCTTTTTGCTTCTCTCCCACCTCCTTCTCTAATGTGCTTGACTCACTCGGCATCTTACTTGCCTCTTCTTCCCTAGCTTTCTCAAGCAACCCCTCCCCACTTGGAATCTCTACACCACTCCGTAAGGCAATAGCTTTGCATTGATTATTATGATTTTCTTTTGTTGGATTTAGTGTGGTATCAGAAGGTAGAGTTCCAATGGGTCTTTGACTTAATGAATTTGCAAGTTGACCCATAGTTGTTTCTAGTGATCTTAATGAAGATTCTATTCCTCCCATTCTTGAGTCATACTTTTGGAACATGCCTAAGATAAATTCATTTGGTATCTTCCTTTGGTTTAATTATTGGAGTTGAGAGTTATTATTGATAGGAGGGTGGTTCATATTTTGATTGAACCCTGGTGGGTGATTCGCCCCTTGATTGTTTTTCCAGGAGAAATTGGGGTGATTTCGCCACTCGGGGTGATAATGATTGGCAAATCCAGGTGGACCTTGCCTTTGTGCTCCTCCTACATAATTTGCTTCTTCAGAAATTTGATTTAATTGCTCCACCATCAATGGTGCACTAGATGAAGGTTGTGATAATGAATCTAATCTCTTATTAATTAGGTTGAATTGTGATGCCATTTGAGCGGCCAAGGAAGTGATTTGGTCCACTTGGTGGATACCAACCGTGTTGTTGTTCCCTTGACGCTCATAGGCTTGATAGTTATTTACAGTGAGATCTTCGAGGATTGCATATGCGTCCTCGGGATACTTCTTAAGCAACGATCCTCCAGCAGCGCCGTCTACTAAAATCATGGTTGCAGTTTGCAAACCATTATAGAAGGTGGAAACTTGCTGATGTAGGGCTAACCTATGATGGGGACATTTTCTTAACAGCTCCTTAAAACGCTCCCAGGCGTCGTACAGTGTCTCTCCGTTTCCCTGTGTGAATGTGGTTATATCTCTTATTAGCTTTGCAGTCTTCAAAGGAGGAAAGTATTTATGTAAGAATTTTTCGACTAGTTGCGTCCAAGTTGTGATACAATCATCAGGTAAAGAATCTAGCCAATCCTTAGCCCTCCCTTCTAGTGAGAACGGAAACAGTCGTAACATAATTGCATCATCGGATGCCCCGTTACACTTAAACATATCACAGATGGCTAAGAAAGTTTTTAAATGAGAATTTGCATCCTCATGATTGAGACCCCCAAACTTATTGTATTGAACTTATTGCATGATTAGTGGGTCCATTTTAAAGTTATTTGCTGCAATTGCCGGACGAGCAATGCTGAAATGCAAACCCCCACCTAGAGGTGTATTATAGTCGTAGCATGTTATGCGAGGTGCATTAGGTTGAACATTTTGTTCAACATGCTCCTCATTATCATCAACGTTGTTTTGCACATGATTATCCATCGCAGGATGAATAATGTTAACGGTCCTAAAGTCTCTCCTATTTTGTCTACAGGTACGTTCAATTTCAGAATTCAAAGGCAATAATTCTACTTGCCTATACCTGGACATACACTACACAGATTTTCAAATAAACTTGATTCAAACAAACAAACAAACAAAGACTTGATCTCTAAGTACTAGGGATTCACTAATATTATGAAAATAATTAACACTAACTCAGAAGCACCTCCCCGGCAACGGCGCCAAAAACTTGATACGCCCGAAATAGATGTATATTTACGCAAGTGCACGTGCCGAATCAAGTAATATAAAGTGAGAAGTGATCGTTCCCTCGAGAAGGTGATTGACCTAGTGATCACAATTACTAGCTCTTCCCGTTCTCTAAATTCAAGTCGATAATTAAGGTGAATTTCTAGATTTATTTAAAGAAATACTCTTGAGACAAAAACTAAAATGCGCGGACAAGAAAATATTGTTATCCAAGTTTTAGGGGAGCAATCTTGCATGTTGGTTTCCCTTACCTATTGCGATGATCTTTTATAGAAAAAGCTTTCATGAGTTGTTTGACTTCTATCTTGCAAGGATTTAAAAGCGGATCTCTTTATCCCTCGATTTCCGAGATCCGGTCACCCAAATTCCCCCAGTTATCTCTAACTTGGGTGGAAAGAAAGTAACGAAAAGCGCACAAATCCACTACGCTAACTCAAGAGGAAATCTCTTTCTCTCTTGAAGTTATATTAGAAATTAGGTTACACTTACACCGCTCCTCTCTCGATTCTTGCAGTGCAGTAAAAAGATGGAATTTTGACAAAAGAAATACGTGACTCTTCTCTCGAATCTCGCCACGTAATATAAAGGATTCAACCCTAGACTAGCATAACTCCTCTCTCGAATCTCGCCATGCTAACTAAAAGATGAATACTTACTCAAAACATCCACAAATAGAGAACACAATTCCAATAAAGATAGAAAATCAAACAATCATTAAGTCAAAACCTTAAATCAAATCATCACAACAAGTAAGGTACTCACAACACACATGATCTAAGAAATTTGTTCATGGCAGAGAGATGAAACCAAATTAGATGGATCTTACTAGACATGCTTCAGAAAATTCGAAAGTTTCAAGAAATAATTCACTCGGATGTGGGAGATCCGTTGCTCTTGACGATCCGGTGTAGTCTTCTTCTTCTTCTTGCCTAGGGTTTGTCTCCCAAGATGGATCTTCTCCTCCAAAAGCTCTCCTCTCTATATGTGTCCAGAACTCCTCTTTTGTCCTTTTATTTGTCCTTTAAAAACGCCTCCAGATATGTCAAGGGATGCCTCCTTCCAAATTTAAAAAGGTGGCAAAATTCGAATTTCAAACTCTGAAAACCGCCCAGGACTTGTTGCAAACTTCATTTTTTTTGGGGTGTTGCAACACCCGCGCTGTGCCTACTTGCATTGCCAATCAGAAAGAAAGGTGTTGCAACCATTTATTTTTTCGTGCGTTGCAACCTTTTTCCAGATTTTCATATTTTGGCAGATTTCCGTCCATGAGCTTATTCCTCTTGCACCACTAGTAAACATACAATGAAAAGAGACCAAATTAGCCTTGAATTAGATAATCAAACAATTACTTTCATTTCTATAGCTTTTTGTGTTTATTCGTGCCGGATATGCCGAGTAATTTGTCAGAAAATGAAGCTAGATAACTTCTTTTGGGAAGTTATCAAGGAGGACTCAACCTCCTCACATAAGGGGATACCCATCTCATGAACTTGAGGATAGTGCTCAATAACCTCCTGAAGCATTTGTAACACATCTACTTGTTTGGGCTCAGATAATGAAAGGTGATTAGGAAATAAAATAGAAGAAAGACATAAATGATTTCTAATCGTGGGAGTGATCCCGGTTTCACTCCCAGTAGGTTCCGAAGATTGATCGATGTCGGTATCGTAAGCATCATAATAAGGGGGGCCCGAGAACTCGAGAGCCTCGATGGTGAGTTGGACCTCCTCATCCAATGAAGAAGTGTATACCTGCTCATCAGAAAGGATATCTTCTTTATCCCACCTTGGCGCATCATCATGCTCCAAAGAATTCTTCCCTCCATCGGAGAGGATAATATCTTCAACACACTTTGGCACATCCTCAGGTTCAGGATTATCCTCAAGTGCAATATCTTCGACATGATCGTTAAAAATAGGTGTAGAAAATTCATGCAAAGAAGGTGGAGGAACCGTGGTGATAACATTATCAGAGAATATGTGGGTTGGTTCCTCCATGGGTGAATCCAAAATAAGTGATGAATGTGTAGGGAGAGGCAGCTCCGCGACGTCATTGCACAGGTCATCAACGAATATGATGGTTATATCTCCAATACTTCCTCGTAGACAAGGAGTTAATGCATATATATCATTAGAATCATAAGGAATGCCATAATAAGAAGAGGATGGGAGGATTTGAATTTTAGGTTTGTTATACTCCTCTCTTTGACGCTGAAATGCAATGCACTCTTTCAAAGCGTGTCCGGTGCTATGACAAAATATACATTGATTCTCATTTCTTCTCGGCCTTTGAGGGGTCGAGCTGAAATGCGGAAACACTGTATGCTGTGGGGGAGCATAATTATGAAAATTAGGAGCAATGTATGAAGTATCATCGGATGTTAGTACTCCATAGAGTGAGTCATATGACATATAACTACAGTCTTTTATATAACAATCATCACTATCATGATTGAATGCCCCACAATAATGACATCGAGAATATAAATATGAATACATGATTTTGGGCGGGAGAATTCACCAAATGGATATAAATCTTTGAAGAAATCACTACACATCCAAAATATAAATGGATAAACCTACTTTGAATTTTTTTAAAAAAATAGATTATGAATAAATAAAATTAAAATTGATAATTAAAAAAAACAAATCGTAGAAAAAAAAATTTGAGCTCTAAATACTCAGGATTTACTAATATTGCAAAAAAATACACTAAATTAGTTGCACTTCCCCGGCAACGGCGCCAAAAACTTGATACACCCAAAATAGATTTACGTAATAACGCAAGTTCACGTGCCGAATCAAGTAATAAAATGGTGAGTTAAGATCGTTCCCTCGAGAAAGTGAATAATCTAGTGCTCGCAAATACTAGCTTTACCCTTTCTTTAAATTCAAGCGAGATAATTAAAAGTTAATTTGGATTAAGGACAATTAAAAAGAATAATAATAATAAAAACTGAGTATCGTTAATTTAGAATGACTTTAATCAAGTTGGAGAAGTAGCTTCGTACGTTGAATTCCTTTGCCTATTGCGATGAGTTTTTAGAATGATCTTTTATGAAATGATTAACTACTATCCTGCAACGATTTGAAAGTGGAATTCGTCATCTCTCGATCTCAGAAATCCGTTTATCCTAATTCTCCTTGT
Source organism: Platanthera zijinensis (assembly GCA_039513925.1). Classification (NCBI taxonomy): domain Eukaryota; kingdom Viridiplantae; phylum Streptophyta; class Magnoliopsida; order Asparagales; family Orchidaceae; genus Platanthera; species Platanthera zijinensis. The sequence goes on from CM077098.1 coordinate 119,478,661, forward strand.
TAACTCTAACTTAGGTAAAATGAGAATAACATAAAGCACTCAAATCAATGTTGCCAGCCCAAGACGAAATCTCTTTCTTTCTTGATGCTATGTTGAAATTTATACTACACGTACGTCACTTCTCTCTCGAATCTTACAGTGCAGTATAAAGACGGAATTTTGGCTAAAGATTTACACGACTCCTCTCTCGAATCTCGCTGTGCAAAAATAAAAGATTCAACCCTAAAAATACGTGACTCCTCTCTCAAATCTCGCCACGTAAATTAGAAGAGGAATACTTGATCCAAAACTTCCATAACATAGAACATAAAAATCAACAAAGATACGTTTTCAACAATCATAAAAGAAGAAATTACAAATATCACATCACAGTAAGTCAAAGTACTTCAAACGTACAAAACAAGGAAATTTAGTTCATGTTCGAAGGATGAAACCACATAATAAGAAAGATCTTACTAGACATGATGTTTAGAAATAAAAATACTGCATGAATTTGTGTTCAGATTCCGCTTCCGAGTCTTCTTCCTCCTTTCCGGTGCGTCCAAACCCTAGTCGTTCTTCTTCTTCTCCAAGATGATGACACTCCAAAAAACTCCTTCTAATCTTTTTCAAAAGTCCTTTTATGGTATGAGATTCTCTTCATAAAAACGTGCAGCCCTTAACCAAGAGTTGCCTCTTTTCAATTTTTATTTTGGCGTAAAATTCGAATTTTAAATTCAAAATCCGTTCAGCAGTTATTGCAACAACTTTTTTGGTTGTTGTAACAACCTGCGCAGTCCAAAATAATTCCAGCTTTACTTCTCCAGATCGATTCTTTTGACATTTCTATCAAGAAATACATGGAAAAATTAGACATTTTAACCATAAACAAAATAGATATGAATTTTCTTATATTTTTGCTTATTTAATTCATTTTTTATTAATAAGATGAATATTAAAATAGAATAAAGTAATAGATAACTTCTTTTGGGGAAGTTATCAGCGCACCCGGAAAACTGGGCGGAAACGTAATTCTTCTAACTTGGCGGCCGGGGAGTCAGCCTTGAACATAACTGGGTTATGTGTTGATTGGAAATGATTTAGGATCCGGGTGAAGCTTGGCCCGCGCGTACGTCTTAAAGTGACTAGGCGTCGTGAGCAACGGGCGTGGATACGGACCTGGGCTATGTGGTTCGGTGCTAGAGGCCCTAAAGTGGAATTGGCCATTGGCATAGTCGGGAGCCTTGGACTACGGTCAGAAGGACTCAAAAATGCTCACATTGCTTGCCATCCTAAGGATGGTGGTGAAGCCACGGAATTGACCAGATTCACCGTGAATGTGCCCTGAGTGCATGGGGTGTTTCGTCGAGCGAGCCTACACATGTGGAGAAAGTCTTTATTTGCACTTTATTATTTAGCTGGGCTAACGATATGCAGGGAAGGAGCACCGCCATCCCTATAAAGGGGACGGGGTCATTATAATTTTGGTCAGCTTTAGCTGACCGTTGCTCTATTTGCCACCAAGCGGTGGAATAATTGCTTGCAGGTGCTGCGGAACCAAACGCTAAGTAGCCGGTTGAAGCCAAAGCTGCTGTGCGGGCCCTCGAAGGCCGAAGTGAACTGCTATTTTTACTTCCAGTCATGTATGGCCGGCATGCGAGCCGATGTTTGTAAGACATTACCTTGTTAAGAGAAACTTTGTAAGGCCATAAGGCCATGTACTCTTCTGTATATTCATTTTATTTCATTCCTATTTTGGTTAGTGGACATTCATGCCTTGCTCGTGTAAATATTTGGTTCTATTAACTGTTTAAAAGCTTCTGCTAGAATGCTCTATATTAGGACGAGTAGTTGAGAATTTGATATTATTCTGGAACCCCTCTGACTGTCCGTGGTATATTGTGTCGGGTTCCAACTGGACCTTCTATTATATGTCATACGACGGATGGGAGTGTTACAAAGGGATTGCGGTGGATCCGACGAAGATTGTTGCGATACGAGAGTGGCCTGTGTTATCTTCGGTAGCGGAAGTCCGGAGTTTTCTAGGGCTTGCCGGCTATTATAGGCGCTTCGTGGAGAACTTCTTGCGGATAGTGTTACCTCCACGACGTTGACAAGGAAAGATCAGAAGTTTGTATGGACGCAAGAGTACGCACAAGCGTTCGAAGAGTTGAAGATTCGGTTGACCACGGCACCAGTGCTAAGTTCGTCGAGTGGGACCGAAGGTTTTGAGTTATACAGCGATGCCTCAGGCAGTGGTTTGGGTTGCATGCTGCAGCAGCATGGTAGTGTTATTGTGTATGGCTCGCATCAGCTGAAAGTGTACGAAAGGAATTATCCGGTCCACGACTTGGAGTTAACGGCCGTGATTTTTACGCTAAAGCTGTGGAGGCACTATTTGTACGGCGTAAAGGTCGATATTTATACCGACCACAAGAGTCTGAAATACCTGTTGGATCAGAAGGATCTGAACATGAGGCTGCGGAGATGGATGGAGTTCCTGGGGGACTATACATTCAAAATTCATTATGTGCCCGGGAAAGTCAATGTAGTTGCAAATGCGTTGAGTCGCAAGGCTCCTGCCAAAGCCAACTGGTTGTCAATTCATGATGAACGGTTGATTCTGGAGTTGGAGGCGTTAGACATCTGTTGTGTTGACAAGCAGACTAGCGCTGAAGCGTTATTGAACTGGACGGAAGTTCAGTATGATCTGGCTAATCGGATTCGGCAGGCTATGGATTTGGATAGCAGCTTGAAGGAAATCATGGATGCAACTTCCGATGGGTCAAATTCCCAATTTACAGTTAAAGATGGACTGCTAAGGAAGGACAGTCGTTTGTGCGTCCTAAACGTGGGAAATCTATGGGCGAAGTTGATGTACGAGGCTCATCATACCAAGTAATCAATTCACCCAGGGAGCACGAAGATGTACCGAGATTTGAAGAAGTTGTTCTGGTGGCCAGGACTCAAGAAGGATGTGGCACTATTCGTGGCTAAATGTTAGACCTACGCCTTAGTGAAGGCAGAGTGCCAAAAGCCAGGGGGTTCTTAAAATCTTTGCCTATTCCGGAGTGAAAGTTCGACGACATTTCGATGAACTTTGTGCATGGCTTGCCAATGTCGCAGAAGGAAAACGACATCATCTGGGTGATCGTAGATCGGTTAACAAAAGTGTCGCACTTCATTCCACATAGGAAGGATGATTCAGTGGAGAAACTAGCGAAGCTATATGTGGATAACATTGTTAGACTACACGGTGTGCCCCGCAACATCGTGAACGATAGAGATGGACGTTTTATGTCCAATGACTGGAGGTTGGTGCCGCAAATGCTGGGAACTAAGTTGAAATTCAACACAACCTTTCATCCGCAGACGGATGGGCAGACCGAGAGGGTCAACAGGACGATGAAGGACATGCTTCGCATGTGCGTTCTGGACTTCGGAAAGCAGTGGGAAGACCACCTGTATTTTATGGAGTTTGCGTACAACAATAGCTACCAAGCGAGCATACAAATGGCGCTCTTCGAGGCCTTTTATGGTAGAAAGTGTCGCACGCCATTGTCGTGGCTAGAAATGGGTGAGGCAAGGTTATACAAAAAGCAAGAGGTGGAAAATGCTACTTCATTGGTGCGAACCATTCGGGAGTGTTTGATGATCGCTCAGGATAGACAAGCTAAATACTACAATGCCAAGCACCGGAACGTTGAGTTCGCGGTTGGCGATTGGGTGTATTTGAAGATAAAGCTGTTCAAGGGTGTTTCACGGGTACGATACTTGAATAAGCTGAGCCCGAGGTACCTTGGACTATTTAAGATTCTGGAGCGGATCGGCGAAGCGACTTATCGTCTAAAGCTATCAGTGGAGTTAAGTGGTCTACACGACGTATTCCACATTTCAGTATTACGGAAGGCGGTGCTAAAGCCTTCGCAGGTGATCGCAATTGATCAAGTACCGGTGGACGAAGTGTTGATAACTAGGGTCAAGTCTGTTTGTACTGAGGACTTTGAAGTCAAGCGACTTCGTAACAAGGAGATCAGAATGGTCAAGGTCCGTTGGGACAATTGCGATTGTGTGGAGCTCTCTTGGGAATGGGATTAGACCATGATTAAGGAGTACCTAGAGTTATTTCACTCAGGTACCGCTTTTGGTTTTCTGTTTTCTTTTCCTTTGGTAATTTCGTGGACGAAATTCTTTTAAGAGGGAGAGAGTTGTAACTCCTCAAAACTCAAAAGAGTGATGGGTGGCATTTTGAGCCAAGTCTTGGATTTGGTAGAGGTGACACGGTATGGGACACGGGCGTGTCCCAGGGACATGTCGTGCTCGGGTTCGGTGATGGTCGTGTGGTCGACGAAATTGCAGTCAACGATCGTCGGGGTAGTGAACACGGCCTGGGACACGGGCGTGTCCCAGGGCGTGTCAGGCACTCAAAGCCTTCCACTCAACTATCGTTGAGTGAGGACGCACGACCTGAGCCCAGGCGTGTTCGGTTCCGACACGATCGTGTCAAATTTGACACGGGCGTGTCAAATTTGACACGGGCATGTCGAATACCCGTGTCCTGCTCGGGTCATTTGGCGAGTTGTTCTAAGGTAGCTACACGGCCTAGGACACGGGCATGTCTCAGGGAGTGTCTAGCATACGACATGTGACACAGGCATGTCACATGGCCGTGTCATGCTCTGGATGTTTTGTACCGGTGTCGTTGGAGGAAAACGCCCAGCTACACGGGCATGTACTGGGTGACACGGGAGTGTCAATCCCGACACGAGTGTGTTGAGTGCCCGTGTTCTTTTCGGTACATAATAGCTTCAGTGTCGATTGAGGCACACGGCCTTGGACACGGGCATATCGCAAGCCGTGCTCGGCCCAGGAAGTTCATTTTAAGAGCGAATCGTGGTCGTCCGTTTCCTTATTTTGGGATCCAACGGTTCAGGGCTTTTCTTGCTGGGTTATACCCGGGAATAGGGCTTAGAAACTCTCATTTCATCTTCTCTTTCTAAAAGTTAAGAGAGAGGGGAGAGCTAGGAAGAAGAAGAAGGTCAACTCCAGCCGCCGGTGGAGCTTCGGAGCTCCGATTCTCGATCCGAGCCCAGATCCGCGAAGGCGAGGCCGATACGGTGCTTTCCATCCGACTGGATCGTCATGGCGGCGAGGAGAAACACTAGGGTAACGATTCTCATCTTGAGCATGTGAAGCTCTTCTTCTTTTGCATGGGAAAACCCTCTCCCGCGAGTGTGCGGCGAGTTTGCGGTATTCCTTGGGATAGATATGTAAAGTCCCCCTTGTTTAGAGTCCGGAATCGAAGTACGGGCATAGGCATGGTGTGTGAAGCCTACCCGGACGTGTTGGTCTGGATCGGTGATGATTTGCTATGCATTGTTAGCCAGAGAAGACTCCGTGCCTTTTGTGTTTTTTGAGTTTCTACGTGGTGATTGCAGCAGGGATCCTTGGGGATTAACCCTAAGGCGCACCCGAAAATCTGGGCAGAAGCGTGTTTCTGCCATCTTTGGTGGCCCGGGAGCCATCTTTGTACATAACAGGGTTATGTACTTTGGTCGATCGATTTACGGGCTACGAGGAAACTTAGCTCGCGCCGATGAATTTTAGTGTCGTGGCAGTGTGAGTAGCGAGATGAGTGAAACCGTGCCTGCTCTATGTGGTTCGGTATAGTGGTCTGCTGATGGAATAGAGGGAGGGTCTTCGGCTTAAGCCATGAAGACTTTAATGCTCACGAGATTGCCGTCCTTGGGGCGGTGGTGGATCGAGTTCACCGTGTAAGTGCCCTGAGAGCACGGGGTGTGCGGTCGTGTGTGCCTACACCTATGGTGAAGTGTGCTTAAATTGTACTTTCGCAATTCTATTTGTTTATACTAATACAAGTGCATGGAAGAATCTTTGTCGCCCCGAGGTTGGGGGCGGAATCGTTATAATTTGGTCAGCTTTAGCTGACCGTTATTCTTGTTTGCAACCGTTGCGGTGATTTGTGCTTACAGGTCCTGCGGAGCCGAGCGGAAAATAGTGGGTCAAAGCCCAAGTTGCTGAGCTGGCCCTCGAAGGCCTTGTTTGTTTACTTATTTAAATCATGTGTGGCCGGCCTGTGCGCCGAAGTTTGTAAAATACTATTTATTTAAGTGAACTGTTGTAAGGCCATAAGGCCAGTACTTTTGTGTATTTTATAGTTCATTCCTACTGGGTTTTGTTATTGGACATGCGTGCTTGTGTTGGGTTCTTTCCTTTGCAACTTAACAAATTGCTTCTGCTAGATGCTCTGTGTAGGACGTGTGTATTGGTTGAATGGTTTCATTGAGTAACCCACCGGTCTGTCCGTGGTATATGGCGTCGGGCCCTGGCCGAACCTTCTGTTATATGCTATGTGACGGATAGTGGTGTTACACGGGTAGTCCTCATGACTTGGTTGCGGTCTGGCGACTAGGCGGGTTAAGCGGACTCCGTAGATCAGGGGTGCAGTAGCGGATTTGCAGTCTCAACGGACTCGGCGGTCTCTGAGGCAGTCCGTCTGGCTAGGTTTGCCTTGTAGTTTTCTACTTTCCCTTTGGGTATTTTGGCGAAATCATGTCTCTCCATGTATGTCTCCCCTTGTAAAGATTGTTTAGTACAAGATTCTTGCTCTTCTGGTTTGCATCTGGTTTATTTGGGCTCGGATAGGTTGAGTGTTCCGGTGCCTGGTTTCCCGTCTTCCACTATATCAAATTTCAACATGATATCAAAGGGAACAGAGGCTTGTGCAGTAGATCAACCGACAGTTTGCTTCAGTGCTTCTGTGAGTCTAAGTGAACCAAGTTTAAGTGCAATGGAAGGTGGTTTTGCATGGGATCTTGGAATGGAGCTTCTTACTTGGACTAACTTTGTAAAGTGGAAGTCATATATGGAATGTTATCTTCTTGGCGAGGACCATTGGGAGGTGGTTTGCGGAAACGAAAGGCAAGAGGTTACTGCTGACAATGCTGAAGTGATGAGAGCTTGGAAGGAGACAAATGCAAAATTAAAGTCTATTCTCAAACAGGTTATCTCATCGGAACTCTTGGACCACATCGGTGGATGTCAGTCAGCTGCGGAGATTTGGACTTCCCTCGATGGGTTGTTTAACAATGAGGTTAAGTTGGCTGTAGAGGTTGGTCTCTCTACTTCTGATCAGCAAGAGAGGAGTGCTTCTTCTAGGCGTGTTGGGAAGAGGAAGGAAGGACCAAGGTGCTATAAATACAAACAGCTTGGTCACCTCAAAAAGGTGTGTAAGATTTTCCTGCACTCCGTGAATGTCGTTCATGTTGGGAGCAAAGGGAAGGACTTGGTTGAGTCATCAACAAGTTCTAATGTTGATCGGTTGAAGGACAATGATAGTGCAACTATCTCGCATGAAAGGCTGGGGCACGTGGGGATGGACATGCTGAAATCAATAACGGTGAGAAGCCTTGTGAGTGGCTTGCCTAGGATGTCATCCTTCGGCGACAGTCAAGCTTGCGCGGGATGTCAACACGATGAAGCTTATCGCTTTACATTTGATAAGGTGCAGTCCAGGTGTAAGGCACCATCGGAGGTTGTCCATGGTAATCTGGTGGGATTGACCGTCACCGCCAGTCTTGGAGGCAGCAGGTACATATTGATATTGGCTGATGACTACTCAAGCTATACTTAGGTATACTTCATGAGGGGGAAGTCGAACGAATTCTGTTTGTTTGTGGAGTTCAAGAAGCTTGTGGAGGGTCAGCTTGGTCTGCGGATCAAGAAGTTTAGAACGGGCAACGGAGGTGAGTTCAGCTCAACCGTGTTCTTCAACTTTTGTAGGAAGCATGGAATCCGAAGGGAGCTTTCTTTTGGACATACTCCAAAACAAAGTGGAGTAGGAGACAGAAGATCCATTTTTTGACGGAGACCTGCAAGTGTTGGCTTCAAATCAAAGGCATTCTTAAGGCCTTTTGGGCGGAAGGGATGGCCTGTGCGGCTCATGTCATCAATCGGATGCATCTGAGTCCGATCAACACGAATACTTTGTAAGAGCTAATGTTCAGGATAAAGCCTAGTGTGAAACACCTTCGGGTGTTTGGATCTACCTGCTATGTACACGCTCTGGATGCTCTCAAAACGAAGCTAGTCTTTATTGGGTATGATGAGCAGAAAAGATGGAGGTGTATGGATCCTGCGATGAAGAAGTTCATCGTGTCGAGAGGCGTTGTCTTCGATGAGCTGACGTCGTATTGGGATAGCTCAGATATGGAGCTAGAGGTGAGCAGGTCAGATAGTGGGCTGAAGGAGGCTGCTGCTAAGGTTCAAATTGAGTTGTCTGTATCACTAGGAGCTCCAGGTTATTCTAGCTCCGGGGCAGAGGTGTCTGGGTCGGGAAGCAGGCGGAGCGATGCTCCATGTTCTTCTGGCTCGAAGACGGTTATTTCTGGTTCAGGAAGCAGGGGGCATTGCTCTAGGTGCTTCTTATTCAGGTAGCAAGGGGAGCGATGTTTCGAGCAGTTCTTGTTCAAGAGTAGAGGCTTTTGGTTCAAGTAGCAGGGGGAGCGTTGCTCTAGGTGCTTCTGGTTCCAGTGCAGTGGCTTCTTGTTCAGGAAGCAAGGAGAGCATTTTTCTAGGTTTACCCGAGAACGGAGCTGGTTCAAAAGGAGCAGCGGAGGTGGTTAGCCGGAATCAGGCTCTTCGGAGGTCAAGAGGGTCATCAACCCACCAGTTCGATATTGCGGAGGAAACGCGATGAGCTTGGTATCATGTTTTCTCGCAGGCCCTCAGATCGAGCAAGGGTATTCTAGCTGTGACGAGACCACTAAAGTCAAGGAGGTGAGTGATGTCAAGGCTGAGGAGGTGACTACCCTCAGAGGAGACGAGGCTTGGGCCTTGTGCCCAAGATCGTTTGTGATACTCCTGTGATACACAAGTGGAGGTCGAGGTTGAAGAAGAAGGAAGAGGGAAGCATGGTTCCTTTTGGGAGATGCTGGAGGGATCCCTCATGGTCCAGGATATGCGGGGCGATGACTATGTCTCAGACATCTCCTCGAAGGCACTATCGGAGGGACCAAGTGCAAGGTTACGGGAACTGTTAGGGTTGCTCACCACTTCTCACTTTAAGGGGAGTGTTGAAAATGGTGAAGTGAAAGTGGGTGATTGGGAGACCTAGGCGACCTGTCCGCGCGGCCTATGCGGACAGGACTGGCGGTTAGCCAGGCCCGCAAAGCTGTTGCAGGCAGCTTATTCTATGACGGCCTGGGCGGTCTGTTCGCGCGGACTTTGCAGACAGAGGTGGAGGCCAGCCAGGCCGGCTTATGCTCAGCAGGCAGTTGATACGCCCAAAAATGTTCATGTATTTAAACGCAAGTGCACGTGTCGTGTCAAGTAATAAAAGAGTGATTAAGAATCGTTCCCACTGAGAGGTGGTTAATTCAGCACTTACAAATACCAGTTAGGTCTTTTCCTTAAATCCAAGTAAGATGAAATTGATGATTTTTGTTTTGGAATACTAAAACTGAAAATAAAGACTTCTAATTAAAATTACTACGGATATTTGGAGAACTACTTTTCTTATCAAATCAGAGATATAATCTTGTATTATGATTTCCTGGGTTTAGTGTGATGAATAAGTGAATGCGTCGTTGTTCAAATGCGTGGTGAAAGTACCTTGCAACGATTTTAAAATAGAGAATCGTATCTCTCGATATCAGCAAATCCTAGTCCTATATTTCCCCTCGGGTGAAATAAGAACCGCTTAAAGAGCAAAAACCAAAGTTACTAACACCACGATGAAATCTCTTTCTCTCTTCAAATGCTATATCAGATTTATGATATACTACCGCAACTCCTCTCTCGATTTATGAAGCGTAGCATTAAGATGAAATCTTGGCTAGAAATTTCAAAATAAAGATCATAAACTAGATAAAGAACATTCACCTTACAATCATAACAAGAAAAACTAGAAAATATTCATCACACACAACCGAGTACTCTCATAATACAAGATTAAGGAAAATTAGTTCATGGCGATGGAAGAAACACACAAAGCGTTAAGATAGATCTTACAAAACATGGTTGTTCACGCTTAATCGCTGCTGGACTCTCTTCCCGAAGTCGCTTCTTCGATCCACACAAAGACCTCCTTCTTCTTCCTCTAGCCGTCGCTCTCCAATGGAGGGTTTTCTTCAAATCCTTCTCCAAAAATCCGAAAATAATCTCTAATTAATTTTTGATTTCGTAGGGATTTTGAATATTTAAAACGTTTGCCACCTTTTGGAAGGAAGCACCCTTCCATATTTGAAATGAGCGCCATTTTTGAATTTCAGATTTTGAAATCCGTATAGAGTAGGTTGCAACCTGTTTTTCTGAGGTTGTGGTTTTTTTTCTGGTTCATGATATTTTGGCAGATTTTCTTCTCCAACTGGATTTCTTCTGCATTTCTTGCAATAACACATAGGAAAAAGACCCAATTAGCCATAAATAAAATAATTATGATTTATTGGCATTTATACTTCAATCAAACTCAATTTTTCCATTTTAAGACGAGTAAACGAATAAATAAATGAGCTTGATAACTTCTTTTTAGGAAGTTATCAGCAGTTGGATCCCAGGATGTAACCGAGCGGATAACTTCTGTATCCGCGGAGTCCGGCAAGATGCGGACTGGACTGGAGCTCGGCAGACCGGCATGGCTGATGCCTTGGTCTAGCTCTGGTAGTGCGACTGGTGGAAGCCGTAGGGATCGCCGGTTAGAGCGGACTGGATCTGGAGGTCATCAGGATTGGCGGATTGTTTCCAATGTCTGCCAGTAAGCGCGGACTGATCCTTGTGGTCAGTGGTGTGGACTTGGTTCTGAACCAAGTCCATGTTGGCTCAGTCGCGGGTGATCGCGCAGTTAAGCGTGGACTGCTTCTCAGTCCGCCAAGCTCGACAACAGTGGCGTGTGCCTTCGTTGTGAGCTTGGGGAATGCGGACTGGAGTTGAGTCTGCAAGGCGTGCGGACTAGAGTTGTATCCGCCTAGTTGAGAAGTTTGGCTATTGTGCCTTGATTGCTGACTTGAGTGTGCGGACTAGTGCTGTGTCTGCATGGGCATGCGGACTGTTCTCCTTGTCCGCCGAGTCTGGCAGTTGACGTTGATGTCTTGGCTACGGGCTCGGGATTTTCGGGCTGGAGATGAGTTTGCAGGGCGCGCGGACTGGGATGGTGTCCGCTGATAGGTGGACAAGGTGTTTCTGCAGAGTTCGGCTGTTGGCGGTCCTAGCTGGCCTTTGGCGACAAGGCGGATAGAGGTTGATGTCCGGCATTGGTAAAGCTACTTGGCGTGCTGGCTATCCGTGACAGGTCACGACAGACTGGATGTGTATCTGCGGCTTGTGGATACACTTGGTTCTTGCTGCGGGATGGGGACGGTTATCTTATCGGCTAGGGCGGTGACCACACTCCTCATCATGCCTATAAATAGGACCCCCTGTCACATCAATGATAACTGAATGAACAGTAAACCTACTCGCGGATAGTTGCCGCAGACTGGATTTTTGTGTCCGCACGGTTTGAGAAGATTGATCGGGTTGTGCTGTGCAGGTTATGCGGATAGCGCTGAAAGGCCAGGACTTGGTTCTGACTGCGGTCAGGGACAGTGCGGACTCTGCGGATAGCAACCAGCGGTTAACAGCTGATCGCGGGTTGCGGCTAGGAGGTCTCTCTTCTGCAACTAGTTCCTGGTTCAATAAGTTGTCTGCTTCTAACGGCCTGTTAAGTTTGGCAGCAGCTCGCGCAGTCTGGCAGCTAGGCGACCTCGCGGTTAGGCGACTTTCTGATCGGCGGTTAGAGTTCATCATTGGAATAACGGGTAGTCCGCGCGGCTTGGTTGCGGTCTGGCGACTAGGCGGGTTGAGCGGACTCCGTAGATCAGTGGTGCAGTAGCGGCTTGGCAGTCTCAGCGGACTTGGCGGTCTCTGAGGCAGTCCGCCCGGCTAGGTTTGCCTTGTATTGTTTCTGCTTTCCCTTTGAGTATTTTGGTGAAATCATGTCTCGCCATGTATGTCTCGCCTTGTAAAGATTGTTTAGCACAAGATTCTTGCTCTTCTGGTTTGCATCTGATTTATTTGGGCTCGGATAGGTTGAGTATTCCTGCGCCTGGTTTCTCGTCTTCCACTATATCAAATTTCAACACTCGGGACTCGATGAGCTGTCAAAAGAAGGGGTTACAGTACAAAAGTGACAATCGAGTTTTTTCTCAAAACGACGATCATCATAAAATCATCCCCAAGATAATCTAGTCATGTTGAAGGATCAACACGATCCACTTGCGTGCAGGGATATCAACGATGGTAATCATCATATTGATCGTCTTTAGCATAGTGGGATCGTGTTGGTGGATCAACACGATCTCTGGAAATGGTGTGCTACGATCGAGAATAAACATAATAGTAACGCGAGGATCTCCCTGAAGGAGCTCTATAGGAGTGGATGTAAATGGACTTGGGATCCCCCAATAAATGAAAGGAATAGTGGCGATACTAACCTACAAACTCTACAACTGTGTATTAAGCAAAAACCTGAACTTGGGGCTCTGATACAAATTTGATGTAGGACGAATCCTTGATGCAATGTAAGCGATCACACGGTGAATGCAATGTATCTACGACGACCCTAAAATTACAATTTAATGAAAGTGCAAATAAAAATGAGAGTCTAATGTAAATTAGTAACAAACAATTATTTTAAATTAAAATTTAAGCAAGAGTGAATACACAAATATTTGAATTAGGTATGCAATCGTTCACAGTAGAAATTTGAATTGAAAACAAGAGTGAACACACATATATTTGAGTTGCAATTATATTAAGCGAGAGCCAAAATAGTCTAGTAAATCAGATATTTCACAGTAATTAAAGCATATTATATCACATCCATCAAACTATAGTCCAAGCATACAAAATAGGAGACAATAACATCAAACTATGACTCACATATGCAGACAACGGTGTATCATGTCAAGTAGCAGGCGTCGGGGGTTGTTGTCTCCACGTTGGAGATGACTGTTGATGGTGGTTGGTACTAGAATGGGTTGAGAGTGAGTGTACTACAACCTTTTCGATCTTTAGCAACACTTCAAAATTGTTGTCTAAAACTGCAAAGTGTTGCCAAAACAGTGAAACTGTTGTCATAGGTGGTGTTTTCTATACGCGTGTTGCTAAAGATCTACGGCAACAGTTTTCATACCTTTAGGCAACACTATACAAAAACTGTTGCCTAAACTCTTAGAATAGACAATAGTTTTTTGGTGAATCTATTGCAACATTTTAGAAATGTTGACATGTATTGTTATAATTTTAAACTGTTGTCAAAAGCTACAAAGGCAACACTTTAAAACTGTTGTTAGAAAACTACGTTTTTTTTTAAAAAAAAAGGCCAATGTCACGATAGAGGATGTTGAGCGTAACATATAATGGAGTGTTTGAAAATAAATAGAAGTGTTTGAAATATAGGCATATAAATAACTACAAAACTGAACCAAAGAATTGCATTTAATAAAGTTTAAAGTTGAATGCCAAAATTTATTATACTCAAGAAATCTATACAATATTTGCATATATATTATTCAGAGTTAAAAGAAGTTAGGCACCATATAATACAACACGCCAAACTGGCAAACCACCACAAATTAATAAAGTTTTGTTCAAATATAAAATTGTTTGATGCATAGACATGTATAACATGTACACATTTTCAATTTGCTGGAATGCGTGACTTCGACACCAACAAGCCTGTTCTTGTCGGGATGGAGCAGGAGAGCCAGCTTTCAAAATTGCTTCTTGATTGTCGATTCATCTACAATCATCTCTACTTGAAGAATCATGTACCAGTCATTCCTTCTTCCCCGACCAGCTTGCATTGCCTGAAAGGTAAAATGATTAATCATAACAGTGCTTCCTTAAAAAATGAGAAATGTGTTTGGTTTAGTTTTCAAAAAATCTTCTTATTCTTGCAAGGCTAGTTCTTATATATATAAGACATTACCTGGAAGGATACAGCTTCTGGATGACCAAAAACTGCGCATTTAACGCTTTTAGTCCGCGAAAGAGTGGGGTTGGAAGTCACATCCTGTAGGATTTGAGTGAATTCTCTGACATCATGGTAGATCACATTTCTATAGACGCGGAAGTTGTTGAATCTGAAGGTCAAAAATGGCTGATAGTATTTCTCAATTTATGCATGAGATTTGCAAGCAGGAGCAACGAAAGAGGTGTTGGACAATGAAACAGAGGAGAAAGCTTTTTATTTTTATTTCATAAAGTATATTTTATAATAACTATCCAGGTTTATGTATACCTGAATAATACGAGCTTCTAGAATACTTCTAAACTACTCATTCTTTATACTAATATTTATAGAAGTCTCTGGATTTTATTTTATTACATTTAACACTCCATAATATAAGACTTATGACACACTAATTACTCCAAGAGCTTCCCTGTATTTTTTGAACTGATCGACTGGAAGAGTCTTCGTCAAACCATGTGCAACCTGATCTTTTGTGTTGCAGTAATGCAGTGATACTTGTTTATCTTTGACCAGCTCTCTAATAAAGTGATATTTAATTTGGATGTGTTTTTTTCTATTGTGAAAAACAGGGTTTTTACTCATCGCAATTGTTGAGGTGATGTCGATGTTCAGCATCATTTGTTTTTCTTCTCCCCTTCTAATTTCTCTGATCATTCTTTTTAACCAGAGGGCCTACTTTGTGGCTTCTCCTATTGCAACATACTCAGCCTCTGCTGGAGATAGGACTATTGACTTTTGCTTGTGATAGCTCCAAGATATCGTGTTTCCCCCAAATTGGAACACATAACCTGATGTACTCTTGCAATCAATAGCACTTCCGGCCCAATATCTGTCGAAGTAGCCAATTATGTCTTCTTCCACCTTATCTTCCCTTCTCTTATAGACTAAGCCAAAATTCTTGGTTCCTTGAAGATATCTGAGTATGCGTTTAACTAATACCACATGATTTTTTGCTTGGTGAACTCATAAATCTGGAGGTGATACTCACAACATATTCGATGTCTGGCCTTGTGTTGTTAAATACAATAAGGAACCAATGATGTGCCTATACAATTCTTCATCAATTTTTTCTTCTTCTTCTTCTTCTTCATCATTTTTCGGTTTTTCTCCAGTGACTATTTGTACAACCCCGTATTCGATGAGTGAGGCTTCTCCCCCCTCCCCCAGGGGGATCATTGCTTCGCGGAATCCCCAGGAGCGAGACCCTTCTGGTGTTCGCCAAGTGCACTCAATGCCTACTGCTCCTTGGCGTTGAGTTCAGCCGAGTACACTCAACGCCTTCTGCTCTTTGGCATTGAGTGGAGCCGAGTGCACTCAACGCCTTCTGCTCCTTGGCGTTGAGTGGAGCCGAGTGCATTCGATGTCTTCTATTCCTTGGCATTGTAGTGCGGGACCCCTCCAGAATCATCTGCGGAGGAGTGCCGCAGAGGCGTGTTCCTGGCTCCCCCATCACTCGCCCCTTTTAGGCGAATGGTTCCCCCACGGACCACTCACCTAGTGAGATGTCGAGGAGGCGAGTGTCTAGCTTCCCCAACACTCGCCCCTTTAGGCGAGTGGTCCCCTCATGGACCACTCACTCGCCCAGTGGGGTCCAGAGGTGAAATTACCCGGGTGCCCTTGTAGGGCTGTATATAGCCATTTAGAACAGCGGAGATTGGTTGTTGGCAGACCCAATCGGGCTGCATATAGCCATTTAGAACATCGGAGGTACGCTATTTGCAGACCATTTTCAGAAAACTATAAATAAACCCAAGGGGGTACCTCAGGGGGCATGCTTACTTGTGTCTTAGTCTTCTTGCGCTTTCTGAGGTATCCTTAGCTCAATACTTGGCTAAGGAGGGGAAGCGTTCTAAGATCTTCTGGGTGTGTGGTGGGACCTCCGTGTTGGAGCCTTGGGTATGTTCCTTGTGCTAAGTCTTTGGTTATTTAGCTTGTGAGAGAGAAGTAAGTGTGTGATCACCTCTTCCCCAAGGGTCGAACTCCACAGAGACCGGTTTTTGGTTTCAACACTATTGAAGTTGAAATTAGCGTACAATCCTTCATCCCAAATTTATCAAGGAGTTCCTCCGTGTACTTTTGTTGATTGAGGATGATCATACCTGACAGCTGATGAATTTGCAAACCCAGGAAATACTTCGTTAAGCCTAGATTGCTCATCTTAAATTCCTTCATCATTACTTGCTTGAAATTCTCTATTAGATGTGGGCTTGTCCCTATTATCAACAGATCATCCACATAAATACATACTATTACATATTCATCTATTGTGTGATGTTTGATGTAGAGGGACATATTATTTGGACCCTTCTCTAAGTTGTTGTTTATCAAATGTTGATCAATGCGAGAATTCCAAGCCCTTGGTGCTTGTTTAAGTCCATACAGAGCCCTTTTATGTTTATACACTTTCTCTTCTTCCCCTTTAACTTCATATCCCTCAGGTTGAGATACAAATACCTCCTTTAATTTTCCATTAAGAAAAGCTGATTTTACATCTAATTTGTGAATATGGAGATTCCTTTGTGCAGCAAAAGTAAGGATTGTCCGGATTGTTTCCATCCTGATGACCAGTGCAAAAGTTTCAGTGTAATCCCTTCCCAGGCATTGTGAATATCCCTTAGCTATAAGCCTCGCCTTGTATTTTTGTACTGCCCCCATCTCATTTAGTTTAACTTTATATATCCACTTAAGCCCTATTATTTTTATTCCTTCAGGTCTGGGTATAAGATCCCTGGTTTTGTTTTTGTGGACCATTTTGATTTCAGCATTCATTGCTGCAATCCAATGCTGCTCTCTTACATCTTATGAGTAGCAAGCGAGTTCTTTATATATAAAGGTTACATTGCTTGTGTTGTAGATATCTAAGATGCTTCGATATTTTCTTGGAAGGGATGAGTTTGGTGAAGAATCTAAGGGAAATTCTGGAGTTATTCCTAGTGAATGACTCAAGCTTGAGTCTGTTCTTGGACTGGATATTTCACACTCAAGTGATCCTTCTTCTTCAACCTCCAAGGGTTATGACCTCCCATGACTCTGATCCAACTGATTTTCCTAGGCCCATGTGTCATGCTCATTAAAAATGATATCTTTATTAATTACTAGCTTCTTGGTAAGTGGATTGAACAATCTATATCCTTTGGATTTAAGATTGTGTCCTACTATCATGAGTTTTCCCCCCTTTTATCTAATTTATCTCCAGAATTCTTTGGTATTAAGGTATAAGCTATGCTCCCAAATACTTTAAAGTGATCTACTCTTGGACTTTTACCATACCATATTTCGTATGGTGTTGAATGTTGAAGGGATTTTGTGGGAGTCCTATTTAGAATATAGAAAACAATATTCATTGTCTATCCCCAAAACTCCTTTTGCATTTTTTTGTTCAAGTAGGCAACCCATTTCAACGACTGTTCTATTCCTCCTCTCAACTACACAATTCTGTTGAGGGTTTTGAGGAACTATCAAATGTTGTCTGATCCCACTGGCTTGACAATAGGATAAGAATTCTTTACTTGTGAATTCCTCTCCCCTGTCTGTCCTTAATGCTTTTATCTTACTACTGACTTGATTTTCAATGAGGTTCTTAAAGGAAATGAACTTACTTAATGCTTCGAATTTTTCTTTTAGAAAGTAAATCCACATAAGTCTACTAAAATCATCAACTAGGAGCAAGTAATACCTAATACCAGCCCACGTGGGAGGTATTGTTGGCCCCCACAAGTCTGCATGAATTAGCTCTAATGGTGCTCTTTCCCTCCATTGAGCTTGATGTGGAAAAGGTATCTTAGGGATTTTGGTTTGTGCATAACATTCATAGAACACTTTAGTGTTTTGGTACTTTGGCATGCCTTCAACAAAAGTAATTAATTTGCCCATGAATCTAAAATTCAAATGATCATACCTCATGTTCCATAACATTGAGTTTTTTGTTATACAAATTGATTTGGCTTAATTGAGGGATAGAACTTCTTGGCTCCCTGGAATAAATAAGGAAAAACTCATGTTTTTGGACTTTTTGACTATGACAATAAGCTTCTTTCTGTTATCCATTATCTTGCATTCATCTTGATCAAAAACTAGTTTGTAATCATTTCTTAGAAGCTGACCTACACTTAATAGATTCTGAGAAAGGACCGAGACATATTGTACCTCATGAATGAGCTTTCTCTTTCCGTCATTTAGTGTTACAACAATGGTGCCTTTGCCTTCAATAGGTGTGACTTTCCCTTATCCCATAGTTACTTCGGCCTTCTAATTTTCATTCATGTGAACAAAAGCTTCTTTGTTGTTTTGTTGGAGTTGGTGACCGGGCGGTCTGACGGTCTGTCTTGACGAGTTGAAGACCGCGCGGTGTGGTGGTTTCCCTTCAGCGGTTTGGTTGTTGGGTTGTTGCTGTCTGGAGTCCGACCGGTCTAGCGGTTTGTCTCAAGCGACTTAGAGACCGGGCGGTCTAGCAGTCTCCCATGGCGACTTCTCTCTCTCTCTCTCTCTAGTGGTAGCCGAGTGGTTAGCCCTTCTCATCTAACCGCGCGGCTTGTGCGGGTTGTTTTTTGTATAAGCCGCTTAGTCCTGAAATTTTTTAGTCTCACATCTCTAATTTGTATTCTCTCATTTCTCCTTCATTTTATAAAAGGGAGGTCATATCTTTGTAATAGATACATTTTTGGATAATAAAATTTCTGTTAATCCACTTCCGGTTTGTTCTTGTTCGTTTCTAACATGGTATCAGAGGACTCGATCTTTTCTGCCTGATTCGATTCCTCTTTCTGTCCGCGCAGCTTGTTCCTCTCTGGCTGTCTGTTCGTGTGGTCTCTTTTCTCTTCTTCTTATCACTGCCCTTTGTGTGTGCGGCCTCTTTGTACGACCTCTGTTCTGCTCGCACGCCCTGTTCATTTTCCCGCAGACTCCTTTCTATTGGCGTGGTCTTCTCTTCCTTCTGTTCGCGCGGGTTGCTTTCTAGCCACTCGACTTCTTTCCCTCTGCTTGGTTCCGCGGCTTGGTCGTGGGTTTTCTTGCCGCTGGTGTCTATCACCGTGATCGCTGCAGCTCTCTTTCTCCTAGCTGCCGCGATTTCTCCCTGTTCGCGCAGCTTGTCTCCTAACCGCGCGGCTTCCTTGTTTTTCTCCTATGGCTCTTTCTAATTCTTCTACTGCCACCACTCCTGTCGCCAATCCGCCTCCGCCTCCGCCACTTCCTCCTACTCCTTCCGGGAACCTTGGTACCGTTTCCAAGCTTGTCGGCTCCAACTACCTAGATTGGAGTGTCTCCTTCACCTTTCTCCTTCGCTCGCAACGCAAATGCCACCATCTCGTTGATGACCCTCCTCCTCCCACTTCCCCTCTATTTGATAACTGGGATGCGAGCGACGCGCTTGTGCGTACTTGGCTCGCTAATAGCCTATCTGATGAATGTCTTCCCGTCATCCGTCATGATGAGACGGTCAAGACAGCTTGGCTTCATCTTGCTGCTCTGTACTCCAAGGGGGCTCAGACATCCTGCATCTATACATTATATGCGAACCTCTTTGCCCATCCTAACTTGTCTCCTAATGTTGCCTATCAAAAGGTTCAGGCTCTCGGGGCTGAGATTCTTCAGAATCGCCCCTTTTTTGCGGATTTGGCTCAATAACACAAGCACTTCCATGAGCTTCTGCTTGTGTGCTATCTTCTGCGGCTTCCTGATACTTATGATATGATCTGTCATCAAATTCTGGGTGAGGCGGAGTCTCCTACCTTAGATGCCACCGCTGCCCGCATCGCCGCTGTGACCTCTCTCCTTCAACGCCCTCTTCTTCCCGCTCCTCCTCCACCGGGCAACTATGCTCACCAAACTCAACGGAGTGGCTCTGGTAGCCGCAGTCACCAGTCCGGCAGACGTGCTCCTTCCTGCTACCTCTGCTCTCACTATGGCTGCACCGGCCATACTGTGGATCGCTGCTAGATGAAGCATCCCCATCTTCGCCCCTCGGGTGACTCTTCTGCCTCCTCTTCCAAGCTGTCTGCCTCCATGATCACATCATCAGGTAGTGCCCATGTGGTGACTCAAGGTAAATGGCTTATCGACTCTGGTGCAACAAATCACATTACGGGCAATCCTCAGTGCTTCTCTCTCCTCGAACAGCATGATCGATTGCCCCCGGTCCTCATTTCAGGCGGTTCTCCCTCCCTGGTTCATGGGTCGGGAGTTGTTCATGTTACTCCTTCTCTTCGCCTAGCATACACTCTCTATGTGCCCAAGTTTCCGTGCAATTTAATGTCGGTTACCTCTTTATGCAAGCAGCTTCAGTGCTCTGTGACGTTTACTCTGACTTCTTATTCTTTTCAGGATCCGAGCTCCCAACGAACGATTTCTACTGGGACTGAGAGCGGCGGCCTCTACTTTCTCAACAACGTTTCCGCCTTGTCCGCATTCTCCTCTTCTTGTATGGATCTTCTCTAGTGGCATCTCCACCTCAGTCATCCTCCTCCACGGCTTCTACGTTAGCTTCTGCCCCACCTCCCTCATTCCAGTACTCCTCTCAACTGCGATGCTTGTCAGCTTGGTAAGCATCACCGTTCCTCCTTCCCTCCGAAGCAAGGTCGGGGTTCTACCAGTCCGTTTGATCTAGTCCACTCTGATGTCTGGGGACCTGCTCCTACCCACACCATTGGTCGGGGTAGTTCTTATTTTGTTACCTTTATTGATGATTTTTCTAGATGTACTTGGGTGTATCTCTTACGAGATCGCTCTGAACTTTTTGATGTATGGCTCTCTTTTTATCGACTAATTAAAACTCAATTTGGTGTTTGTAGTAAAACCTTTCGCTCAGATAATGCTAAAATATATCTGAGACATGATTTTACCTCTTTCTGTGTGCAACATAGTGTGGAAAACCCCGGAAAGGGAAAAAAACCACGTGGTCGGGTCTGTGTCAGCCAAAGTCCACTATTTGCCTTTATTACAATGCTCTTGTAGAGAGAAAGCGAGGGCGACAGGCCGCATCTCGTTACAAATACTGGAGGGTTGAGAGAGCTCTCTTCGGGTGACAGGTCATCGTTTCGGAGTTTGTGCACTTTGACGTGCGTCTTTCTTGAGTGTTTGCTCTTCTGGCTTGCGCTCTGCAGGATGTCTGCACTTTATCCCTCAGACTGAGGAGGGTTGCCTTCACTGGCACTTCGCTTCCTTCCTTCTCTGGGCGGCCCTTAGAGTAGAACCTGCCAAGTTAGTGAGAGAAAGAGGAACGGAGGAGGAGAGTAGAGAGAGAAGCTCTGGGGAAAAGTAGGAATGAAGAGAGAGAGAGAGAATGAGAGAATGAAGTCGGATCCCCTGAAATGAACTATCAGGGGTGCTTATATAGGGTTTCCGAGGTGGTAAGGGTGGTTACGGTGGTTACGGTGGTTAATTACAAATTGGAGGGTTGTGATCGTTTGTAATGATCGGACGGTGGAGAGAAAGTCGACCCACGATGGTGGTCGGAGGAGGCGCGCTGGCCGGCGGCCGCCTGAGGGAGGGGGCTGCCAGCCACGAGGAGGGGGTCGGTCGGCCGTGGCCGCCGGCCGCGAGGAGGCGGTGTGGCCGGCCACGGCCGTCGGCCGCAAGGGGGCAGCCGGCCACGAACGGCCGGCCGCAAGGAGGCGGCTGACCGAGGCCGCGGCCGTCGGCCGCATGGGGGAGGCCAGCCCCGGGCGGCCGGCCAAGGCCGCTGGCCGCGAAAGGGGGGCGGCCGGCCGCGGGAGGCCGGCCACCAGCCGCCCGCCCATAAAGACGGCGGCGGCGGCGGCGGTTGCGATTTGGCGCGTGGTGGTTACGCGATCTGGTGCGCGGGAGTTACGATCCGGTGTGCGGGGGTTGCGATCTGGTGTGCGGGAGTTACGATTCGGTGCGCGGGAGTTACGATCCGGTGAGCGGGAGTTACGATCTGATACGCGGGAGTTACGATCCGGTGTGCGGGACTTACGATCCGGTGCACGGGAGTTAACATAATTTTCTATAAATTAGGGGGTACCCATCATTTGCCCCCCAAAATTCTATCGTCTTGGAGCGAACGAAAAGCGCGGGAATTTTCTCTTTTGTGATGGGGCTAGGCGGCGATGGCCGGAACGGGTGCTAACACCGAGATGGGCGGCGACGGCGACAGTGCTAAGGTAAGAATCTGACCGAAGAAAAGGTCCAGGCACCTGACGAAGCCGGAGGGGACAACCCCCCCCCCCCCCCCCCGCCCACGCACGTAGGCAGTGCGTGCGGGCGGAGGACGCGCGACGCCAAACCCGCGCGCGAGTGCGCGGGGGGCTGACCCCGTGCACACGAGCGGGTGGGGCTGACCCCGTGCACAGGTGCGCGCGGGGCTAGTCCCGCGCGCGGGGCTATTCCCGCGCGCGGGTGCGCACGGGGCTGACTCCATACGCGGGTGCGCTTGGGGCTGACCCCGTGCGCGGGTGCGCGCGGGGCTGTCCCCGCGCGCGGGTGCGCGCGGGGCTGACCCCGCGCGCGGGTGCGCGCGGGGCTGACCCCGCGCGCGGGTGCGCGCGGGGCTGACCCCGCGCGCGGGTGCGCGCGGGGCTGACCCCGCGCGCGGGTGCGCGCGGGGCTGACCCCGCGCGCGGGTGCGCGCGGGGCTGACCCCGCGCGCGGGTGCGCGCGGGGCTGACCCCGCGCGCGGGTGCGCGCGGGGCTGACCCCGCGCGCGGGTGCGCGCGGGGCTGACCCCGCGCGCGGGTGCGCACGGGGCTGAACCCGCTTGCGGGTGCGCGTGGGGCTAAATCCGCGCGCAGGGCGCGCGCGGTGCGGCCGCTCCGCTTGCGAGTGGTTCGGCGGCATGTGCGAACTGATTTTGCGCACACTTTGTGTACGTGCATGGCTCGTATGCGTGGGCGCAACGTGTGCTCGGACTTGCTTTTCTTACCTTACTTTTCTGTTTTTCAGGTTTCCAAGCGGGGTGAGCAGAGCCATCTTATGCGACTGCGCTCGAGTCTCTCCCTCGAGCATGTGGATATTTGGACGAGGCGCTTCAACCTACCCCCCGATTTGGAGTTGCGGATCCCTAGTCCTCAAGAGCGGGTGCAAAACCCTCCGCGCGGCTGGATGACCCTTTGTTAGTCGTCTCTTCGGAGCGGCTTTCGCCATCCGGCTTGCGAGGATGTGGCTGAGATTTTGAAGTTCTGCGGTGTTCATGCGTCGCAGTTTACCCCTCTTGGGATGACGCGGATCATGGGGTTGATCGCATTCTTTCGCGAGCGTGGGTAGAGGTTTTCCTTGGATATTTTCAAGGATTGGTGTGAGGTGCGCGCCGACGGCGGGGGCCGCGTGGACGTCCTCAGCAACAAGCAGTGGCTGGAGTTTGAGACCTGGGAGGATCGTCGTCACGGGAATACCTTGTTCGGATATGTCAGGAACCCAAGAGGATTTCCAGAGGTGTGGAACGCGCTTCCGGACCATTGCTGGCGTTCTAGATTACACGAGCGGGAGTTTACACCCGTCCCTGGTTTTGCAGAGCCCCGAGAGCTGGGGAACATCTTGTACAACATCTCTACTTTCGTTGATGAGAAGCGCCTGTTGCTATGCGGGTCTGTTGATTCGGGACGTGCTGTCGCCATCCCTCTCTCCCGTGATAGGAAGAGGAAGCTAGTGTTTGGAGGTCGTGGAGCTGAGGAGGCGGGTCCTAGCCTTCTGCCGCGACAGGATGTTCTTTCAGAGGGGGCTGCCCCTTGCGGCTCTATAGTTGGAGGCGAGCCGGATAATGCGGATCTTGAGGTCTTGGGGTCCTCTGCCCCCCAGGCCTCCCCAACACGGGTTGCAGTATGGCAGGTGGTGAAAGGAAAGAGGGTATCCTTTTCCTTGGAGGCGATGAACCATGCGGTACGTATGATCTCAACTTTTTAGTAGTGGATTTTGAGGAAAGCTCTTCTGACTTGTCCCTTTTTCTTTTGCAGATGGAGACTCGGGAGAATATTGCGCTTACGTGGAATGACCACTACGTGAGCCTGAAGGACGGCTATATGGCCTTTCAGGGTGAGCTCGGGGAGGCGAAGAGTGCTCTTTCGGATCTGAAGGGGTGACGAGAGCGCAATATTTCGCGACTTAGGCAGATTGGGTCCGAGCTGCGGTGCGAGCTGGAGGACGCCAGAGCTGCGCACAGGTCCAAGAAGACGACTGCGGAGGAGACTTTGTGTCTTCTAGATGAAGCTCGGGCAGAGCTGTAGTTATCCAGGGCAGAGGTGATGCGCCTTTCCTCCACGGAGCAGGAAGTTGAGCTGAAGGCGGCTGGTCTGGCAAAGTACCGGGACTCTGTGGATTACATGCGAGACCGGTGTCTGATCTCGGAGGAGGTCCGCAAGGAGGTGTTGACTCAGGAGGTGGAGCCACAGATGGAGTACTTGAGGGAAGTTGATTTCTGCCAGGGGATGGCGAAGACCCTTCGGATGGTGTCCCGGAAGCGGGGTGCGACGTTGCCGGCCTCGATCTTGAGGATTTGTCAGAGGAGGAGGGCTCCGATGCTGAGGCGGGCGAGGCCGCTGAGTGACAGCAATATCTCTTTGATGCTCTTTATTTATTTGTATGTATGTACTTCTTTATATTAGTGGGTTTGTCTTCGTCGATTTGTACCTTTGTACTTTTCGGTTTATACCTTTGTACTTCTTTAATTTGTACCTTTGTACTTCTTTGATTTGTTGATATGTTTGTCGAGAGGTTGTCATTGTCTTTGCTTCTGACTGTTGTGGCCAATTTTTGTCTTAGCCAAGCACCAACTGCGAGGGGCAGGCCCTGAACGGTGGAAGAGTGTTTGCTCTGGATGGGGGTGAAGAGTTATGGGAGCTCTGGCCTATTGTTGGCGGGAGTCCATGTTTGTTCGAACCCATGTGTGTTGCTGTGAACCCGGTGGCAATGGGGGGGTGTGGCCCCGAAGACCCTGACGATGTCGCAACTTGCTACGAGGCCAAGGGCGTCCCCTTGTGCCATGGTAGAGAAGTCGAGACCATCACACTGCGGGCTGCGCATAACTGAGGGAGCTGACTCCCGATGACGTCGCGACCTGCTTCGTAGGAGAAGGGCGAGTCTTGCCACCATGAGAGCGAGGTCGAAGCCGCCGCGCTACAGTCTGTGGGGGACTCAACGTTTGGTCCCTTTGGCGACTCCGCAACCTGTTGTTAGGCCGAGGACATCGCGATGTAGGCAGCGCACAACTGGGGGAGCTGGTCCCCGGCGATGTCGCAAACCGCTGGGCGGACGAAGGGTGCACCCATGAACTGCGCCAGAGAGAGTGAAGCCATCGCGCCACATTGTGGCTGTGGTTGGTTAATATGTGGATTTAGCGGGGCCGGAGCCCGATTTAGTTGCGATTGTATCTTAGTTAGGCACTAGTCGTGAGGGGGGGCAGGCCATGCGAGGGTGGGGCGTTAGTCTTCGGATGCAGGTGAAGAGTCATAATCCTCGGCCTATTGTCGGCAGGAGGACATGGTCGATTCGAACCCCCGCGAGCAGCTGATGGACCCTGAGGTTGTAATTACACCGATCGTGGAGGCTTTCCAGGATGGCGTGGCGTCGAGCTTCGGATGCAGGTAAAAAGTCATAATCCACGACCTCTTGTCGGCAGGAGGACATGGTCGATTCGAACCCCCGCGAGCAGCTGATGGACTCTAGTATTTGCTGATGTGTGGCCCCGAAGACCCATCGTAACCTACTACGTAGCAAAGGTCAGGTCCTTGTACTGGTGGAGTGAGGTCGAGGATATCGCGCTGTGGGTTGCTCACAACAGAGGGAGCTGGTCCCTGACGATGTCGCGACCCGCTCCGTAGGAGAAGAGTGAGCATTTCTACCGAAGGAGATAGGTCGATGCCACCGTGCTATAGTTTGTGTGGGACTTGTTATTCGGTCCCCAGGAGACATCGCAACCTGTTGCTAGGCCGAGGCTGTCGCGTTATGGGCCGCGGTCAACCGGAGCTGCTCATTCCCGACGACGTCGCAATCCGCTGGACGTATGAAGGGCGAACCTTCGAACTGCGGCAGGGGATCGAGGCAATCGTGCTATAGTTGCTCGTCGGGCCCCAGGGGACGGATTCCAAATCGATCCTGCAAGTTTTAGGAGTTAGTGACATCGCAATCACAGTATATAAATCTAAAGAGATGAGTTGTTTTGTTTTTTCTTTAGCCTGGTCGCGTCATTGCACGATGAAGGATTCTGAACTGCGAAGCGGGTCGCATGTCGACGGATCCCGGACTGCCTTGAGGAACAGACGTCCCTGGTCTCAAGGGGGGTCTGGGGGATGAGACGTCCTTCTGATGTGTTTGCTGCATGGCAAGAGTTAGAATGAAAGAAGAAATTGCAATAAGCAGGATAGTTTGTACACGAGAGTTTTCCTCGCGACTTTATAGTTGTCTTTAGGTAGTTTGATATAAAGAAACATTTTTAAGAGGCACGCTTGCCTCGGTTCTGGCCCTTCTCCAGAGCGGCCTTTTAGATGCGGTAGATGCTGGTTCCTGAGACGACCTCCAGCCATGCTTGGTGCAGATACCATGAGCGCGCCACGTCCTGGCTGCCCCTGACGACCCCAACTCCTACAGGCGTGACAAACTTCATTGCGAGGTGCGGAATTGACGGAACTGCCTGGAAAGCTGTCTGGAGGGGGCGACCGAAAATCGCGTTGTAGGGCGATTTTGTATCGACCGCCACAAATTGTACATCATGGGTAACCTGCCTTGAAAATTCTCCTACTGTCACTGGAAGGGTTAGGGTGCCTGCTACGTACACGGGGGCCCCGTTGAAGCCGTAGATGGGGCCTGATGCTGGACAAAGATTCTGCCTTTGGATTCCCATACTAGTTAACGCAGTCATGAATATAACATTTATTCTGCTGTAATAACTAGCGGGTCCTGATGCGGTGCGAGGAGGCCCTGGAGATCCTCTTCGCCGAAGTTAATGGTAGGAATGATTCCAGCCTCCCTGTATTCTTGGGGAGCGGCAATGGAGTTGACCGCAGGAAAGGGAAAGCCGGAGATAACTTCCACAATCCCGACAACCTGCATGCCCCACTGCGCTTCTCGGTGCACAGGTGGTGGTTCCCTCCAAGCAGGCGGGCCCCCATGTTGTTCTCGCACATATCCTTGCAGAAAACGCCCGAGTATTCCCTGCCAAACAAGACGCTCTATCTCTTCTTTCAACTTCACACACTCTTCAGTAGTGTGCCCGGTTCCTCGATGGAAGTCGCAATACTTTGATGGATCAGCCCTTGGATTGGGTGGGAGCGCCCTTGGCCTCTGGAGCGCCGGATTGTCTTGAATGGCATATAGGACGTTAGCGCAAGTGGTGTTGAGAGGGGTGTAAGTCCAGGGAGGCCCGTAGTCCTGTCCTCTTTAGGGCTCCTGATTGAGATGCTCGATGCGACGGTTCTCGTCGCGCCTCTCTGCTCGTCTTCCGGAGGGTTGCTCCTGCTGCTTCTGCCTCTTTTGGACTCCTTCAAACTATCGACGGTGGGCCTCAATGGCCTCGTCCACGGCTATCTGAGCTTCCACTCAGTGTACCAAATCTGCATAACTGGGGACAGTATCCCGCATTAGAGCGGAGTAGAATCCGCCTGGTCGGAGTCCCCTGAGGAAGACCCCTCGAAGGAGTTCTGGGTCTACCCCAGGGATCTGTCTAGCTTCCGCAGTAAATCAATGGAAAAACTCTTTCAAGGTCTCGGTTTCACTCTGTCGGATGTCGGAGAGGTGGGATGGATCCTTTGCGATCCTGCGATTGGCCACGAACTGATCAAGGAACTGGTGGCTCAGCTGCGGAAAGTTTCTGATAGACCCCTCTCGGAGGGAATGGAACCAAGCGTGAGCCTGCCCCTTGAGGGTGGTAGGGAAGACCTGACAAAGCAGTTGATCGGGAGCGTTGCATAGGTGGAGGATTGTGTAGAAGTGGTTGATGTGCTCCCAAGGATCGTCCACTCCGTCGTACGTCTCGACGTGGGGGATCTTGAATCCCTGAGGGACGGGATAGGCCAGTACTTCAAGAGCCAAGGGTGATGCCCCCCCCCCCCCGAGCGGGGCGCAGCGTCGCCATCGCTCGCCGGTCGACAGGTCCAAACTCTTCTTCGAACATTTCGCGGAATGCTTCCCGAGTCACTCCTACACCTGGCTCTGCTAGGACCGGTTGTTGCTGATTGCTGAGGAGAGGGGAGATTCATGTCGCTCTGATGTGGCGAACGGGATGCTCGACGTTGTCCTGCCTTGATGACTCGGATTCTTCTTATACGGCCCTCTGGCCTTCTGCTGGTGGTACTGGCAGATTTTCCTGAGTTGGGACCCCTGCGGGCACGTGGGGGCTTGCGAGTTGTCTCAAGAGGGCGAGCATCTCGACCCGGATGTCTGGCGGTGGTTCCGCGTTCTCGGGCGGCGCCGCCCAAGGCGCTGTGACATCCTCTTGCAGTGGTGCGTTCGCTAGAGACTGCGACGCGGCTTGATCCTCTTGCTCACGCCAAATCGACCCCCTAGTCGCTCGGGTGCTCTTTCCGGTCATTCTATCTCACTTTGACAAACTTCTGAGTCTTCTCTCGCTTGTTGGGTATGCTTCCCACAGACAGCGCCAAACTGTTGCGGTTCGCTTAATGCCCTTGGTAGACCGGTTCCGGATCGGTCCGTCTTAGCCCCGGCGATCAAGTACGCACATTATCAAAGTATAAAAATAGAGATTGTACACACACAACTTTAGCGTGGAAAACCCCGGAAAGGGGAAAAAACCACGTGGTCGGGTCCATGCCAGCCAAGGTCTACTATTTGCCTTTGTTACAATGCTCTTGTAGAGAGAAAGCGAGGGCGACAGGCCACGCCTCGTTACAAATACTCGAGGGTTGAGAGAGCTCTCCTCGGGTGACAGATCACCGCTTCGGAGTTTGTGCACTTTGACATGCGTTTTTCTTGAGTGCTTGCTCTTATAGCTTGCGCTCTGAAGGATGTCTGCACTTTATCCCTCAGACTGAGGAGGGTTGCCATCACTGGCACTTCGCTTCCTTCCTTCTCTCGGCAGCCATTAGAGTAGAACCTGCTAAGTTAGTGAGAGAAAGAGGAACAGAGAAGGAGAGTAGAGAGAGAAGCTCTAGGGAAATGTAGGAATGAAGAGAGAGAAAGAGAAGGAGAGAATGAAGTTGGATCCCCTGAAATTAACTATCAGGGGAGCTTATATAGGATTTCCGAGGTGGTTAGGGTGGTTACGGTGGTTAATCGCAGATCGGAGGGCTGTGATCGCTTGTCATGATCAGACGGTGGAGAGAAAGCCGGCTCACGATGGTGGTCAGAGGAGGCGCGCTGGCCGGCGGCAACCCGAGGGAGGGGGTGGCCGACCACGAGGAGGCGGCCGGTCCTTGGCGGCCGGCCAAGGCCGCCCGACCGGAGGGGTTCGGCCGGCCGCGAGGAGGCGACCGGCCATGGTTGGCCGGCCACGGACGCCGGCCGCAAGGGGGCGGTCGGCCGCAAGAAGGTGGCCGGCCGAGGCCGCCGGCCGCAAAGGGGGAGGCCGGCCTCGGGCGTCCGATCGCGGCCGCCGGCCGTATGGGGGCGGCCGGCCAAGGCCGCCGGCCGTGAAAAGGGGGGCGGCCGGCCGCGGGAGGCTGGCCGCCGCCCGCCGCTCGCCGGTAAAGATGGCGGCGGTTGCGATTTGGCGCGCGGTGGTTACGCGATCTGGTGCGCGGGAGTTACTATATGGTGAGCGGGGGTTGCGATCCGGTGCGTGGGAGTTACGATCCAGTACGCGGGAGTTATGATCCAGTGGGCGGGAGTTACGATTCGGTGCGCGGGAGTTACGATCCGGTGCGCGCGAGTTACGATCCGGTGCGCGGGAGTTACGATCTGGTGCGCGGGAGTTACGATCTGGTGCGCGGGAGTTAACATAATTTTCTATAAATTAGGGGGTACCCATCATTTGCCCCCAAAAATTCCGTCGTCTTGGAGCGAACGGAAAGCGCGGGAATTTTCTCTTTTGCGACAGGGCTAAGCGGCGTTGGCCGGAACGAGTGTTAACACCGAGATGGGCGGCGACGACGACAGTGCTAAGGTAAGAATCCGACCGAAGAAAAGGTCCGGGCACCAGACGAAGCCGGAGGGGAGAACCCCCCCCCCCCCCCCCCACGCCCACGCACGTAGGCGGTGCGTGCGGGCGCGGGGGACGCGCGGCGCCGAACCCACGCGACGGTGCACGAGGGGCTGACCCCGCGCTCGGGAGCGTACGGGGCTGACCCCGCGCGCGGGAGCGCGCGGGGCTGACCCCGCGCGCGGGTGCGCGCGGGGCTGACCCCGCGCGGGGGTGCGTGCGAAGATGACCCCACGCGCGGGTGCGCGCTGGGCTGCACCCGCGCGCGGGTGCGCGCGGGGCTGCACCCGCGCGCGGGTGCGCGCGGGGCTGCACCCGCGCGCGGGGCTGAACCCGCGTGCAGGTGCGTGTGGGGATTAATCCGCGCGCAGGGCGCGCGCAGGGCGGCCGCTCCGCCTGCGAGTGGTTTGGCGGCATGTGCGGACTTATTTTGCGTGTGCTTTGTGTACGTGCATGGCTCGTATGCGTGGGCGCAGCGTGTGCTCGGACTTGCTTTTTTGACCTTACTTTTCTGTTTTTTTAGGTTTCCAAACGGGGTGTTCATAGCCGTCCTATGCGGCTGCGCTCGAGTCTCTCCATCGAGCATGTGGATATTTGGAGGAGGCACTTCAACCTGCCCCCTGATTATGAGATGCGGATCCCAAGTCCTCAAGAGCGGGTGCAAAACCCTCCGCCCGGCTGGATGACCCTTTGTGAGTCGTCTCTTCAGAGCGGCTTTCGCCTTCCGGATTGCGAGGAAGTGGCTTAGATTTTGAAGTTCTGCGGTGTTCCTGCATCGCAGTTTACCCCACTTGGGATGACGCGGATCATGGGGTTGATCGCATTCTTTCTCGAGCATGGGTCGAGGTTTTCCTTGGATATTTTCAAGGATTGGTGTGAGGTACGCGCCGACGGCGGGGGCCTCGTGGACGTCCTCAGCAACAAGCGGTGGATGGAGTTTGAGACCCAGGCGGATCATCGCCACGGGATTACCTTGTTCGGATATGTCAGGAACCCAGGAGGATTGCCAGAGGTGTGGAATGCGCTTCCGGACCGTTGCCGGCGTTCTAGAGGACACGAGCGGGAGTTTACTCCCGTCCTTGGTTTTGTAGAGCTCGAGAGCTGGGGAACATCTTGTACAGCATCTCTACTTTCGTTGATGAGAAGAGCATGCTGCTATGCGGGTTGTCTGTTGATTCGGGACGTGTTGCCTCCATCCCTCTCTCCCGTGACAGGAAGAGGAAGCTAGTGTTTGGAGGTCGTGGAGCTTAGGAGGCGGGTCCTAGCCTTCTGCCACGACAGGATGTTCTTTCGGAGGGGGCTGCCCCTTGCGGCTCTAGAGTTGGAGACGAGCCGGATGATGCGGATCTTGAAATCCTGGGGTCCTCTGCCCCCCAGGCCTCCCTAGCACGGGTTGCGGTGCGGTAGGTGGTGAAAGGAAAGAGGTTCTCCTCTTCTTTGGAGGCGATGAACCATGCGGTACATATGATCTCAACTTTTGAGTAATGGCTTTTGAGGAAAGCTCTTCTGACTTGTCCCTTTTCTTTTGCAGATGGAGACTCAGGCGAATATTGCGCTTACGTGGAATGACCACTGCGTGAGCCTGAAGGACGGCTATATGGCCCTTCAGGGTGAGCTCTAGGAGGCCAAGAGTGCTCTTTCTGATCTGAAGGGGCGACGAGAGCGCGATATTTCGCGACTTAGGTAGATTTGGTCCGAGCTGCGGTGCGAGCTGGAGGACGCCAGATCTGCGCACAGGTCCAAGAAGATGGCTGCGGAGGAGACTTTGCGTATTCTAGATGAAGCTCGGGCAGAGCTGGAGTTATCCAGGGCAGAGGTGATGTGCCTTTCCTCCACGGAGCGGGAGGTTGAGCTGAAGGCGGCTGGTCTGACAAAGTATCGGGACTCTGTGTATTACATGCGAGACTGGTGTCTGATCTCAGAGGAGGTCTGCGAGGATGTATGGACTCAGGAGGTGGAGCCACATATGGAGGACATGCGGGAAGTCGCTTTCTGCCAGGGGATGGTGAAGACCCTTCGGATGGTGTCCAGGAAGCGGAGATGCGACGTTGTCGGCCTCGGTCTTGAGGATTTGTCAGAGGAGGAGGGCTCCGATGCTGAGACGGGCGAGGCCGCTGAGTGACAGCAATATCTCTTTGATGCTCTTTATTGATTTGTATGTATGTACTTCATTGTATTGGTGGGCTTGTCTTCGTCGATTTGTACCTTTGTACTTTTCGGTTTGTACCTTTGTACTTCTTTAATTTGTACCTTTGTACTTCTTTGATTTGTTGATATGTTTGTCGAGTGGTTGTCATTTCCTTTGCTTCTGACTGTTGTGGCCAATTGTTGTCTTATCCAAGCACCAACTGCGAGTGGCAGGCCCTGAGCGGTGGAAGAGTGTTTGCTCTGGATGGGGGTGAAGAGTTATGGGAGCTCCGGCCTATTATTGGAGGGAGGCCTTGTTCGTTCGAACCCCTGCGAGTTGCTGTGAACCCGGTGGCAATAGGGGGGTGTGGCCCCGAAGACCCTGACGACGTCGCAACTTGATACAAGGCGAAGGGTGTCCCCTTGTTCCATGGTAGAGAAGTCGAGACCATCACGCTGCGAGTTGTGCATAACTGAGGGAGCTGGCTCCCGACGACGTCGCGACCTGCTTCGTAGGAGAAGGGCGAGTCTTGCCACCTTGAGAGTGAGGTCGAAGCCGTCGCGCTACAGTCTGCGGGGGACTCAACATTTGGTCTCTTTGGCGACTCCGCAACTTGTTGTTAGGCCGAGAACATCGCGATGTTTGCAGCGCACAACTGGGGGAGCTGGTCCCCGGCGATGTCGCAAACCGCTGGGCAGATGAAGGGTGCACCCCTGAACCGCGCCAGAGAGAGTGAAGCCATCGCTCCACAGTGTGGCTTTGGTTGGTTAAGATGTGGATTTAGCGGGGCCGGAACCCGATTTAGTTGCGATTGTAGCATAGTTAGGCACAAGTCGCGAGGGAAAATGATCATCCAGCCTGCTTATCATATTTGTGCATAGGGAAAATGACGTAAACAAAATGTGAAGCAGTACCCTAAGCAGATAGAGTAATATCCAGAGTGAATTAACCATTCTGAATGTTAAAATGTCAAATAGCATATTCAGAATAGCACACATCAAAATATCAAAACAGTCCCACATATCACAGCATATCCATCAAAATACCAAATAATAAAGAAAGAACTAAAATCGTTTCAGCACCCTAAACATCAAAATGTCAGATCAGAAATCAAAGATGGGGAGAACTACTCGTCGTCTTTGCTATCCCCTGACTCCTCTTTGTCTTCATCTTCCTCGTCTTTTGTCTCGGTCTCTGCCTCTAAGTCGGATACAGTTGCAGTAATTTTGGCCGGGTCGGCTCGTGACCAATCACTCTGAAGCAGATATCCCTCGGAATCGAACTGTGACTGAAGCTGGTACGAGGGTGCCTCCACCAGGATTCTGGCCGCTTGCATCAGTTTTTCCTGGTTCCGGCAGATGTCCTCAAATCGAGATTCAAAGTACACATATTGGCATCTGAGGTAGACCTTTATATACTCGGCGTTCTCGATTGCTAAGCCACGTTCCCCCCTCATACTTTAATCTTCCAATCACCAATTTCATGGGGGCAGACGATGTGGGTATTGCAGATGTCTTAGGTACCGCACCTCGCAGCTTGCTCAGCTTCATTTTTTTCTCTCTCGTTTCAGCGGCCACCTTAATGTTAACCTCTACAACTCTTTCTGTCAGATGTTTTCCTACCTTGCTAATCAGATCACCATCCCCTTGTTTTACCCCGGCCATGCGACAAAGCTCCGTAATGGTGGTGGGGAACTAAAGATGCCGCACATTCTCTTCTTTAATTTTTTGTGTTAATTGATCGCAGATGAGTTTCCCAACATTGATCCCTATCCCTTTTATGATGTTGTAGATCAGTGTGATGCGATCGAAGGAAATATAGTTCAAGTGGCGAGTGGACCTCAAAACGTTCTGGGATCGACGCGACCACTCCGGTTGGGGGACACAACACACTGCTGCAGCCAGATCACTGAGTGAAACAGACGTTTGGATCCACTTAAAGTTGCAGTGTGCTGTATCATCCAGGTTAAATAGGTTGTTGATGGCCGAGGAGGAATAATCTACCATCTTTCCTCGAAACAAAACTGTGTCTCCCTCCCCGTGCGCTGCATTGGCGTAGAATTCATAAACCCAAGTGTAGATTGCTTCAGTGCATGGGTGACAGAAGGTCTCCCAATCTAGACTCTTAATTTGCTCAGCATAGGACAAGCTCCACGCACGCTTCTCCATCAAGATTCCACGCTCACAGATGAACGGGACGGACTCGATTGCTTGGAAACGAAGGCGGGCCTGATCTTTCAGAAACTTTGCCCTGGGGAGAGCGACTTCCTTCCCCTTCCCCTTCTTCTTCGAAGACATAGCCTACCCTAATCAAAATCGAACCCAACACTAATTCCTCACAGAACTGACGTATTCGAAATGTTCAACCGATTTGGATTTAGGGATCAAGGATATACCTTATGGAGATCTCGACTCCACACGTCGTAAGTGGTCGTTCACTCACACGCCGGCGTAACTCACCGAAGTTCGGGCTTGTCTCCTCTTCCAAGTTGAAATCCATGAGCGACGCCTTCTCCAGTCGAAGAAGCCCACCGGAAATCACCACGCCTCCCCCCTTCGTGCGCTATCGTCGCTTCGCTCGTGCCCTAGCTGAGAAATCGGGAATGGGTGCAGTTAAATTCCCCTCTTTTTTTATATATATATATAAAGGTTGAATCGAGGTCTACAGGCTGAAACTGTGCTAATAATTGCACCGGTTGAGTTGAACCGGTGCAACGCCAATTCAACCAGCTCCGTTGAAACGCCTGGCAGTAAAATAAAGGTAGCCACCTTTATTTCAGGGTTGCAACCTCATTAGTTCGGCCTAGTATGGCGCCGGTTCAGCTGAACCGAGCCCAGGCGCGGTTTTCCCTCTGGTCCATAGATCAAAACAGCAGAAAAAAGGTGGTAACCTCTATTTTTGTGGTTGCTACATCAGAAATTTTACTTGTACATTTTCTCTTCTCTGGATTCCTCCTGCCGATCATTTGTTTTTCTTCTCTTCGTCTTTTTTTACTCAATTCGAAGTACGCG
The DNA here is from genome assembly GCA_039513925.1 of Platanthera zijinensis. NCBI lineage: Eukaryota > Viridiplantae > Streptophyta > Magnoliopsida > Asparagales > Orchidaceae > Platanthera > Platanthera zijinensis. Next base: position 119,513,853 of record CM077098.1, read on the forward strand.
AATCACTTGTCTTAAAATTTTATTTTTATTATTATTATTATTATTATTATTGTCACGAAACTAATACGGAGATAAATAAAAGATGGGTTGCCTCCCACCAAGCGCCTAATTTACCGTCCCGGCAGGACGGAACTAACTTACAGACATCTTACGCACGACGCCACTCGGTCATCATCGTCTTTCAGATATAACTTAAGTCGCTCGCCGTTTACTTTGAATTCAGACCCGTCACTCTCATTAATGATGGTCACCGCACCATATGGATGCACTATTTTAACTTTAAGTGGCCTCGACCATCTCGACTTGAGTTTCCCAGGAAATAACTTCAAACGGGAATTAAATAAGAGGACCAATTGACCCGGCTTGAAGTGCTTTCCTTAATGCGTCGGTCGTGGCACTTCTTTGTTCTTTCTTTATAAATTTTCGCATTCTCGTAAGCATTCATTCGTATTTCTTCCAATTCGTTGAGTTGCAAAAATCTTTTCTTACCAGCATCTTGAAAGTCATAATTTAATTTTTTTTATAGCCGAATAAGCTCGATGCTCTAACTCTAAAGGTAAATGACATGTCTTCCTGTAGACTAGTATATACGGTGTGAGACCAAGGGGCGTTTTGTAAGCAGTTCGATATGCCCATAATGCATCATTGAGCTTCTGCGGCCAATCCTTACAATTTGTGCTAACCATCTTTTCGAGTATTCTTTTGATCTCCCGATTGGACACCTCGGCTAGCCCATTTGTTCGGGGATGGTAGGCTAATGCAACTTTATGCATGATCCCATATTTTCTTATCAATGTTGTGAAGTGTGCATTACAAAAGTGGCTCCCCCCATCACTAATGATAGCTCGCGGCGTTCCAAATCGATTAAAAATGTAGTTTTTCAAGAAATGCGAGACGACCTTAGCTATCGCTTCCACCCACTTAGACACATAGTCTACGGCCAATAATATATATAAATTTCCTTTAGAGTTGATAAATGGCCCCATGAAATCTATGCTCCATACGTCAAATAATTCAACCTCAAGCATTGTATTCATGGGCATTGAGTCATTCTTCTGTATATTCTCACTTCTTTGGCACCGATCACATTGTTGAACGAATTCGTTAGAGTCTCAGAATAAGGTGGGTCAAAAGAATCTGGTGTCTAACACTTTCATCGTCGTTCTTTTTCCCATAAAGTGCCCCCCATATGGAGAGCTATGACATTTTTCTAGTACAGACTTCATTTCCTCCTCAGGCACACAACGTCTAATCACATCGTCAGTACCAGTCTTGAAAAGGTAAGGCTCATCCCACAGGTATGAGCGTACCTGATATAAAAATCTTTTTCTTTGCTGGTAATTTAACTCAGGGGGCATAATATTGCTAACTATATAATTTACAAAGTCTGCATACCATGGTGTCGGACTCTCAGATATTGCCAATAACCATTCATCGGGGAATCTCTCATCAATTTCAGTATGTAACGTTGATTGCAATCCCTCGATCCTAGAGAGAGATGATCAGCTACCGGGTTATCCGCACCCTTCCTATCCTTGATTTCTACATCAAATTCTTGTAATATAAGCACCCAACGAATTAGACGAGATTTAGCATCTTTCTTATCCATGAGATAACGAATTGCGGCATGATACGTGTAAACAATGACCCTTGTACAAAGGAGATATGACCTATACTTCTCAAATGCATAGACTACCGCTAGCAACTCTTTTTCTATGGTGGTATAATTAACTTGAGCGTCCACCAATGTTTTGCTAGCATAGGCTATGGTGCGGAAGACCTTCTCTCTCACCTGCCCTAAGACTACCCCACAGCATAATCACTCGCGTCACACATCAACACGAATGGTTCTTCCCAATTGGGAGTCACCACAATAGGAGCTGATATTAACCTATTCTTTAATTCGTCAAAGGCAAGTACACAAGCGTCGTCAAAATGAAATTTTACATCTTTTTCTAAAAGACTACTTAACGGTTTCACTATCTTCGCAAAGTCTTTAATAAATCTCCTATAAAACCCGGCATGCCCTAGGAAACATTGCAGCATTTTAACGTTTTTAGGTGGTGGTAGCTTTTCAATTACATCAATTTTAGCCCTGTCCACTCCTAGGCCATTCCTAGACACATGGTGTCCAAGTGCTATTTCTTCCCTAACCATGAAATGACATTTTTCCCAGTTAAGCACCAGGTTAGTTTCTACGCACCTAACTAGTACTTTCTCTGAGCACTCTAAGCATTCTTCAAATGTTTTTCCAAAGATGGAAAAGTCATCCATAAAGATCTCAATGTCGTGTTCCATAATATCAGAGAATATTGTGATCATGCATCGTTGGAACATGGTCAGGGCATTACACAGACCGAAGGGCATCCTCCTAAACGCAAAGGTTCCGTAAGGACAAGTAAAGGTCTTCTTTTCCTAATCTTCTGGGTCTATAGTGATCTGATTGTAGCCTGAGTATCCATCTAGAAAGCAGAAAAAATCATTCCCCGCTAATTTATCTAAGACTTGATCAATGAAGGGTAAGGGAAAATGGTCTTGTGGCCTTATTAAGCTTCCGATAATCCATACAGATTCGCCACCCGGTGATCGTTCTAGTGGAAATCATCTCATTCTTTTCATTTCTTACTACCGTCAGTTCTCCCTTCTTGGGGACACACTGCACCGGTGATACCCAAGGGCTATCCGAAATGGGGTATATTATATCGGTATCTAACCATTTAATAATCTCTTTCTTCACCACCTCTTTCATTGTTGGGTTCAGACAACGCTGGGGCTCTATAGATCATGTACAAGATTCTTCCAGAAGAATCTTGTGCATGCACAATGATGAACTTATGCCTCGAATATCAGCGATAGTCTGCCCTATAGCCAACTTATATTGCTTTAGTAGTTTAATCAGTTTTTGATGTTGATTATGGTGTAATTTTGAGTTGACAATGATCGATAGAGTGTTATTCTCTCCTAGATACTCATAAGTAAGATGTTCGGGTAGAGGCTTTAATTCCAGTGTCGGTGGATCAAGGATAGAAGGTTTGACCGCTAAAGACTTATCCGGCATCTCAAGTGGTTCCGGTTTCCTAAGCATAGTGGCTTGCTTTTCAAAAACTTGTAAACAATCAAGAGTTTCATCCTCATCATCAGTTAACTCATCATGAGTCAAAAATCGGTTTAAGATTTCATTTTGATTCTCAGATTTACTCTTGGAATTAAACTCAAAAACTGATATACTATGCACTTCTTCCATATTATCTTCCTCTCTATGGGGAAATCTCATTGCCTTTAGAAGGTTAAATGTTACATGCTCATCATTCACCCTCATAGTCAATTCTTCTTTCTGAACATCTATTAGTGTTCTACCCGTGGCTAGGAACGGTCTTCCTACAATGATGGGGACTTCCTTGTCCTCCTCCATATCTAAAACCACAAAGTCAGCCGGAAAAATGAACTTATCTACTTTCACCAACACATCCTCAACCATCCTTTTTGGGAATGTCAGGGTCCTATCGGCCAACTGCAAGGTTATGGAAGTCTTTGATATTTCTCCCAAATCTAGCTTTCTATAAATCGAAAATGGCATTAAGTTTATACTCGCTCCTAAGTCACATAGCGCTTTATCCTCAAATTTATATCCTATAGAGCACGGAATAGTAAAATTCCCCGGATCTTTAAACTTAGGTGGGAGTCTATTTTGAAGAATAGCGCTACACTCTTGAGTGAGTGCTACCATTTCCTTTGGTTACAAATTTTCTCTTTTTGGATAGGATATCTTTCATGAATTTAACGTAACTCGACATTTGCTCTAAAGCTTCAGTGAAAGGGATGTTAATTTGTAATTTCTTAAATATCTCGATGAACTTTTGGAATTGTTGGTCGAGCTTACTCTTCTTTAACCGTTGAGGAAACAGTGGTGGTGGGTAGACTTTCACATTATCTTTCCTCTCAACATAGTCGGTGATCGGTTCTCTCTTCCTTTCTCCTAAAACTTCCATCTCAGAAAATTCATCTTGTCTCACTTCTTCCTCGGGAATACAAGGGGTTCCCTCCACCAACTCTTTTTCTTCATCCCTCTTTCTACCCAGTTCATGTGTAGGCGCACTCACTAATTTCTTACCACTTTGTAACTTAATTGTTTTACAATGTTGGTTATCTCCCTTTGGATTTGGAGTGGTATCCTTTGGAAGTGTGCCCGGTTGCCTAAGACTCAAGGCGTTGGCAATTTGACCTAACTGGGATTCTATCATGCGTAGTGACCCCTCTAGATTAGAAATGCGTACATCTCTCTTTTGCATCGACTCCATAATCATCTCATCAGTCAGTTTTTTGAAATACTAGGTTGATTAAAAGCATTATTATGTTGTGGATGTGAGTTGTTCAGATTAAATCCAGGTGGATGGGTCGCTCCCGCATTATTCTTCCAAGAGAAATTTGGATGATTTTTCCACTCGGGATGGTAGTGGTTTGAAAAACCTGGTGGTACTTGCCTTGGTTGGCCTCCGACATAGTTTGTCTCCTCTGTCATTTGATTAAGTTGTTCAACTGTTAGGGGTGCATTAGGTGTAGAGGTAGACAACAAATCCAACCTCTTATTAATTAGATTAAACTGGGATGACATTTGTGCAGCTAACGATGTAATCTGGTCCACTTGATGGACTCCAGCCGGTTGATTATTACTTTGTCTCTCATAAGCCTGATAATTATTAGAAGTAAGATCTTCTAATATTGCGTAGGCGTCTTCGGGATATTTCTTCATTAAGGAACCGTCTGCGGCTCCGTCAACTAAAATCATGATTGTCTTTTGCAAACCATTGTAAAATATAGAGACTTGTTGGTGTTAATACAACCCGTGGTGTGGACATTTTCGTAATAACTCTTTAAAATGCTCTCACGCATCATAAAAAGTCTCCCCCTGATTTTGCATGAAGGTCGTTATGTCTCTAATGAGTTTTGCAGTTTTCGAGGGTGGGAAATACTTATTTAGAAATTTTTCTATCAGTTGATCCCATGTGGTAATAGAGTCATTGGGTAATGAGTCTAACCAGTCCTTCGCTCGTCCCTCCAACGAAAACGGAAATAGCCTCAACAAAATTGCATCTTCGGACGCTCCATTAAATTTGAACAAGTCGCAGATCACTAAGAATGTACGTAAGTGAGAGTTCGCATCTTCATGACTAAGACCCTCAAATTTGTTATATTGTACTTGTTGCATAATTAATGGGTCCATTTTGAAATTGTTAGCCGCAATTGCGGGTCGTGCAATGCTAAAGTGCAACCCTCCTCTTAAAGGTATATTATAGTCGCGACACGTCATTCGTGGCGCAGCGTCTTGAACATTTTGGTCTACTTGACCTTCTTGCGCAAAACCCTCCTGAGGATTTTCATTGGGAGCATTATGATTATTGGGATTCATAGTGACAATGTTATTATGTCCTAATCGACACGTCCTTCTATTCTGTCTACACGTCCGTTCAATTTCTAAGTTCAAAGGTAGTAATTCGGGTGATCGATATCTGGACATAAACTATGCACCGAAACAATTGACAGTTGACAATAATCCCACAAGCAAAGCAGTTACACAACACCCAAAATTACAGTAAAAATTAACAGTAACATAAACAAAAACTTGAGCTCTAAATACTCGGGATTCACTAATATCGCAAGAAAGAAACACTAAATACGTCGCACCTCCCCGGCAACGGCGCCAAAAACTTGATACGCCGATTACGGTATACGTATTTTGAACGAAAGTGCACGTGTCGGGTCAAGTAATAAAAAGTGAGTAGTGATCGTTTCCACAGAGAGGTGGTGAATTCAGTGCTTGAATTACTAGTTGGACCTTTTCTCTAAATTCAAACTACTCAAAGATGATTGTGATCATTTAATCTAGATTATGAGAAATTCTGAAATTAAGATAAAATAACTACAATTACTTGGAAAAAGAATTTTTTTTGTAATTCAAGTTGGAGAAGTAATCTCGTGTTGTGATTTCCTATAACTAGTGTGATGAATTTATGAACGATACTTTGTGAGAATGCGAGGTGAAAGGCCTTGCAACGATTTTAGATTATACAACCGTATCTCTCGATATCGGAGGCCCTTAGTCCGCTATCTCCCCTCGGGTGAAATAGAAAACCGGTTAACGCTCTAAAGCCTAACTTGTTAACACCAAAAGGAAATCTCTTTCTCCCTTCAAGCATTATATTGAATCTACAACGCACTTACGCAACTCCTCTCTCGATTTATGAAGCGTAGTAAAAAAATAAAACCGTGATCAAGAGTTTCAAGATATAGATTGTAAATTCAATAAAGGTTCAACCATCACACAATCATAAAGAGAAACCATAAAAAAACATTCATCACAATAGCCATAGTACTCTCACAACACAAGATCTATGAAGTTAGTTCATGATGGCGAAAGAAAACCACAAAAATATGTAGATCTTATAGCACATTATGGAAGAAAATCAAAAACTGCAGTGATTCGCGCTCCAGTTATGGACGAAATCCTCCGTCTTCAATCTCCGGGAAGCCCTAGTTCTTCCTCTCCAATGGAATTCTCCAATCTCCCTCCAAAAGATGATCAATGAATAATTTAAGAAGAATCTCCCATAAAAAACGTCCAGCTCTTTCCCCAAAAGATGCATCTATATATTTTTGCAAAAGGCACAATTTGTTTGAATTTTGAAATTTGAAATTCGTCCAGAGATTGCAACTTTTTTCCGGAGGTTGCAACCTTTTCTGCAGGACAACATATTTGGCAAAATCCTTCTTCCAATTCGTTCTCTTTGGCTTCTCTTGCACAAACACCTAGGAAAAAGACCAATTTAGACATAAATAAAATAAAAAATGAATTTCCTTACATTTAGACTTTAACTAAACAGTTTTCTTCCAGATCAACGAGTAAAAAGGTCCAAAACTTGGGCTAGATAACTTCTTTTTGAGAAGTTATCAAGGGGGGTAGGCCCTGCGAGGGTGGGGCGTCAGTCTTCGGATGCAGGTGAAGAGTCATAATCCTTGGCCTATTGTCGGCAGAAGGACATGGTCGATTCGAACCCCCGCGAGCAGCTGATGGACCCTGAGGTTGTAATTACACCGATCGTGGGGGCTTTCCCAGGATGGCGGGGCGTCGAGCTTCGGATGCATGTGAAGAGTCATAATCCTCGGCCTCTTGTCGGCAGGAGGACATGGTCGATTCGAACCCCCGCGAGCAGCTGATGGACCCTAGTATTTGCTGAGGCGTGGCCCCGAAGATCCGGACGACGTCGCAACCTACTACGTAGCGAAGGTCGGGTCCTTGCGCTGGTGGAGTGAGGTCGAGGGTATCGCGCTGTGGGTTGCGCACAACTGAGGGAGCTGGTCCCTGACGATGTCGCGACCCGCTCCGTTGGAGAAGAGTGAGCATTTCTACCATAGGAGATAGGTCGAGGCCACCGTGCTACGGTTTGTGTGGGACTTGGTATTCGGTCCCCAGGCGACATCGCAACCTGTTGCTAGGCCGAGGCTGTCGCGTTATGGGTCGCGGTCAACCGGATATGATCATTCCCGACGACGTCGCAATCCACTGGACGTGTGAAGGGCGAACCTTCGAACCACAGTAGGGGGATCGAGGCAATCGTGCTATAGTTGCTCGCCGGGCCCCAGGGGACGGATTCCAAATCGATCCTGCAAGTTTTAGGAGTTAGTGACATCGCAATCACAGTATATAAATGTAAAGAGAAGAGTTGTTTTGTTTTTTCTTTAGCATGGTCGTGCCATTGCACGATGACGGATTCTAAACTGCCAAGCGGGTCGCATGTCGACGGATCCCGGACCGCCTTGAGGAACAGACGTCCCTGGTCTCAGGGGGGTCTGGGGGATGAGACGTCCTTCTGATGTGTTTGCTGCATGGCAAGAGTTAGAATGAAAGCAGAAAATGCAGTAAGCAGGATAGTTTGTGCACGAGGGTTTTCCTCGCGACTTTATAGTTATCTTTAGGTAGTTTGATATAAAGAAACGTTTTTATGAGGCACGCTTGCCTCGGTTCTGGCCCTTCTCCAGAGCGGCCTTTTAGATGTGGTAGATGCTGATTCCTGAGACAACCTCCAGCCGTGCTTGGTGCAGATAGCATGAGCGCGTCACGTCCTAGCTGCCCCTGACGACCCCAACTCCTACAGGCGTGACAAACTTCATTGCGAGGTGCGGAATTGACGGAACTGTCTGGAAAGCTGTCTGGAGGGGGCGACCGAAAATCGCGTTGTAGGGCGATTCTGTATCGACCGCCACAAATTGTACGTCGTGGGTAACCTGCCTTGAAAATTCTTCTAGTGCCACTAGAAGGGTGAGGGTGCCTGCTACGTACACGGGCACCCCGTTGAAGCCGTAGATGGGGCCTGATGCTGGACGAAGATTCTGCCTTTGGATTCCCATACTAGTTAACGCAGTCATGAATATAACATTTATTGAGCTGCCGTTATCCACCAGAATTCGCTTCACGCGAAAGCTGGGGTTGCCAATTTTTGCTGTAATAACTAGCGGGTCCTGATGCGATGTGAGGAGGCCCTAGAGGTCCTCTTCACTGAAGTTAATGGTAGGAATGATTCCAGCCGCTTTGTCTTCTTGGGGATCGGCAATGGAGTTGACTGCGGGAAAGGGAAAGCCGAAGATGATTTCCACAATCCCGACGAACTGCCTGCCCCCTGCGCTTCTCGGTGCACAGGTGGTGGTTCCCTCCGCGCAGGCGGGCCCCCGTGCTGCTCTCGCACATATCCTTGCAGAAAACGCCCGAGTATTCCCTGCCGAACAAGACGCTTTATCTCTTCTTTCAACTTCACACACTCTTCAGTAGTGTGCCCGGTTCCTCGATGGAAGTCGCAGTACTTTGATGGATCAGCCCTTAGATTGGGCGGGAGCGCCCTTGGCCTCTAAAGCGCCGGATCGTCTTAAATGACATATAGGACGTTAGCGCGAGTGGTGTTGAGAGGGGTGTAAGTCCGGGGAGGCCCGTATTCCTAGCCTCTCCGGGGCTCCTGATTGCGATGCTCGATGCGACGGTTCTCGTCGCGCCTCTCTGCTCGTCTTTCGAAGGGCTGCTCCTGCTGCTTCTGCCTCTTTTGGCCTCCTTCAAACTGTCGATGGTGGGCCTCAATGGCCTCGTCTGCGACTATCTGAGCTTCCACTCGGTGTACCAGATCTGCATAACTGGGGACAGTATCCAGCATTATAGCGAAGTAGAATCCGCATGGTCGGATTCCCCCGAGGAAGACCCCTCAAAGGAGTTCTGGGTCTACCCCAGGGATCTGTCTAGCTTCCGCAGTAAATCGGCGGAAAAACTCTTTCAAGGTCTCGGTTTCACTCTGTCGGATGCCGAAGAGGTGGGATGGATCCTTTGCGATCCTGCGATTGGCCACGAACTGATCAAGGAACTGCTGGCTCAGCTAGGGAAAGTTTTTGATAGACCCCTCTCAGAGCGAATGGAACCAAGCGCGGGCCTGCCCCTTGAGGGTGGTAGGGAAGACCTGACAAAGCAGGTTATCGGGAGTGTTGCAGAGGTGGAGGATCTTGTATAAGTGGTTGATGTGCTCCCTAGGATCGTCCACTCCGTCGTACGTCTCGACGTGGGGGATCTTGAATCCCTGAGGGATGGGATAGGCCAGTACTTCAGGAGCCAAGGGTGATGCCCCCCGAGCGGGGCGCCCGTCGCCATTGCTCGTCGGCCGAAAGGTCCAAACTCTTCTTCGAACATTTCGCGGAATGCTTCCCGAGTCATTCCTACACCTGGCTCTGTTGGGACCGGCTGCTGCTGATTGCTTAGGAGAGGGGAGATTCCCTCCGCCCTGATGTGGCGAACAGGATGCTCGACGCTGTCGTGCCTTGACGACTCGGATTCTTCTTCTACGGCCCTCTGGCCTTCTACTGGTGGTACTGGTTGATTTTCCTGAGTTGGGACCCCTGCGGGCACGTGGGGGCCTGCGAGTTGTCTCAAGAGGGCGAGCATCTCGACCCGAATTTCTGGCGGGGGTGCCGCTTTCTTGGGTGGCGGTGCCCCAGGCGCTGCGACATCCTCTTGCGGTGGCGCGTTCGCTAGAGACTGCGACGCGACTTGATCCTCCTGCTCACGCTGGATCGACCCCCTAGTCTCTCGGGTGCTCTTTTCGGCCATTCTGTCTCGCTTTGACAAACTTCTGAGTCTTCTCTTGCTTGCTGGGTATGCTTCCCACAGACGGCGCTAAACTGTTGCGGTTCGCTTAATGCCCTCGGTAGACCGGTTCCGGATCGGTCCGTCTTAGCCCCGGGCAATCAAGTACGCACAAAATCAAAGTAGAAAAATAGAGATTGTACACACACAACTTTAGCGTGGAAAACCCCGGAAAGGGGAAAAAACCACGTGGTCGGGTCTGTGTCAGCCAAGGTCCACTATTTGCCTCTGTTACAATGTTTTTGTAGAGAGAAAGCGAGAGCGACAGGCCGCGCCTTGTTACAAATACTGGAGGGTTGAGAGAGCTCTCCTCTAGTGACAGGCCACCGCTTCGGAGTTTGTGCACTTTGACGTGCGTCTTTCTTGAGTGTTTGCTCTTCTGGCTTGCGCTCTGCAGGATGTCTGCACTTTATCCTTCAGACTGAGGAGGGTTGCCTTCACTAGCACTTCGCTTCCTTCCTTCTCTGGGCGGTCCTTAGAGTAGAACCTACCAAGTTAGTGAGAGAAAGAGGAACGAAGGAGGAGAGTAGAGAGAGAAGCTCTGGGGAAAAGTAGGAATGAAGAGAGAGAAAGATAAGGAGAGAATGAAGTCGGATCCCCTGAAATGAACTATCAGGGGTGCTTATATAGGGTTTCCGAGGTGGTTAGCGTGGTTACGGTGGTTAATCGCAGATCGGAGGGCTGTGATCGCTTGCCATGATCAGACGGTGGAGAGAAAGTCAGCCCACGATTGTGGTCGGAGGAGGCGCGCTGGCCGGCGGCCACCCGAGGGAGGGGGCGGCCAGTCCGGGGTGGCGACCAAGACCGCCCGACCGGAGGGGGTCGGCCGGCCGTGGCCGCCGACCGCGAGTAGGCGGCCGGCCACGGTTGGCCGGTCGCGGCTGCCGACCGCAAGGGGGCGGGCGGGCACGGACGGCTGGCCGCGGCTGCCGGCCGAGGCCGCCGGCTGCAAAGGGGGCGGCCGGCCGCGGCCGCCGGCCGCATGGGGGCAGCCGGCCAAGGTCGTCGGCCACGAAAAGGGGGGCGGCCGGCCGCGGGAGGCCGCCCGCCGCCCGCCCGTAAAGACGGCGGTGACGGCTGCGGATGCGATTTGGCGCGCGGTGGTTACGCGATCTGGTGCGCGGGAGTTACGATCCAGTGTGCGGGGGTTGCGATCCGGTGCGCGGGAGTTACGATCCGATGCGCGGGAGTTACGATCCGGTGCGCGGGAGTTACGATTCGGTGCGCGGGAGTTACGATCCGGTGCGCGAGAGTTAACATAATTTTCTATAAATTAGGGGGTACCCATCAATACTAATCTGGCTGATTTGGGAATTACGAAAGGGGAGAATTATTTTGTCAGTGTTCTTTTTAGTGTTCATTTTATGTTTGTTTTAAAAAATATATATAAATATATTAGTGATTAGTCTATAAATAATGTGTTTTGATATGAATATAACTATGAAGTCTATAAGTATTTATGAGTTACATATAGTCATATGAGTATTTATGAGTTTCAGATAGTCATATGAGTATTTATGAGTTTCAGATAGTCATATACTCATATGTAATGTACAACATCCTAAATTAAAAGAATATTCAGATTAGAAATACACAAAATACCTCCTCCTCTACCGTTGCAATCTAATACCTACAAATTAAATACACGTGTAATAACGGGCCACGAATCGGCCCACATGTGAAAAAATAATGTGCACATCAATATAAAAATGGTAAAATGTCATTTTTGATTTGGACAATGGACATTTTGCTTATCTTCTTATCTAATACAAATATATTACTATAACTTATTATTTTAATATGACACAATAAATTTATCACTAATAGTATATAGATAACGCCTAAAATTTCAAAATTAGCTTCCATTATTGACGGGGACAATTTCATTTATAGCGTAATTGGGTTGCGGTTAGTCTACTCCTCCATGATCTCATCATTCAAATTAGAGATCAAGGGGGAACTGCAGCGCGCACGATAATAATATTGGTGGTTACGGTTTGCGGATAGCCTCATAAACACCATAATCACCTCTTAGATGTTATAAAAAAGGCCCTCGTCAGCCGGAGGAAAAAAAACTACAAATCAATTATATGAGAACAAAAGCTACGGCCGGCCGGTGCTGCACTTTGCGACCGACGCCCGACGCCAGCACCGTGCCCGACGGCTGGCACCGGGGCCGCATCAGGCGGCCAGCGCCGGATCCGCGCCCGGCGGTGGCCGTCGGGGCCGTGCCTGATGTGCCACCCTGCTGCAGCCGGCCGACCCTCTTCGGCTGACCGGCCGCACCCCTGACCGCGTCACACCGGCGGCCCGCCATCCTCGCTGGTGCGGACCACCCATGTGGTGGTGGCCGATCGCCTCTCTTGCCCTCCTTGGGCGTCTTCCCTGCCGTCCGATCGTTCCGCCGCGATCACAACCGTTCGATGTGTGGGTAACTACCCGCGTAACCACCACCAGTAGTGGGGGTACATATTGTAAGTGGAGGCCTACATTTAGTAAAATTAAATATTCAAATAATACACACACAAAACTATACTTAAAATTATTATATTTGTGGTTACGATGTGCGGATAGCCGCATAACAACCGTAACCCTCTCCTGTAAGCTATAAAAAGGCTCTCAGGCCTCCTCATTTCTCATCTTTCTCTTCTCTGCTTTCTTCCTCCTCATGTCAGAGCTCTGCCGAATTCCTCCTATGAGTCACCACCTCTCCACCAAAAATCCGCCTAAGTTCACAAGCAAGTGGGGAGAGAAGGAAATTCTTACTACAACAAGTGCATGTTTGCCCACAACGCCCCAGCAAGTTACTTCACATGAAGCAGTCTGTTGCTCTCCGTGAGCCTAAATAACTCTCTCTCGTCTCCAAAGTGTAACGATGAGCGACCTGTCTCCCTCGATTCTTCAAGCAAGCTGTAACCAAAATCAGATAGTGAAGTTCGACCGACACAAATCTGGTCGCGTGATTTTTTACCCAGTTGAGGGATTTTTTCATGTCAAAACATCATGTGCATAATCTCTCTCTCTCTCCTTGACTGTGTGCGCGCTCGACCGCTCTGCGAGCTAAGACGGTCTAAGTTAATCCGGTCCGACCGGGGCGCCGAATTTGGTCGTAACAATTATAGGCTCTGTTTGTGAGAGCTCTAGCTGATGGAAAAGCTCGATTTCAATCATAGTTGATTTTAGGCCGTTTAATGTGCAACTCTTTGAAAATCACTAATTAAAAACCCATGTTTTCCCTCTACTTTGGAATCTGGCGAGCCCCCATGTTTAGCTCTCTCGTACGCATTTTCACTCTCTTCTCATGCACAAAATTTGGCGAGACTCCAGTGACTCAAAAATCCCACGACCTCTGCTGAGCATAGCTCTCGCGCAGATCATCGTCGCCCTAGGTCTGCCCAGCGAACTCCTCCTCTCCCGGCGAACTCCTCTCCTCTCGTCTCTCTCATTCTGCTGCCCGCCGAAGTAGAGGTACTTAATCGCTTAGATGCCACTTTTGGCCACAGAAGCCATCCTCAGAGAAGTTGTGATGTAGCACAGGCGGGCTCCGTCTCAGAGGTGGCGCACCACATAAGTGGGTAGTTAGCTCAGAGGCCCTCGGCTCAGAGGTGGCGCATCACATGGCCGAGCGGCATGGCCTAGCCACACCTAGCCGCTTTAGATCTGGACTGTAGTCCATACACCTCAACCCATTCTCCGGCCCAGTATAAGCAACGAAGGGTTGTTGAGTTTGGGGGAGATTGATCCCGGAACCTCTTTGATAAGAGACCTTAAACACAGCTCTCATCAGCAACTGACCTGCATGTCATTTCAATCGGCTCCTGATCTTCTCAAAGAGTTCTGTTCAATCAGCTCTATTTGCTCAACAATTTTTTTTATCTGCAACAACTCTCCCAAACAAAATCTTAATTATGTATCTTAACAGTCAATTAAGCTTGGCAAAACTATTAGATTGGTCCCTTGAGTTCTCTTAAAGTTTGAAATCAGTCCCCTAATTTAATATTTCATGATTTTAGTCTCTAAAGTTTCCCTAGGATCTCATTTTAGTCCCATTTAACTTTTTCGTTTCAATTTAAGGGCAAGAAAGTAATTATAACAATTATTTTAAAACTAACCTAAAGTTTACTTTTTTCCACTTAACCCTATTTTTACTTTTTACTCTCCACCCAGCAGCTTCCTCCCGACTTTTACCCTAAACCAGGCGAATCGCGATCTCCCCCAAAGCTTCCGCAACCGGCGACGCCACGACCTCCCCGGAATAGGGCCTTTTCCTTCTCCGAAGATCCTCCTCAACGGTGAGACCTCCCCGAGCCTTCGATTCCGGTGTTGTCGTACTCCTCCCGGACATTTACAATGGCTACTCCTTTCTTCGGCTTTCATCCGGCGAACTCCTCCTCCCCGAACTCCTCCCCGAGCCTTGGTGGTATAATTTTTCTCCTCTTTTTCCTAGGTTCATCTTCCGGCTACATTGCCATGAAAATTTTGATTTTTAAAATTTCTAGGGTCATCTTTAGTTCTTTCTTCTACTATTTTTAAGGGGGTTGGTAATGCACCAGCTCGGAGGAGTAAAGCTAATTCATTAGCAGATTCAATAGTGAAATTTTCCGAAATTATGTCACTTCCTCCAAGAATTGGTTCGTTAATTACTGGAGCACTTAATAATTTATTATCAAGAACAATAGCTAACCTTTTCCCCAAATTATTTTTAGTTATTTCTGCAAATAACTTACTACCTCTATTATTAAAAGAAAATGCTACAACAGGTTGAGAATTTTGATTAAAAGAAGCTTGAGCATTGGTCAATTGATTACCGGTAATAATAGTTTTTTTCTTTGGCAAGATTTTTAGTTTTTAAGAGTTTATATATTGACACTGATAGTGAAATCTCATTCAATCACTAGGGAAACTTTATTTTAAGTTTCTCATCGATGATGTTTCTCATTAAGTTCCATTCAATCACTAGTGAAATCCCATTCATTTTTCTAGAGTTCATCTTCTAGCAAGATTTTTACTTTATTTTAAGTTTCTCATTAGAGACCATTTACAATCAAATTTTTTTTGTTCTTGCTAAATTTTGGAAAATTTTGATTGTAGTCACTATGGAATCAAATGATGAAGTTTTCAAAAATATTGACACTGATAGTGAAGATAGCGCTCTAGACATCCAGTTTGAGAATGAGGAAGAATTGTTTGAGGATGGGGATACTAGTATTGATACTTTAGGCCATAGTCATGGTATTAGTGATGAGGAATATGTAAGTGATTCCATTCAATCACTTAGTAGTGATGATGAAGGTTGTCCTTTCGTGAGTAAAAACCCACGACAACCTATTTTTACAATGCTGAAGGATATGAAAGAAATGAAATGAGAATCTGGTCTAGTGTTTAAATCAAAAGATCATTTTAAGGATGTAGTCACAACCTACTCAATTCATATGGGTGTAGGTTTGAAACTAATGAAAAATGATAATAGAAGAATCAGATACAAATGCAAGCCCGGATGTAATTGGAAAATATTTGCGACATCGATGAAGAACCAGGATACATGGGAAGTGAGAACTATAAATGATAAACACACTTGCAGTAGAGTATTCAACAATAAACTATTGAGTGCTAAATGGTTGGGCAAACGTATAGAGTCAAAGGTTAGAGAAAACCCAAGCCTACAAGTAAAACAAATTGTTGGAAAGGTAAAAGAGAAATTGGTGGTAGGGATTACTAAAGATAAGGCAGCTAGAGCAAAGGCCAAAGCAAGCTCAACTTTAGAAGGTAGTGTTGGGAACCAATACAACTATGTGAACCAATATTGTGCTGAACTATTGAGATCAAACCAAGGAAGTTCAGTCTTACTCAAATTTAGTTGGCCTCCAAAATTTTATAATGAATCTATGATACCACTATCAAAGTCCATTATACCACGGTTTGAGTGGGTGTATGTATGTCTTACCGGATGCCGAGAATCATTTAAACTATGTGGGCCTATTTTGGGGTTGCATTTAGTGAATATCCTATATGTGATGTTGTTGTAAACAACATGTCAGAGGCATTCAATCGAGTTATTTTGAATATAAGAGACAAACCCATACTTACAATGCTTGAGGATATTCGAGTATATTTAATGTGTAGGTGGGCTAACATTAGACAAAAAATTGAGAAACAAGTTGGTGAGGTTAATCCTAAAATTGCGAAGAAGATTGACGAGGAGGCAAAACTAAGTGGGATGTGGATGCCAATATGGTCAAGTGATAGAATATTTGAAGTAGTACATGTTCCAATAAAATTTGTGGTTTCATTGGATAATTGCTTTTGTTCATGTGAAAAATGGAGACTAAGTGGTCTACCATGCCGTCATGCAATAAGTTGCATGAATTAATTGAATCTAGATATAGCCACATTTGTGCCTAATTGCTTTAAAAAATCTGCATACATAGCATGTTATAACCAATGTATTTTTCCTACAAATGGACCAAATCTTTGGCCAACTATGCCAACGACACAAGTTTTACCACCGATTCGGCGACGGGCTCCCGGTAGGCCAAGAAAGAAGCGAACTTTGGAAGTCAACGAAGAGCGAAACACCACAAGGATGAGTCGAGCACATAACACTGTTACATGTTCGAAATGTAGAGTCAAAGGACACAACAAGAGAAATTGCAAGCCAACTTGAGATATATAAATATATAAAATTTGTATTACTTATGATTCTCATATTATTTATGTATGATTAATTTTCATGTTTACTTTCAGGTTAAATCTTATTAAAATTAGAGCAATCAGAATTGAAGTTGAAGAAAGAAATTACTGTAACTCATAATTTTTTGGATCAGATGAACTATATATGAATGAACACTTGAATGTTAATTTTTTTGTCACATGTACTTGCTTTGATTTTGTTAATTTTAAGCATTTCATATTATCGTATTTACAATGTTGGAGCTATTCTGCCTATAAGATGTTATTTTGTGGTTGTTTACTCATGTTGGAGACAACCTTAGTTCGTCGGCATCATGTTATGGTTGCATTACATTCTATTATGAGATGTTATGTTCTGTTATTGGGTTCTCAACTAGCAGTAGAGGATCATTCAGCATGAAATTGAAAAAATGTATTACCTCAATTCTTCCATGGTTGCTACAAATTGCAAAAATTCGCATGATTTCAATGCAAGAAATGATATTTTTGTAATGTATTGTGCTGGTTTCAGATTTTTGTATTGTGATGGTTTCAAATTTGAGGCAAGAAAATGACGTTTATTGTAAATGAAATATGTTATTCATCGATTAACAACATTTAGCCAAATATAAATCGGTCTCAAACTATTTTATGGTGGTAAAAATTAACACATCAAATAGAATGATGTTATTTTTAAAAATATGTGCTATTTTGTAAATTTCTGAATCTATTTAACACCAATTATGTTGCTTTCCGTTAGCAATTCTGTTAATTGGGACTTATTTCCGATTTTCATTAAAGTTGAGGACTGATTTCAAACTTTTAATATTTTGGGGACCAATTTCACAAAAGATAAGATCTTTGGGGACTGATTTCATATTTTTGTCATTAAGCTTTATCCAATTATTGGGGTTAAGCAGTATTTTATTATGTTATAATTAATAAAAATTACTTTAACTTAAATTGATTAATGATTAATTTTGTCCATGTAATATGGATACCGAGGCATCCTCATCAATCGCCAATCAATTTTAGGCTCGGAATTATTATTTTTTTTGAAAGACACTAAAGCTCTGTTTGGGGGGCTTATTTTCACCGGTCAAACGGTTACGCTTGCATGAATTGGACCATGATTTCCGGTTCATGCGGTCGTAACCGCTTGACCAAATCAAGGTCTGGTTCATGCGATCGTAACCGCTTGACCTGTAAAAATAAATCCCTCAAACGGAGCCTAAATATATAGTGCTATGTTAGAAATATAGTCTTATATTAATGACGCCGATCTAGCTGTTTTTGAAAGGCGCGGAAGAAAGCTAACGCCGCACATAACTATATATTATTATTAAATAGAAATAATATAATATATATTATGTTAATATTAAATAGAAAACAATACTACATATATATGGAATCATAAAACGACACAATTTTTTTTTACAAAAATCTAAATAAACGACAGTAGGTGTTCAATCTTGTCTAAAATGATGTTATAAAATTCAATATTATTTCCTTAGGTATATTATTTATCGTGCCTGCTTTCCAATAAAGGGATAAATTTTAAACAATATTATAAGTAATATAAATTGTGCTATTCACAGTTTAAACAAAAAATTATCCATCATTCTCTCTCCTCAAAGGACCTAAATTGTGATTGTTCTTTTATTAATGTCATATTAGAGATTATAATTAGGTTTGATGGGAATGAAACTCCATTTATACGCTTGGGTGTGTACTTAACCATCTCCCTCATGATCGCTCCTATTGTGGAGATCATGGGTTTGACTGGTCAATCCACTCCCTCAAGATCTCCACCACAATAGGAGAGATCATGGTGGCCTCCCACTCAACAACTACCGCCGCCCGCCGCCCTCAGCCCGCCGCTGGCCGCCTCCCGCCGCCGGCCACCTCCCGCCGCCCGTCGTCGCCGCTTGCAGGTTGGCCACCGTCCGATCATTACCGAGCATCCGTCGACGTCCGATCTACAGGTAACCACCCACTAAACCACCAAATTAGTGGGGGATCCGCCATAACCACCTCCTAGAGTCTATAAAAAGAATATCAAGCCTCCTCATTTCTCACCTTTTCGGTACCGGAGTGTTCTTCTTCCTCAAGTCAGAGCTCTGCCGAACTCCTCCCTCAGGTCACCTTCAAGCCGCCAACGAGCCAAGTCCCTAAGTGGGCGGAGAAGGAAAGAAGACAATCACGGTCAACGCTTGAACGCGTCAGCCACTAAGTTAGCATTCAGCACACCTTCGGCGCAGCCTGTTGCCCGTTGCGAGTCAGGAAATTCTCTCTCACCTCTAAGTTGTAACGAGGAGCGGTCTGTCGCCCTCGATTCCCCAAACGTCCTGTAACCGCGAGCAGATAGTAGACTTTGACCGGCACAGATCCGGTCACGTGGTTTTTTACCCAGTTGAGGGGTTTTTCCACGTAAAAACATCTTGTGTCAATTTGTTCTTTTCACTGACTGTGTGCGCGCTCGACCGTCCCGAGAACTAAGATTTTTTGGGATGCAAATAGTCCTATTAGATCTATGATTATATTTAAAATTGAAGAATTTTTTAGGATGTGAATAGTCATATTAGATGATTGAACCATAAACAACAGGGCAGTCACGACAAAACACAGAGAAGAACAAAATATAATTAATTTTCCCAACAGTAGAATCACAATGCCAACTGTGTTTCCCGACAACACCGCAAAAAACTTGATAAGCGTTCAACAATTGAACCGGTCGCTCAAATAATATAAAATGGAGAGTTTTCCCCAAGTATCAATCTCTTGAGAAACGCGCAGTGGGTGCGTGATTCATGTGCTCAAAAAACTAATTGTAAGAGGTAGCATAAAACCACGGAGCTTGATTTGGGTTTTGGAAACAGAAATTAAATAACTAAAATTATTAATGCGGGACGCATTCACCGCTTTGGAAGGATGGAGGCCGAGTGGCCAATTTTATGGAGTGGTTGTAAATCACAATTTGCTATGTCATGTTTTAATGGGAAGAAGCTTGAAGACTAGTTTAATTATAAAGATGTGACTAAATATCTACATAATTAAATAAATCCAACTATTTCTGATCAGATCTAATTATTTAGGCTCTGTTTGGCGGGACTTATTTATACCGGTCAAGCGGTTACGATCGCATGAATCGAATTTTAGCGGACCTTAATTAAGGTCTGGTTCATGCGATCTTAACCGCTTGACCGGTGAAAATAAGTCCCGTCAAATGAATCCTTAGTTTACTTGATAAATAATATGTCCTATTTTCAATTAATTTTTTTTTTTTAAAAAAGCCGTTTACTTCACAAAAACTGGACGGCTTTGTTTGGGGCAGGTTATTTATTATTCGGATGATTTTGATTATAAACATAATTATTATAGAATATATGTTTGGCAAGACAAAGGTTATAATGACTATCAAGAAAATACAATAGTTTTGAGCATAAAATGAATGAATTTTTTTACGTGAGAACAGGTTGTAAAGCATTGTGGTGTCACTCCCCAAAATGACGTTGTTAACCCGGAATCCGCGACTAATTCTCATGGCATTCTAGACCGGTCGGCTTGTATTTTCTAGCCGCTGTACACAGCAAGCCGACTAGTTGTCAGAGAGGCCGAGCGGTCTCCATGTCAGGCCGCTGTCAGTGCCGACCCAGCTCAACGCCAAGTCCCAGGGCCCAGCCGCTTAGCTCGCCAGGAGGAATCCACCAGGCCGCGCGGTTTCCCTCCTTTCTCCTTTTTTTGTTTATTTGTTTCCCCTCACCTCTGCCCGATTCTCCTGTACCCCGGGCAGTCGGTAACTTTAGCCCTGCCCGTTTGGGCAGGCCCCCGAGCCTATAAATAGGTGGAGGTAGCGCTCCCCAAAACACGTTGACTCGAGTCTAGGAGCTCGCTTGTTAATAGTTGCGGTCTCGAGCTTAGTGTCTTGCGGCCTGCTGTCCGGCCGGCTTCTCTTTTTCTCTTTTCTTTCCTCTCTAAGTGTAACCGCTACATTTTAAATAAAAGGAAATCACGCCGCAAGAGAGACATTCAGGCCGCGGAGGGCGAAGTGTGGTGTCTCCGCTTCTTGCGGCTTGCTCTGGTTTCTTCTCTAACCGCTAGTAACCAGCTACTCGGCAGTCTCTCTTTCCTTCTGATACGCCCAAAACAGGTATGCGTATTACACGCAAGTGCACGTGCCGGTTCAAGTAATAAAGAGTGAATACAGATCGTTTCCACGGAGAGGTGGTGAATTCGGTGCTTGCAATTACTAGTTAGACCTTTTCTCTAAATTCAAGTAAATCGAAATTGATCTTGGTTTAATGACCTAAATTATGGAAGTGTTAAAATATGGTAAAATAAACTATATTTCTGTATGTGAAAACTTTAAATTCAGTTTGGAGAAATAATCTTGTGCGGCGATTTCCTATGTCTGATACAATGAATTTTTAAATGATACTTTGTGAGAATGAGCGGTGAACGACCTTGCAACGATTTTTAGAGTAGACAACGGTATCTCTCGATATCGGAGGTCCCTAGTCCTCTATTTCCCCTCGGGTGAAATAGGAAACCGATTAGAGATCGAAAACCATAGTTGCTAACACTAAGGGGAAATCTCTTTCTCCCTTTAAGTGTTATATGGAATCCATAATGCACTTACGCAACTCCTCTCTCGATTTATGGAGCGTAGTAAAAAGACGAAACCGTGATCAAAGGCTTCAAAATATAGATTATGAATTCAATAAAAGTAAATTCATCATTCAATTACAAAGATAAACTAAAGATCATTCATCACACAAGACATAGTACTTTCACAACACAAGATCGAGAGAATTAGTTCATGCCGGCAGAAGAAAACCACAAATATGAGTAGATCTTACAGCACATGATGGCAGAAATTAAAAACTTGCAGTGTTTCGCTCTCCGATTCGACCGAAATCCGTCCGTCTTCCTTGCTCGGAACAAACCCTAGATGAAGAACTCTTCTTCTCTCCCTCTTCCTCCCTATTGGAATAATAATGATATATCTCATTTGGTGTAGTTATTTCCTCTAAAAAAACGTAGGCACCCCTTTGGAAAGAAGCAACTTTCCATATTTGAAACAGGCACCAATTTTGAATTTCAAAATCTGAAATTCGTCCAGACCACGTTGCAACCTGCTTTTTGCGCGTTGTGACTTATTTTCCTGGTTATTATGTTTGGGCAGATTTCCTTCTCCAAGCAGATTTCTTCGGCAATCCTCGCAATAACAACATGGAAAGATACCAAATTAGCCAGAAAATAATTAAATATGAATTTAATTTTATTTCTACTTTATTCAATAGTCATTTTAAGCATTTTATAACAAATATTAAGTCTAAAATCGGGCCAGATAACTTCTTTTTGGGAAGTTATCACACCTCCACACTTAAACCTTTGCTAGTCCCTAGCAAAGACAATACTAATCATGGAAATTGAGTGAGCGGAAATAATCATAATACAAACTCATAAGATTCTTCTTCTCAACACAATTAAAGAAAAGATTACTCAAAAGTTTCAAATTTAACCATATGAGGACTTGTCATACCTTAATGGTTCGTAATAATCAAAAATTCACTAGCTTGATGAAAGGTAAAGCTCAATTAAACTTTCGAGTGTGGTGTGTGCTATCCTTTAAAATCATCGACTCCTATAAATTGTTCTCAACGAACTTCCTCAATAACTAAGAGAGAATGAAAATAGACCGAGTATTTGACTTAACCTCCACTAAAGTTGGTAGTTTAATTTGAAAAGAAATCATGAGAATTTGCAATAGAAACGACCTTGGCTTGGTTAGGAGTGAAATGCGTTAGTAGTATTTCCCAAGTTAATATTCTTAATAACTCTCTCAACTATGAGATTCATTTTTTTAGCAACTTTTTAGTCCGTAGTAGGGATCATTCCAAGTAGGTGTACACACACTCGGGCCACATATCACTATAACACACACACATTATTATTATTTTTTTCGTTGTAATCATAGTTGGGATCATTCCAAGTATGAATAGTCATAGTAGGGATCGTTCCAAGTAGGTGTACACACACTTAAGCCACATATCACTATGACTCATAATTATTTTCTTTGAACAATCACCCATAGTTGAATAGTTACTAAGAAATTGTTTTAGGAATGAGGGGAAATTATGCATGATAAACAAAGGTTCAAGCTCTAATGATAGTAAGTGATCAAACCAAATATAAGTAGTGAGGCACGGGTTGATCAAAAGGAAATGCTAATCATTCTTACAAATCAATTAAACATCTCAATGCTTTGGTTTACATCTCGACTCAGTTCATGCCAACCCTTTCATCATTACTTTTAGAAGTCAGTGAGGATCAATTTCTAGGAAGCAAATTTTTTTTAAAGAATTGTGAGAATTAGAGAAATATTTAAGAGAGCTTTTACCCATCTTACTAACTTTCAATCGAAGATTTGAACCATTAAGATGGACTATCCTACTAAACAATAATCATAAAAAAAATTTCTTGATTAACCTACTCGTTAATTATATTGAGAAGTAGTACTCACTATTATTGTTGAAAATACTCAACTCTCACTCAATTGGTAGGAGTATACTACCCCCACCTTCACACTTTTTGTTGGAACCCTGGTTCTGATTTGGGCTAGGATCTCTATTAAGTTGTTTGAGTTTAGTTTATTTGTTTTTAGTAGTTTTTAGTTTGTGAAAGACTTAACCCAAATAGGGGGAGATTGTTGGTACCCTAGTTTGGATTTGAGTTAAGTCTTTCCTTTTAGATCTTGACCCAAGATTTATCCATGGTCAAAATCTCATTGTTGAGTATTCTCTTTTCCAGTAAAATTCTGGCTAAGTCTTTTTCGGGTTCGACTATCGTCGAACGCCGATCGACTATCGTCGATCAGCCGGTCGACGATCGTCTGTCTCTAGCCAGCTCGACGTTCTGCTAGATCGTCGAGCTCTGGTCGACTATCTCTTGATAGATCGACGTTTTCTGTCTTGCCCGAGTCGGTCGACGCTTTCTGTTTTGTTTGAGTCGGTCGACTATCTGACTAATAGCTCGACGATCTCAGTAGGTCGGTCGACGATCTTCGAACCCCGTTCGACTATCTTCTGGTCTGCATATGTAATATTATATGCGTTTTATTTGTTGTTTTATTTCCTATATTTTCTGACATGTTTTATTATGGATTATTTAATTGATCTTATGCATATATCTCAAAGCAAACGTGCTTCTATATTTATGCATAAGTCAATTCTCTCTGGCAATGTCTTTTGTCTTATTATCTGACTTTATTGTTGCAGCTGTCCTTTATAGCCGTTGGCTGTAAAGAGCTATTTCCGATGTGATTTATCAAACATCCTTTATGAGTCTATTTATTGCAGCTGCTGTAGTTTTCCCTTTTATAGGATATATATCTGCAAGACTTGTTTTTGTGTTAATTGCAGCCCAGATTCAAGATCTGAGAAGAAGACAAAAGTCTTGCTCTAATAGAGCCGTTGCTGCTGCACCTATTTAAAGAGTTCTTTTGGAGAAAGAAAAAAGACAGACGACACACACGAAACATACAAGAAGAAGACAGTGACCAGAAACACACAGACGAAGCTGTAGAACAAATGTGAAAGAAGACTGCTACCATCAACATTCAGCAGTCTTCAAGAAAGAAAAGATACAGCTGCTCACAGCAATATCTATCCAACTGTGAAGATATCTCTTCTGCTCTTCCTCAACCTGAGTGCTCCTGTTCCAGGAAGATACACTCAGAGTTTCTCTGAAGAAGAAGAAGAAATAAGGAAGCTGAAGAAGAACATCTAAATCCAGATCTCTAGTCTTCTTCAGGCCTTACTCCTTCAGAACCTCGTGACAGTATTCTGTCATAAGTTCTGAAGAGTCTCTTATGCTTCTCTAATCTGTTTTAAAATAGAGAAGACAATCTAACTCTCCTTCCCCCTCCTGTAAAGAGTTTGTTCACACCTCTTCAAAAGTGAACGTTGGTGACAGGGCACCTTATCAACAACCTGCTTGGTTTTTAGACACCTGATCAAAAGTCTAAAGGGTCTGTTTGATCTACCTGAATCAGATCATTGGTGGCAGGGCACCTTAGCAAAAACCTGTAGTGGATTCCTACCAAGGTGGTAGAAGAGTGGACGTACCTATTGAGAGGGAACCACTGTAGCTCCTTGTGTCGTCTGGTTTGCTTGCTCTGTTTCTTTTATGCTATGCTCTGTTATGTGTTTTAATTTTTAATTTTCCGCATTAACTCTTCCTAAAGAAAATATAAGATCTTCCCTCACTTTCAATTGGTATCAGAGGGAGGTTGATTGTTTGTACAGGATAACTCCTGAATCAAAAGATCCCTGAGATAGATCTTATACTTATTTCTTAAGAGTTTTTCATGGCACAAAATGAAGAATGGTCAAGCACCAGACCTCCAGCTTGCAACTTAGCTGAGTTTAGCATCTGGAAGGCAAGAATCAAATTATTTATGAACAATATTGATGAAGAAATATTTTCTTCTATTTTGACAGGTCTTCCAACATCGGCAACAACAACAAAAAGTGCCAGGCTAACTGATGCCCGAGCAATGAATATCCTAGCTCAGTCATTGTCTGATGACATTTTTCAAGAGATTGTTGAATGTTCAACAGCTAAGGAGATGTGGGATTCCCTTCACCAAATGGCTTCTGAACCCGTGGATGACACATCAGAAGGAAGCCACATCATCTCATTTGACGAAGAAGAATTAACATCCCTAGATGTTATCTGGGATGTCTCCGATGATGACTCATCATTTGAAGATGAAGAGAAGGAAGCAAGGGCCAAAGAATTCTGCTTAAAGGCCATAAATGCATCAAACAACAAGGAAAAGCCTGAATCAGAACTTAGAAAATATCAGGTGATATCCAATACTAACTACATTTCAAAATATCCTAAATCAATCTCTAACTTGAATACAACTAAACCTTCAAGAGAAATATTAAGAAAATTCAACAACATTGATTTTGTTTTTCAAAAGTTTTCTCAAATTTTTCAAACATACATGAAATATTTTTTGAAAAATTTATTTAATAAACCAATAAAACCTCATTACATTTATGGTCTGAAAATTTTCCTTTTGATGAATCTTAGATCTCAAAGAGGCATAGTAAGATAATTCTACATCCTTACAGATTTTTCACAAAATTATCTACACTAAAACTCAACACAGACTTGATCCAGTGGATCATCACACTGTGTTGAAGTTTTTATTTGTGATAAAGTGATTCTATAGGAAGGGAATTATCAGACAGTGCCTTTCTGATTTTAAAGATTTTCTTCAAAATCTTTTTCAGATTATCCTAATGAGTGCTGTGCTCATTAAATTGCATTCCCCTGTCATTTTCTCTGCCCTCATTTTTTTTCTTCTTCAAGATTTGCTTCATTCATTTGTTCATGCACAAAAGCAAAAACTGCATCTCTTCTTGTTCCCTTTGCACTTGATCTGTTTTCTGTCTTGCAGGATTACAGACTCAAAATTTCCAACATGAAGAGATGATCAAGAACAGGGCCAAACTCTACAAAACTTTCAATCTCAGTTTGCCATTTCATAAATCTGTTTTATACTCATAGTTAAATATTTTCAAATCATTTTATTATTAGGAACAGATTTATTAGGAAGCATCTTCTTTTCTTATAGCTGATTATATCTGATTGATGTTATGTTCAAATATTTCATTCAGATTTCTGTATAAAGAAATTCTCGGTCAGATAACTCTATTTCTTATAGATCCTTTTCTAACTTCATTTAGATTGAGTCCTCTACTCTAGTTGCATTGGTCAGCTGAGTTTGAATCTCGTCTAATGAAAAGAAATTCTATAGGAAGGAAGATATCTGATTTTGTTTTTCAGATCCAGAATCTTAATCAAATTTGCTGGACAAAATATCATTTTTGCTGCTAATATACCCTTTTTTTCAAGGAGAGAGCAATCTCTACCATAGCCTTCTGCAGGTACTATCTACAGGAGTTAGCTGGATGACTCAATCAATATTCAAAGTCATCTCAGCTGAGTCCAAATCACATGTACTGCATTAACATAGGGGGAGATTGCAAATGCCAGCAAGCAGCCAGCCAATCAAAGCTTTTCTTTATATATTTTATGCTTTGCAAATTTTTATTATTTTGCTAATAGGATCCTCACCCAAATAGGGGGAGATTGTTGGAACCCTGGTTCTGATTTGGGCTAGGATCTCTATTAAGTTGTTTGAGTTTAGTTTATTTGTTTTTAGTAGTTTTTAGTTTGTGAAAGACTTAACCCAAATAGGGGGAGATTGTTGGTACCCTAGTTTGGATTTGAGTTAAGTCTTTCCTTTTAGATCTTGACCCAAGATTTATCCATGGTCAAAATCTCATTGTTGAGTATTCTCTTTTCCAGTAAAATTCTGGCTAAGTCTTTTTCGGGTTCGACTATCGTCGAACGCCGATCGACTATCGTCGATCAGCCGGTCGACGATCGTCTGTCTCTAGCCAGCTCGACGTTCTGCTAGATCGTCGAGCTCTGGTCGACTATCTCTTGATAGATCGACGTTTTCTGTCTTGCCCGAGTCGGTCGACGCTTTCTGTTTTGTTTGAGTCGGTCGACTATCTGACTAATAGCTCGACGATCTCAGTAGGTCGGTCGACGATCTTCGAACCCCGTTCGACTATCTTCTGGTCTGCATATGTAATATTATATGCGTTTTATTTGTTGTTTTATTTCCTATATTTTCTGACATGTTTTATTATGGATTATTTAATTGATCTTATGCATATATCTCAAAGCAAACGTGCTTCTATATTTATGCATAAGTCAATTCTCTCTGGCAATGTCTTTTGTCTTATTATCTGACTTTATTGTTGCAGCTGTCCTTTATAGCCGTTGGCTGTAAAGAGCTATTTCCGATGTGATTTATCAAACATCCTTTATGAGTCTATTTATTGCAGCTGCTGTAGTTTTCCCTTTTATAGGATATATATCTGCAAGACTTGTTTTTGTGTTAATTGCAGCCCAGATTCAAGATCTGAGAAGAAGACAAAAGTCTTGCTCTAATAGAGCCGTTGCTGCTGCACCTATTTAAAGAGTTCTTTTGGAGAAAGAAAAAAGACAGACGACACACACGAAACATACAAGAAGAAGACAGTGACCAGAAACACACAGACGAAGCTGTAGAACAAATGTGAAAGAAGACTGCTACCATCAACATTCAGCAGTCTTCAAGAAAGAAAAGATACAGCTGCTCACAGCAATATCTATCCAACTGTGAAGATATCTCTTCTGCTCTTCCTCAACCTGAGTGCTCCTGTTCCAGGAAGATACACTCAGAGTTTCTCTGAAGAAGAAGAAGAAATAAGGAAGCTGAAGAAGAACATCTAAATCCAGATCTCTAGTCTTCTTCAGGCCTTACTCCTTCAGAACCTCGTGACAGTATTCTGTCATAAGTTCTGAAGAGTCTCTTATGCTTCTCTAATCTGTTTTAAAATAGAGAAGACAATCTAACTCTCCTTCCCCCTCCTGTAAAGAGTTTGTTCACACCTCTTCAAAAGTGAACGTTGGTGACAGGGCACCTTATCAACAACCTGCTTGGTTTTTAGACACCTGATCAAAAGTCTAAAGGGTCTGTTTGATCTACCTGAATCAGATCATTGGTGGCAGGGCACCTTAGCAAAAACCTGTAGTGGATTCCTACCAAGGTGGTAGAAGAGTGGACGTACCTATTGAGAGGGAACCACTGTAGCTCCTTGTGTCGTCTGGTTTGCTTGCTCTGTTTCTTTTGTGCTATGCTCTGTTATGTGTTTTAATTTTTAATTTTCCGCATTAACTCTTCCTAAAGAAAATATAAGATCTTCCCTCACTTTCACTTTTGCCCTTTGCTAGTCCCTAGCAAAGAGACTTCAATAACCAAGAAATTTTGTATGAAATGTTTGGACGAGACAACATAAAAAGAAAAGGGCGAAAATAAGGCCAAAAATAGAGACTTGAAATTTAAATACTCCCCTAAAGATTGGAGTGTCGGCATGGTTGTCCCCTACTTTCTCAATGATGTCCCCAATTCACTCTATTGTAGAATATCCATCAGCAATCTTAGCCATATGTTGTAGCCTGTAAAACTTATATCTTGGACATATACAAAGGTTAAATTACGAAATAGAGTTTTGTCCAATTCCACGTGTAGCATCAAAAACCATCACAAATGACACAAGGATATCATGATCATGTAAGGTATGAACTGTCATTTTGTCATCCTAATAATAGTCTAGATTATTGAGTGTACATCACTGTAGAAATCATAAAATAAATAGTACAACCCATAAGATCATGTTATACTCTAACATGATACCACAAGTCGACTAGAAAAAATATTTCAATTTTAGATTATCTTAAAGATAGGCAAAATAAAAAATATAAATAAAAAAAATAAAGTCGCAACCTCTTTTTTCTACGTTGCAACTTTTTCAGTTCGGATTTCTTTAACAGTAAACAGAAAAAATAAAGTTACAACCTATTTTTTCTGCGTTGCAACTTTTTCAGTTCAGGTTTCTTTAATATCCAAATAGCAAAAGAAAAGTCACAACCTGATATTTTCAGGTTGCAACTTATTTTTTAATATTAAAAATTTCACTTGTTCTATGATTTTCGATCAAACGATATAAACATAACAAGTTATTATATTAATATTATTAATGCAACGATGCCATTTTTTTTCTTTTTTTTAATTATCTTTAAACTAATTAAATAAATAAACAAAACTAACAGACGATGGGTTGCCTCCCACCAAGCGCATAATTTACCGAAGGACTAAAAGAACAGACAGAAAAATTAAAACACAATATGCAAAAAAATGGAAGATAACTACTGGGTTTATTGTCTCCCCAGCACAACTTATTTAAAAATTTAAAAATTCTAAATTATTGGACGATGAAAAGAAAAATTAACAGATAACAGTTCTAATATTCGTGTCGGTAGTAGATACTGATATAGCGATAAAACAGCTACGCATCTACCTAAATAATAATACTTGCACCTCATAGGTAGAGGAAACAAAAAGTAAGAAGAGGAGGAATGTTTCTCACCATTCTCACCATAAAATATATCGTTGCCTAGTAAGGTATCATCATCAATAGGAAGGCTTCCAGGAGAAAAGAGAATGAATGAGGCTTCTCCTATGGAGGAGGAATGAACTTCCTCCCATAAGGAGATGTTTTCCTCATTGACTTGAACAGAATGGTCTATGCCCTCTTTGAGTGCCTGTGACAAATCAACACTCACAAGCTCAGATATTGGAAGGGGGTTAGGAAATAAAATAGAGGAAAGATATAAATGATCTCTAATCATGGGAGTGATCCCGGTTTCACTCCCAGCAGGTTCTAAAAATTGATCAATGTCGGTCTCATAGTCATCATAACAAGGGGCACCTGAGAACTCAAGGGCCTCGGTGGTGAGTTGGACCTCCTCCAATGAAGAAGTGCAAACCTCCACATCATAAATGGTATCATCTTCATCCCACTTTGGAGCGTCATCGTGCTTCAAAGAATCATTCCCTCCATCAGAGAGATTAATATCTTTGTCCCACTTTGGCGCGACCTTAGGTTCTAGATCATCACCCTGCGCAATATCTTCGACGGGATCGACAAAAATAGGTGTAGAAAAGTTTTGCAAAGAAAATGGAGGAACACTATTAATATTTAATTCAGAAAATATATGCTCAGGTTCATCCATGAGTGAATCACAAATATGTGATGAATGTGCTTGGGGAGGTAGCTCCTCCACGTCATCGCACCGAGCACCAACGATAATGATGGGTATATCCACAATAGTCCCACGCAGAAAAGGTGGTAATGCGCATATATCATCAGAATCATAAGGAATGACAGAATGAGAAGAGGATGAGATGATTTGGATATTTGGTTTGTTATCCACCTCTCTTTGACGCTGAAATGCAATGCAATCTTTCAAAGCGTGCTCGTTACTACGACAAAACAAACACTCCCTAACATTACTGTTTGATATCCAAGGTGTCGAGTCAGAAGGTTGAGGAACTATTTGACGTGAGGACACAATGTTGTAGTGATTTGTCGCACAATATTGGAGACTTAAATATTTTTTGTGTTTTGCGAGCCACGAATGATATCCAGCAGTCCCCATGTAACACGCATCAGTAGTATGACTAAATGAATCACACCACTCGCATCTCACGTGTGTATACATTTTATTTTGAAAGGACGTGGTTAAAATAAAATAAAATTTTCTTTGCAAAACAAACTACACACGAAAATTATTTTAGACACGGATTACCTGCTTAATAAAATTTTAAAATAGATAAGAATAAAATAATATAATATAATATTTAAATTTTTTTAAAAAAAATAAGGTCATGCACTAGACAATATTACAAATAAACATAAAAATAAAGTAGAGACTTGAGCTCTAAATACTCAGAGTTCACTAATATTGCAAGAAAAACACTAAATTATTCGCACCTCCCCGGCAACGGCGCCAAAAACTTGATACGCCCAAAACAGGTATGCGTATTACACGCAAGTGCACGTGCCGGTTCAAGTAATAAAGAGTGAATACAGATCGTTTCCACGGAGAGGTGGTGAATTCAGTGCTTGCAATTACTAGTTAGACCTTTTCTCTAAATTCAAGTAAATCGAAATTGATCTTGGTTTAATGACCTAAATTATGGAAGTGCTAAAATATGGTAAAATAAACTATATTTCTGTATGTGAAAACTTTAAATTCAGTTTGGAGAAATAATCTTGTGCGGCAATTTCCTATGTCTGATACAATGAATTTTTAAATGATACTTTGTGAGAATGAGCGGTGAACGACCTTGCAACAATTTTTAGAGTAGACAACGGTATCTCTCGATATCGGAGGTCCCTAGTCCTCTATTTCCCCTCGGGTGAAATAGGAAACCGATTAGAGATCGAAAACCATAGTTGCTAACACTAAGGGGAAATCTCTTTCTCCCTTTAAGTGCTATATGGAATCCATAATGCACTTACGCAACTCCTCTCTCGATTTATGGAGCGTAGTAAAAAGACGAAACTGTAATCAAAGGCTTCAAAATATAGATTATGAATTCAATAAAAGTAAATTCACCATTCAATTACAAAGATAAACTAAAGATCATTCATCACACAAGACATAGTACTTTCACAACACAAGATCGAGAGAATTAGTTCATGCCGACAGAAGAAAACCATAAATATGAGTAGATCTTACAGCACATGATGGCAGAAATTAAAAACTTGCAGTGTTTCGCTCTCCGATTCGGCCGAAATCCGTCCGTCTTCCTTGCTCGGAACAAACCCTAGATGAAGAACTCTTCTTCTCTCCCTCTTCCTCCCTATTGGAATAATAATGATATATCTCATTTGGTGTAGTTATTTCCTCCAAAAAAACGTAGGCACCCCTTTGGAAAGAAGCAACTTTCCATATTTGAAACCGGCACCAATTTTGAATTTCAAAATCTGAAATTCGTCCAGACCACGTTGCAACCTGCTTTTTGCGCGTTGTGACTTATTTTCCTGGTTATTATGTTTGGGCAGATTTCCTTCTCCAAGCAGATTTCTTCGGCAATCCTCGCAATAACAACATGAAAAGATACCAAATTAGCCAGAAAATAATTAAATATGAATTTAATTTTATTTCTACTTTATTCAATAGTCATTTTAAGCATTTTATAACAAATATTAAGTCTAAAATCGGGCCAGATAACTTCTTTTTGGGAAGTTATCACCTTCTCCTCATCCCCCCATGAGATTTCGAACAGTTAACTAGAGGGCGCATTTCTTGCATTAACAGCGGTCTCGTCCTACCGAGATTCTTAAAAGAGGAATTCGGCCATCCTTTCGTCATGGATATTTGGCAACGGCGGTGGCAGCGGAGGCAAGAAGGTCGTCAAGTCGTCCGGCTTCATCCCGGCTTCGGGTACACCTGCAGCGGATAAACAAGCGGTCAGATTCAGTCGTATAATTGCAACCTCTTTTAAGAATCTCGGTAAGACGAGACTGCTGTTGAGTCAAGAAATGCGCCCTCTAGTTAACTGTTCGAAATCTCACGGGGGGGTGAGGAAAAGGAAAGAGAGACTGCCGAGTGGCCGATTACTAGCGGTTAGAGAAGAAACCAGAGCAAGTTGCAAGAAGCGGCGACACCAAACTTCGCCCTCCGCGGCCTGAATGTCTCTCTTGCGGCAAGCTTTCCTTTTATTTAAAATGTAGCGGTTACACTTAGAGAGGAAAGAAAAGAAAAAAAAAGAAGTCGGCCGGACAGCAGGCCGCAAGGCACTAAGCTCGAGATCGCAACTCTTAACAAGCGAGCTCCTAGACTCGAGTCAGCGTGCTTTGGGGAGCGCTACCTCCCCCTATTTATAGGCTCGGGGGCCTGCCCAAACGGGTAGGGCTAAAGTTACCGGTTGCCCGGGGTACAGGAGAACCGGGCAGAGGTGAGTGGAAACAAATAAACAAAAAAGGAGAAAGGAGGGAAACCGCGCGGCCTGGCGGATTCCTCCTGGCGAGCTTAGCGACTGGGCCCTGAGACTTGCCATTGAGCTGGGCCGGCACTAACAGCGGACTGACATGGAAACCGCTCGACCTCTCTGACAACTAGCCGGCTTGCTGTGTACGACAGCTAGAAAATACAGGCCGCCCAGTCTTAAAAGCTATGAGAACTAGTCGCGGATTCCAGGTTAACAACCGCAGCTCTTGGTTATCTCTCCTTCAATAGCCGCAGTGTCAAATCTAAACACTGGTCGCATGAATCGTTCGGAATCTATCCTCTTTAACTTTTCTTTCCATAGTCGCGCGGTCTCTTGAGCCTTTCTTTTCAGCTGAGCCGTGGTCAGGAAAAAGCTGGCCGGTGGATTAAAAATTGTGTCCGCCCCCTTCTTCCGTAATCGCGACTTGTAGAAATTTAAAATTCGCTTAACTTCTCCATGTTTACCTTGCTGGGGAGGAAGTGTTGTTGCCACCTGTTTCCTGGCGATTAATTTCTTCATCTCCTCCATCTTCTCTCTGAGTTTCAGTTTTTTGGCTCCTTCAGAAACCGAAGAAGCCGGCTCGCCGGGCTTCTCTCCAATAACTTCTACATCGAGGTCAACGGCCTCTACAGAAGCCGCCAGAGTTGTCAACAGCTTGTCTTGCTGTTGTAAGCTCTCCATACCCTTTAAGATATCGTTCAGAGACTTGCTAGTCGCGGGCGTGTTTTCTGGCTCGTTCAGCTTGGAGGATGGAGTCGACGGACTGTCGGATGCTTCTTTCTCCCGCGGCCTATGCTGGAGACTAGCCGCTCCGGTCTTCACGGAAACATTTCGGTTTCCAGCCCTCATCTTCAGCGCCTTCCTCCTCATTCTTTCCTCAAGGGTCTCATCCTTTTTCCTATGCCATTTCAAGTGGCCGACTATCATCTCTGTCTGCTTGCTCTTCTCAGCTGGAGACCGCTCGGCCTTCCGCGGCTTCTCCGGGTCGTTCTCATCAACGACGATCACGTCGGCTATTGTGGACAGCTCGCGCGGTTTGGAAGAGTCAACACTCTTCTCCTCCGCTTCAGAAATCTTTAAGAGAGGCTCACCCGATGGCGAGTAGGTGATCTCGAAGGATTTGGTGGTCCTGGTTTGTGGGAGAGCAGGCTTGGAAGCCGCTTCAACTTTGGTCGCGGCCTGCGAGGATTTCGCGACGGCTTCTGTCGGTTTCTTTCCAAAACCAGAAGCCGCTGATGTGATCGGCTTCTCAGGTTTCCCCTCAGGCTGTTGGTCAGAGCTTTCCGGTTTTTGGCTCTTCCTCTTTTTCTTCTCAGCCTACATCTCCTCGCAGGCTAGCATTGAGGACATGACGTCCATCTTGCGGAAAGCCCTGTCGGTTTGAAAGATTCTGACTGCAAGTGGAGAATAACGACCCATGACTTGGCAGAAATCTTGATAGAATGACAGAGCCCTAGGAATTTTATAGACGCAGAAGCATTAAAGGCAGTCGCGGTCTCTGGCTTAGTTCTACATTTTCGAAGTTTTTCAGAAACTTAAAAATGTGCGGGGATTATGTTAACCCGGAATCTGCGACTAGTTCTCATGGCTTTCAAGACCGGGTGGCCTGTATTTTCTAGCCGTCGTACACAACAAGCTGGCTAGTTGTCAGAGAGGTCGAGCGGTCTCCAAGTCAGGCCGCTGTCAGTGCCGGCCCAGCTCAATGCCAAGTCCCAGGGCCCAGCAGCTCAGCTCGCCTGGAGTAATCCGCCAGCCCGCGCGGTTTCCCTCCTTTCTCCTTTTTTGTTTATTTGTTTCCCCTCACCTCTACCCGGTTCTCCTATACCACAGACAGCCGGTAACTTTAGCCCTGCCCGTTTGGGTAGGCCCCCGAGCCTATAAATAAGGGGAGGTAGCGCTCCCCAAAGCACGCTGACTCGAGTCTAGGAGCTCACTTGTTAAGAGTTGCGGTCTCAAGCTTAGTGCATTGCGGCCTGTTGTCCGACCAGCTGCTCTTTTTCTCTTTTCTTTCCTCTCTAAGTGTAACCGCTACATTTTAAATAAAAGGAAAGCCCGCCGCAAGAGAGGCATTCAAGCCGCGGTGGGCAAAGTGTGGTGTCGCCGCTTCTCGCGACTTGCTCTGGTTTCTTCTCTAACCGCTAGTAACCGGCTACTCGGCAGTCTCTCTTTCCTTCTCCTCATCCCCCCGTCAGATTTTGAACAGTTAACTAGAGGGCGCATTTCTTGCATCAATAGATGCGGTTAGGGGAGGAGTGACCACCCCACTTATACACTCAGGACCAAGGAGCGCGCTAGTCGGTGTGGGACTAAGCCATCCCTTTTAATGAGTTACGACACATGCTCGGACATCACCGTCCATTCCACGTGGCACACTCAACACCCCCCCCCCCACCCTCGCCGCATGCCCCCTTGCTATGATACCGTGGGCGGGTTATTGGTGGTCGCAACCCTCCCTTTAACAAGAAGTGATCCAATTAAGTGCCCCTACGGGGACTGCTAGGGTTGGTTTTCACTTCTCACTTCAAGGGGGAGTGTTGAAAGTTTTGAAGTGAAAGTTGCAGCCTGTATGAACTGTTCGCGCGAACTGTGCGGACTGGTGTGGCGACTAGCCAGGTCGGCTAGTGGTTCTGCGTCTGCTTGTTCCCAGGTTATAACCGGGCGGATAGGATTTTTATCCACGGGAGCTGTGGACTCTTCTGGAGTTCGCCAAGTCCAGCTTGTTGCTGACTCTTATGAAGCTCGCAAGATCGGCATGGTTTGTTTCTTGGTCTTGTTCTGATGGTGTGGTTTGGTGGTGATTGTGGAGTTCGCCGATTTGGTGTGTGCAGACACAAAGCATATCCTCCAAGGTCGCACATGACGGTCGAATAAGCAAATCTGCCAAGGTCGTACCAACAAGGCCGAACAAAAAGCCTAATCGTCTTGATCATCACGGTCAAGGCCAGAACCGGGACCAGTCTGCCACACCCGCGGACACTGCGGATACAGTACCTAGTATACACACCCTACGAACACAGCTCCAGTCCACACATCCACAACCCGAGACTAAGGAACAATCCCGCTTAGTCGAACTGTCGGATAGACAGCTAGTACGCACACTACGAGCCCATGACGAGCACAAACCAGGCTGTCAAACTACCAAACTCGGTGGATAAAAAAGCAGTCCGCACTAACCGGCAAACTCTATGGACTGATCACAACTAGACTTGGTACAATCAAGACCAAGTCCACACCACCAAGAGTCCATAACGTGGACTCCAAACCAGCGGACTCAAGAACTAGTCCGCACAATCCGGCAAACTCAAGAACCAGTCTGCACTAACCAGCAAACTCCGCAGTCACCACCAAACTGCACCACCAGAATAAGACCAAGGCACAAACCATGCCGATCTCGCGATCTTTAGAAGAGTTCACAACAAGACAGACTTGACAAACTCTAGAAGAGTCCGCAGCTCCCGCGAATAAACATCTTATCCGCCTGGTAATAATTTGGGAACAAGCAGACGCAAAACTACCAGCCGACCTGGCTAGTCGCCACACTAGTCCGCGCGGATAGCCCACACAGGCCGCCACTTTCACTTCAAAAATTTCAGCACTCCCCCTTGAAGTGAGAAGTGGAAACCAGCCCTAGCAGTCCCCGTAAACATTCAAATGGCCCCTTCGACAGCAGCTTTGTGAAGATATCCGTGATATTGTCCTCGCTCCGCACATGCTTAAGCATAAGAGATCCCTCCAGCACCTTCGCCCGAATGAAGTGATGCTCGATCTCAATATGCTTGGTCCAGGCGTGACAAACTGGATTGTTAACCAGTTTAAGGACATTTTTGTTGTCACCTCATAGCAGAGTGGGACCCCGCACTTTTTCATGGACGTCCTCTACAAGTCTCCTAAGCTAGATGGCTTCCCAAGCTGCCAAGACCGAAGTCTTGTATTTCGCTTCCATAGTAGAGACTGACACAGAATCTTGATTTTTGCTGCACCACGAGATACCTGTTGATCGACATGTGAAAACATAACTAGACGTTGATTTTCGGTTATCTGAGTCTCCCCCATAATCAGCATATGTGTAACTGTGCAGGTTAAAGCTCGTATCTCCCCCATAAAGGAGACCTATTTCAGAAGTGGTCTTCACGTACTTCAAGATGTTCTTGGTTGCTACCAGATGAGGCTTCCGAGGCTCCGCCATATATCGACTTACTCGGCCTACAACATAAGCAATGTCTGGTCTCATAATCATCAAGTATATAAGCTCCCTGTAAAGACCCAGAGCCGACCCACTCTGGATCACACAAGGATCACTGTGGCCTCACCTGATATCATCTGGGCTACAGCCCAAGCACCAAACCCCTCTCCATCAACAGGCAGGTTATTGGTGGACACAACCTCCCTTTGATAAGGCAAACTCGATAGTCCCCGTGATGCAACTCACTTGGTGATGAGAAGTGGAAAAACTCCATAGTTAAGCGTGTTCGGGCTGGAGTAGTACTGGGATTGGTGACCTCCTGGGAAGTCCCCATATTGCGCGCCTGACTATCGAGTTTGCCTCATCAAAGGGAGGTTATGGCCACCAACAACCCGCCTCTTGATGGAGAGGAATTGGGTGCTTGGGTGCATCCCGGACGATGCCAGTGAGGATATAGTGATCCTTGCATGGTCCAGAGAGGGTCGGCACTGGGTCGTCACACTCCCAACTAGATCCCGAAACACTAAGGGATCTGGAAGAACCCTCCCCTCATCACATCGAATCTTTAGACCAACGTCTAGTGGAGTAGAACAACTCTTTCCCTCCCGCATTTCGAACCGCTAAATGATCTGTTCTGCATAGCCTCTTTGGGAAATGAGTATGCCGCTCTTTCTCCTCTCCACCTAGAGTCTAAGGAAGTGGTCTAGCTCACTCAAATCCTACCTCTCGAAACGAATAGCTAGCTCTGCCCTGAGCTTAGCTACCTCCTCCTCAGAGTTCCCCATGACGATCATGTCGTCAACGTACAACATCACAAAGACTTGTAGTTCCCCCTTATTCTTTATGAACAGGCTAGAATCTGAATTAGAGGCAAATAACCTCATAACTGGAGGTACTCTACAATCTTCCCATACCACGCCTGAGGCGCCTGCTTCAAGCCGTAAAAGGCCTTCTGAGCTTACAGATGTATCCTGGAAGATCTTCAGACACGCAATCTGGTCTGAATCATGAAGATGTCTTTATCGCTCTTTCCATAAAGAAAAGCATTCTTTACATCAAGCCGTCACATCTTCTAACATTGGCAAGCTGTCAAGGCAATCACCACTCGTACTGAAGTCATTTTAGAAATAGGACTAAACGTCTCCTCATAGTATTCTCTATATTGCTGAGAGAATACTTGAGATACAAAGCGAGCTTTGCATCGCTCGATGCTTCCATCCACCTTCTTTTTCAGCTTGTAAACCCACTTGCATGTCACAGGAGTAACGCCATCGACCTTGGGCACAAGATCTCAAGTCTCGTTCCTTCTAAGGGAAGCCATCTCTTCATCCATGGCTTTATCCCACTCCTTGACTCCAGTTGCGTCTTTAAAGATAATAAGGATCTCGCCCGTCTAGAGGGCCTGCGAAGAAACAAGAGACAAAGCTCACCATGTTCCCTTCACTATACCGAGTCAGTAGTTTGATGGTCCTCTTCGACCTCCGAAGAACCTGACCACGGCTCACCACCTCCGCTGCTTCTTCTAAACCAGCTCTGATCCTGGGAATACTTGGAGCATCGCTCCCCCAGCTTCCTGAACTAGAAGCCTCCGCCCTGGAGCTAGAAATGCCTGAAGCTCCATGTAACATAGGCAGCTCCACCTGAAGATCCTTAGCAGCTTCCTTTTTCCCACCGTCTGACCTGTTTTCCTGTAGCTCCGCAGATGAGCTACCTCCATTCGACGTCAGTTCATCGAATACGACGTCTCTGTAAATGATGAACTTCTTCATGGTAGAGTCCATACACTTCCATCTCTTCTTCCTCTCGTCATAGCCCATGAAGACAAGCTTCCTCACTTTCGTATCCAATGTTGGGCTTCTCCTTAAACAATATCTCATGAGAAGATTTTATATTGATCGGACTAAGAGACATCTGATTGATGACATATTCTACGCAAATCATCCCTTCTGCCTAGAAGGCCCTAGGAATGCTTTGGCATGAAGCCAACACTTGCAGGTCTCCATCAGATGACGGATCTTCTGCTCTACTACTCCATTTTATTATGGGGTATGATCACAAGTGATCTCTCTCCAAATTTTGTGCTTCCTATAGAAGTTAGAGATCTCATTTGAAACGAACTCACCTCTATTGTTTGTTCTCAACTTCTTAATCTGTGGGCCAAGTCGGCCCTCCATTAGCCCCTTGGACTCCACAAACAATTGGAACGCGTCTTACTTCTCCTTCATAAATTACACTCATGTGTACCTCGTATAGTCATCAATCAACACCAACATGTACATGTTGCCTTTAAGACTGGCGGTGACGGTCGGTCTCATCAGATCACCATGGATGCACTCCAATGGTGCTTTACATCTGATTTGTGACTTGTCAAATAGAAGACGATGAGCCTTTTCATATTGACATCCCACACAAAAATGACCGTCGTCGAAGGATGACAAACTAGGCAAACCTTTCACAAGGCTCCTTACCATCATAGCTTTCAACTTGTCCACCCCGATATGTCACAGTCATTCATGTCATATAGCAGTGCTATCGTTGACTCTCATCCGATCAACATAGGAACTTGTTGATAACACAAAAAAGTCATTAACCCTTCTTCCAACATGAGTAACGGCGGCCTTCACCGCTGACACATTACAAAGAAACTTCACTTCTGTCAGGCCGAACAGAACATGATAGCCTGCATCCACCGCGTTGGCCACAGATAAGATGTAACACCCCAAATTTGTTAGCAGACTGTCGCCTGATGGCGATAGCAATGCAGAGTTTGTCGAGCTGCACTCGACGGACTCATCGAGTTCAACGAAAGCGTCGAATGTCGTTCGAAGAACGTCGAACGGCGTTCAACGAGCGTCGAACGAAGGTCGGCGAGTGTGGTTCTGTAATATGTCATGAATTGAGATCGACGAACGGTTATCTGAGTTCGACGAGCATTGTAAGGATTTGCTTGAGTATCAGCGGCGTCGGCCAGCTGGTCAAAGCGGTTTCAACTCAAATCTTGGCCTTTGCTTCGTTTTGATGGATTGATCGTGTGGTTGGGGTTTAACCCGAGGCCATATGTTGTGAGGTTGGGATGAGGAAATCATTATTTCCTTCTCACTCACTCACACACTCTCTCTCTCTCTCTCTCTCTCTCTCTTCATTTCATCCAAGTTCTAGAGAAGAAAAATAACTGCTAGAGCTAAAAGTTTGGGCTGATTTTTTTGAAGGAGTTGAAGGAGATCTTGTGGTCGGAAGCCAGATCGGAGGCTAGATCCGCAAAGGGGAAAGTGAAGTGCTCGCTTTCATCCGTGTAGAAAAGCTTCACTATGGCTCGGAAGAGAACTTCATGGGTAACGAGTTTCTCCCAGACAAGTGAAGTCATCAATATGCATATTTGCATGGATCCCCTCACCAAAAGGTGAAAAAGGGTGGATTTCGATGGGAAGATCAGTTTGATCCCCATATATTCCTGTATTTAGATTTGAAAATGTAGAGTACGGAATAGGCATGCTGTGAGAAGCCGATCTGGATAAGTTGGTCTGGATTGGTGAAGTTTAATTTGTGTGTCGGAGAAAACTCCGTGGATATGCGTGTGATGTACGTGTGAAATCCGGGGCCTAGGGGTGTGTAGGATGCTGCATCAAAGTAATGGAAGCATTTCCAGGAAAAGACCCAGAAAAGTTCACAGTCTGCAAAATTGTGGATGTCGTCGGGCGACAGCGACTGTCGCCGACGATAGCTCCCAGGGAGCTAATGTTGTGAGGCCTATCTCTGTGAGACCTGGGGGCCATTGTATGCAAAGCTATGAGCTTAATTTGCCCAACAATGGTGGGTACCAGCCTGAAATGGAAAAGAACCGTGTGATTTATGATGAATTGTGTTGTGAAGGTCAATTACTGTGTCATTAAGTTAAGTACTTCTGAATGGGCAGTTGATCGTTAAGTTAATTACCTCTGAACGATAGAGACGTCAAGTTAAGGACCTCTAAACGACAAAGTTAACCGTTAAGTCTTGGACCTCTGAACTGTTGAAGCCAAAAATGACCGAAGCCAAAATTGACTTCCGTGGAGTTCGACCCTTGGGGAAAGGGGTGACCTCAC
Source organism: Platanthera zijinensis (assembly GCA_039513925.1). Taxonomy (NCBI): domain Eukaryota; kingdom Viridiplantae; phylum Streptophyta; class Magnoliopsida; order Asparagales; family Orchidaceae; genus Platanthera; species Platanthera zijinensis. Next base: position 119,555,435 of record CM077098.1, read on the forward strand.
ACCTACTACACTCGGAAGAACGTCACGGACCGAAGACTTAGGAAGCTATGAACTGACCCTCGGCTCTAGCGTGGAGGTCCCACCTCACACCCGGAAGACCTTTGAGGTCTCCCCCTCCCTAGCCAATGCTTGAGCTAGGTGCCTTGGAGGAAAGCCAAAGAGAAAATAGTGGCTAAGGAAAGAATGACAAGTCCCTCTCCAAGGCACCCCTAAGGGTCTATTTATAGTTTTTCCAAGTTCTGGGGGGCAAAATGACCAAAATGCCCCTGGGGCAAAAATGCCTCCAGCCAATAGAAAACCTCCACACCGGGGGGCAAAAAAGGGAAAATCCACCCCGGTGGTAAAAAGGTAAAAGCTTGCCCCAAGGAGGTCCAAGGGCGAGAACCCGCCTGGCCGGCGGTCTCGCCCCGCAAGCTGGCCGCGCAGGCGAGAACCCGCCTGGCCGGCGGTCTCGCCCCGCAAGCTGACCGCGCGGGCGAGAACCCGCCTGGCCGGCGGTCTCGCCCCGCAAGTTGGCCGCGCGGGCGAGAACCCGCCTGGCCGGCAGTCTCGCCCCGCAAGCTGGCCGCGCGGGCGAGAACCCGCCTGGCCGGCGGTCTCGCCCCGCAAGCTGGCCGCGCGGGCGAGAACCCGCCTGGCCGGCGGTCTCGCCCCGCAAGCTGGCCGCGCGGGCGAGAACCCGCCTGGCCGGCGGTCTCGCCCCGCAAGCTGGCCGCACGGGCGAGAACCCGCCTGGCCGGCGGTCTAGCCCCGCAAGCTGGCCGCGCGGGCGAGAACCCGCCTGGCAGGCGGTCTCGCCCCGCAAGCTGGCCGCGCGGGCGAGAACCCGCCTGGCAGGCGGTCTCGCCCCGCAAGCTGGCCGCGCGGGCGACAACCCGCCTGGCAGGCGGTCTCGCCCCGCAAGCTGGCCGCGCGGGCGAGAACCCGCCTGGCCGGCGGTCTCTCCCCGCAAGCTGGCCGCGCGGGCGAGAACCTGCCTGGCCGGCGGTCTCGCCCCGCAAGCTAGCCGCGCCCGCCCCTCAAAGAGGGGGGCAAGGGGGAAGGCAATATTTTCCTCCCCCTACTAGTATATTTCCATGCTAGAGCCAAAATTGGCCACCAAGAGTCCAAAATATCCGAAAAGCTTAAAAGCTTAAAACTGGCTCTGCGCCTGCCGAAGGGACCCTACTCCGCGAATACGGGGTTGTACACAATCCCCGCTCTTTTCGAGGTTGGCATAAGCTCGGAAAGAAACATCCAACCCAACGTATTCGCTGTGTGTAGCTTGCTCTCGCGGTGTCGAAAGATTATGGGGCCTCTTCCGAGGGGCCAACCTGCCATACTAGCTGATGAGAGCCTGGGTGGCGAGACCTCCTCAGGGTAAAAATGCTTAACCCCCTGGAGGGGGGTCAACCTGCCATGCCAGCTGATGAGAGCCTGGGTGGCGAGACCCCCTCAGGGTAAAAAGACAACCTCCTGGGGGGGTCAGCCTGCCATGCCAGCTGATGAGAGCCTGGGTGGCGAGACCCCCTCAGGGTAAAAGGACAACCTCCTGGGGGGGTCAACCTGCCATGCCAGCTGATGAGAGCCTGGGTGGCGAGACCCCCTCAGGGTAAAAGGACAACCTCCTGGGGGGGTCAACCTGCCATGCCAGCTGATGAGAGCCTGGGTGGCGAGACCCCCTCAGGGTAAAAGGACTTAACCTCCTGGGGGGTCAACCTACCATGCCAGCTGATGAGAGCCTGGGTGGCGAGACCCCCTCAGGGTAAAAGGATCTAACCTCCTGGGGGGGTCAACCTGCCATGCCAGCTGATGAGAGCCTGGGTGGCGAGACCCCCTCAGGAAAAAAAGATCTAACCTCCTGGGGGGTCAACCTGCCATGCCAGCTGATGAGAGCCTGGGTGGCGAGACCCCCTCAGGGTAAAAAGACAACCTCCTGGGGGGGTCAGCCTGCCATGCCAGCTGATGAGAGCCTGGGTGGCGAGACCCCCTCAGGGTAAAAAGATCTAACCTCCTGGGGGGGTCAACCTGCCATGCCAGCTGATGAGAGCCTGGGTGGCGAGACCCCCTCAGGGTAAAAAGATAACCTTCACGAGAGATCAACCTGAACCTGCCAGCTAGTGAGAGCCTGGCAGCGGAATCATCTCGGAGCTAAGGGACTTGGGCTTCCACAAGAGATCAACCTGAACCCACCAGCTAGTGAGAGCCTGGCAGCGGAATCATCTCGGAGCAAAAGGGCTTGGCTCCCACGAGAGATCAACCTGAACCCACCAGCTAGTGAGAGTCTGGCAGCGGAATCATCTCGGAGCAAAAGGGCTTGGCTCCCACGAGAGATCAACCTGAACCCACCAGCTAGTGAGAGCCTGGCAACGGAATCATCTCGGAGCAAAAGGACTTGGCTCCCACGAGAGATCAACCTGAACCCACCAGCTAGTGAGAGCCTGGCAGCGGAATCATCTCGGAGCAAAAGGACTTGGCTCCCACGAGAGATCAACCTGAACCCACCAGCTAGTGAGAGCCTGGCAGCGGAATCATCTCGGAGCAAAAGGGCTTGGCTCCCACGAGAGATCAACCTGAACCCACCAGCTAGTGAGAGCCTGGCAGCGGAATCATCTCGGAGCAAAAGAGCTTGGCTCCCACGAGAGATCAACCTGAACCCACCAGCTAGTGAGAGCCTGGCAGCGGAATCATCTCAGAGCAAAAGGAAAAATGAGCCACCCCCCGAAGCACTCTCGACCCTGCCAGCTAGTGTGAGCCTGGTATGAGGAGATCCTCTCGGGGGTTGGGAGTTGGGCATGTCACCTAAGCTTTTTCAATTCCAACATCCTCTAACGGGGGAAAGAAGGTGGGTTACATGACCCCTCCGACTCAGCTGGTCGGGGACTGGACTCATTACAATAACATAAACATAAAAAAGATACATGACTCCACCGAGGCGAGGCTTCTTCAGGGGGCCTGGGCCTGGTGGTTGCCATCAGGTTCCATCCCACTGGCCACCTCAACCCTGATCAGGCTCTCCATGATCTTCTCCATCTCCTCTGCCTTAGCCAACCAAGAGATGGTGTTGACTGCCGTGACGTAGCACTGCCTCGCCATCCTGGAGTCTCCCTTGATCCTGACCTGGATCCCATCTGAGTTGAACTTGAGACATTGGTGGAAGGATGAGGGCACGCACCGGAAGGCGCTGATGAGGGGCCTTCCGAAGATGGCATTGTAGCTGCTTGGAGCGTCAACAATGACGAACCTGCAGTTCCTTGAGGTCCCTCCCAACTTCACCTGGAGTCCGACTCCACCTTCCACCTCCTTCCTCTCCCCTGAGAATCCAAATAGAGGTCCATCCGACGCCACTATCCTCCTTGGCTCCACCTTCATCCCCTCGAACGCCTTCTTGAAAATGACGTTGACCGAGCTTCCGTTATCAATCAAAATCCGGGAGACGGTGAAGCCTTCGACGGCTGCTTGGATGACCAGGGCGTCGCAGAAGGGATCCTCATGCTCTGGCATATCCTTTGATGAGAAGGTGACCCTTTCCTCCGGAGGAGGGGTCTGGGATGTCGAGGTAACGCTCCGCCGATACATCACATGGAGACTTGCCTTCCGAGCGGCTTCGATCCCCAACCCCCCGTGGATCACAGCTATACCACCTCGGGGTCCTACATCGACCCGGTCTTCGCACACATCTTCAACCCCTCCTTGGGGTAGAACTTCAATCCGCTCCGGCGGCGGTTGCTGGGCAGGACCTCTGGCCCCTCTCACCTCCAGGAACTCGGGGCAGGTAGCCGTGGCGTGACCTTCCAACTGGTGGAAGTCACAGTACGGTAACTCTACCCTGCCTCCCCCTCTCCCCTTGCGATTCCTCCTATCCCTTCGGCCAATCGCCATCGCTTGCTGGGGTGGGGGCAGGAGTTGTCTTGGGGCTTGCCTCTGTAAGTTGAACCTCCCTTGGCCCCCATGATGGTTCCCTCTATCCTGGATGAGAGCCCTTCCTGGACCATGGGCAGGTCCTCCCTGCTGCCTCCAGCCTGGCTCCGGACCCTCCTGTCTCTGGAACCCTTGAGCTCTATGCTCCTCTCTCCTTCTCCCTTCATGATGCCTCGAGCCACCTTGCTCCTTTGACTCCACCTCTGTCAACCTTGCCAACTTCTTTACAAAGGCTGGGTTGGCTGCCTCCATGGCTATCTCCTCTGCCGCCCTTTCCATCAGCTCCTCAAAGGAAAGGGGGGCCTTCCGAGTCAAGCTCATCTTGAAGAACCCTTCGCGCAACCCCACCGTAAACGCCATCTGGAGGGCATACCCTGGCACCTCCTGGATGTCAAGGACCTCCTCCTGGAACCTGTCAACGTAGTGGGCCAGCGACTCCTCAGCCCTTTGCTTTAACAGGAAGAGGGACTCAGGACCCTTCTTCCTCTTCTTGGAGGTGGAGAAGCGAAGCTGAAAGCTCCGGCTCAAGTCTTCGAACCCGAAGATGGACCTTGGAGGGAGTTGATGAAACCAGTCCCTTGCCTTCTCCTTCAACGTGATCGCAAAGAGGCGACACTTGAAGGCATCCGTCATCGGCCTGATGGAGACGGCATCCTCGAACCATTGCAGATGCTGGACGGGGTCATCCTTCCCAGTATAGTAAACCATGTCTGGCTCTCTGAACCCCTCGGGAACGGGAGCTGAGGTGATCAACTCACTGAAGGGTGACCCCCTAAGGGGAGCTCTCGCCACCTCCACTCGCGCGACCTGCTCGCCTGGGGGGTTAGCTCTCGCCGGGCTTGGGAATAGCTCCCGGCCTGAGAGGTCTCACTCAACCCCTTCTACCATCCGCTCCTTCCCAGGCCTCCTATCCGACATACTCACTTCTCCCCCTGCTGGGGTGATCTCGCCTTGCCCCATAGGAGCCAGCTCGCCGAGACCACTCTGAGTTAGCTCGCCGAGACCCCTGGGAGCTAGTCCCTGGGGGGTGGGGGTTGAGCTGTCAGCCCGAGGGGCAATGCTTCTAAGCATCCCCATGATGCCTTCGATGGAATCCATGAACTCCTCTCTTCCTACAAAGGGTCCTAGGTTGGGGAGACCACCGAGGTCATCACTACCTCCCTGATCTCCAGTCATGACACTCTCCTGAGATCTTCTGTGCTGGTCACTCTCCACGCTCACCGCACCAAAACTGTTGAAGCCAAAAATGACCGAAGCCAAAATTGACTTCCGTGGAGTTCGACCCTTGGAGAAAGGGGTGACCTCACACCTACTACACTCGGAAGAACGTCACGGACCGAAGACTTAGGAAGCTATGAACTGACCCTCGGCTCTAGCGTAGAGGTCCCACCTCACACCCAGAAGACCTTTGAGGTCTCCCCCTCCCTAGCCAATGCTTGAGCTAGGTGCCTTGGAGGAAAGCCAAAGAGAAAATAGTGGCTAAGAAAAGAATGACAAGTCCCTCTCCAAGGCACCCCTAAGGGTCTATTTATAGTTTTTCCAAGTCCTGGGGGCAAAATGACCAAAATGCCCCTGGGGCAAAAATGCCTCCAGCCAATAGAAAACCTCCACACCGGGGGGCAAAAAAGGGAAAATCCACCCCGGGGGTAAAAAGGTAAAAGCTTGCCCCAAGGAGGTCCAAGGGCGAGAACCCGCCTGGCCGGCAGTCTCGCCCCGCAAGCTGGCTGCGCAGGCGAGAACCCGCCTGGCCGGCGGTCTCGCCCCGTAAGCTGGCCGCGCGGGCGAGAACCCGCCTGGCCGGCGGTCTCGCCCCGCAAGCTGGCCGCGCGGGCGAGAACCCGCCTGGCCGGCGGTCTCGCCCCGCAAGCTGGCCGCGCGGGCGAGAACCCGCCTGGCCGGCGGTCTCGCCCCGCAAGCTGGCCGCGCGGGCGAGAACCCGCCTGGCCGGCGGTCTCGCCCCGCAAGCTGGCCGCGCGGGCGAGAACCCGCCTGGCCGGCGGTCTCGCCCCGCAAGCTGGCCGCGCGGGCGAGAACCCGCCTGGCCGGCGGTCTCGCCCCGCAAGCTGGCCGCACGGGCGAGAACCCGCCTGGCCGGCGGTCTCGCCCCGCAAGCTGGCCGCGCGGGCGAGAACCCGCCTGGCCGGCGGTCTCGCCCCGCAAGCTGGCCGCGCGGGCGAGAACCTGCCTGGCCGGCGGTCTCGCCCCGCAAGTTAGCCGCGCCCGCCCCTCAAAGAGGGGGGCAAGGGAGAAGGCAATATTTTCCTCCCCCTACTAGTATATTTCCATGCTAGAGCCAAAATTGGTCACCAAGAGTCCAAAATATCCGAAAAGCTTAAAAGCTTAAAACTGGCTCTGCGCCTGCCGAAGGGACCCTACTCCGCGAATACGGGGTTGTACATGAACGATGGTGATACACGGGAAGGCTTGTACACCGAAAATGTGCCCAGAGTGCTCGGGGCGTGTGGTCGTTGAGCCTACGTCTGTGGTGAGTGGTGCTTAAATTGCACGATCTAAATGCCACGATATATATATGGTGCCTTGTTTGTAGGGATGGAGAAATGACGCCCTGAGTAAGGGGTGGGATCGTTATAAACGGGTCAGTAAAATGCTGACCGTTGCTTTGTTTGTCATGTTTTGGTGGGCCCTTTTGTGTAGGTGTTGGAGAGCCAAGTGGGAAGTATCGGGCTGAAGCCCTTATGCTGCGAGTGGCTGGCTCTTGAAGGTCCAAAGGCAAACTTTATTGTTTCATGTGTGGCCGGTCTGCATGCCGATTTATGAAGCCACTTTTTGTAAAATGAAATAGTTGTAATAAGGCTACGGCAGAAACATGTGTTATTTGTATATCTATATCATTCCTGTTGTGTAGTGGATATTCTTATTACATCTGGGTTCATAAACTAAAATGCTTCCGCTAGAATGCTTTGAGTTAGGGTGCGTTCATAAGTGAACTTGGATTTGGAAACAACTTGTAATCTCCTTACCTGTCTGTAGTATATTGCGTCGGGCCCCGGCCAGACCTTCTGTCATATGTTATACGACGGATGGAGGCGTTACAAAAGAGGTTCTTCTTCATGCCCGGCACATGATAAACACTCTTCAATGTGAGTGGACCATTATCACTACCTAAAGAAACGACGCTCTCATTCTCGACTGCATGAACAATATCATCATCGGTAATAACATCATTACCTGAGTACGCCTGCAGAGAAGAGAACTTTGACTCATTCTTGGTGAGGTGATGTCCACACCCTAAGTTCACGATCCAGTCATCTTGGTAGTCGATGGCGGGCAAAGCATGGACACACGTGCTCGTCATAAAAGTATTTCCACATGCATCCTCCTTCCTCAGCCTTGGAACCACCTTCTTCTTTACTTACAGTGTGCCCAGACTGAAGTTTGACTTTGTAGTCCTTCTTGAAGTGACCAGGCATATTGCATCTGTAGCACATAGGCCCTTCCTTTTTCTTCAAATCCTGCTTAGGAGCAACACTCCTCTCTTGCTGATATGAAATAGAAGGACCGTCGCCAATAGACGGCTTCTTCTTCTTGTCCCACCTCTTCTTCTTCTCTAACAAGAGCGTCTTACTACCTCCTTCAGAGATAGTAAATCCAGCCATCTGTCTTGCCAGACTTTCCTACAAAGCCAGCAGGTTCTCCAACTCAAGCAATGATGGCTGAGTGGCCCAGCCTTGAACAGAAGTAAGGAAGGCAACATATTCTTTCTGCAATCCGCAGATTATGTGTCTCTTAAGCTTTGCCTCTGAAATCGGCTCATCATGGTCCAATGCTAAAATCTCAGCACACAAGTTCTTTATTTTCAGAAAGAATGTTGAGATAGACAGATTTTCATGAGTGGCTCTTGCCAACTCATTCTTCAGGAATTATAGCCGCGCTATATTCTTATTATTGAACAATCCATTAAGGGAAGTCCAAATCTTAGCAGCTGGCCGATATCCAATGATGTGATTAAAGAACTCCGGTGAGATAGCCCGCTTAAAAGTAAACTCCGTCATAGTGTTTGTCTTCCTCCAATCTTTCTCCGCTTCAGCATTACTAGCAACAACAGTAACTTTTTGTTTATCGTCTCCACAGACGACCTCTCAAAGGTTCTCGCCTAGAAGATAACTTTTCATGCACGACATTCACTTCTTGAAGTTGGTCGACGTCAAAAGTTCAATTCCAAGAGCTCTTGCATATCCTCCTTCTATTACACGAACTCTGGTCTACTTAACTCCCAAAGCAAAAAAAAACAACTTGGACGGTAGATCACTGCTCAAACCTTTGTTCGATTTGATACCATGTAAAGCATTATAGCGTCACTTCCCAAAATCACGTGATTAGGGGAGGAGTAGCCACCCCGCTTATACATCTAGGACCAAGGAGCACGTTGGGCGGTGCGAGACTAAATCGTCCCTTTTAACGAGCCGCGACACATGCTCGGACATCACCGTCCATTCCACATGGCGCACTCAATACGGACATTCATGAATGATGGTTCTTGACCACCGCGCTCACGACCGCCACCACCGTGCCAAACGAAGCCTAAGGCTCTAATTGTGGCAAAGGTGGAGCTGCATTCTTGTGGCTAATGGAGCTCAGTGGTAAATGGAGGTTCTCTTCTCTATTAGGTAATGGAGCTTTATCGTAAATTTTTGCCTTTCCCGTCAATGGCATAATTCATTGAAGTCCCGGTGCAAATTGGATTGAAACGGTGCACCAAACGAACACTAATCAGCGAGCTCCATCATCCGAATTAATTGAGATAATCCAAATGGCTCAATCATGGTAATATATCTATGGAGCTGATGAATGGGTATTATGTCCAACCTCCTCCAGACACACCTACTATAGGCTAAATCTAAAAAAAATTGAGCTCTAACACTTCATTATGCACACAAAATCAAATGGTGGCTCCCATGAAGTTTACTCACATGCAAAATTACTTCAAAAACAATGTCATAATCTCTGCAAAGCATATTGCTCTAGCTTTTGCCGAAAAGAGTAATTTACAAAAAATATAGAGATAAACATTGACTATAGAAATACAATTGTTGTGGGTCGCCCAGTCTTTTTTCGGTCCGGAGAAATTGGACCGCCTTTGCTCATAATTGGACTGAGCATGCAAACAGTCAAAATGAATAGTAACAAATAATAAGAGGCATGCTTTACGTGGAAAATCCGAAAAGGGTGAAAAATCACGTGGCTGGATTCGCTGGAACTATGCTGAGCCAAAATCCACTAGCTTCTCAGAGTTTTACAGAGTTTGATTTGATTTCGGAGGGCGACAGACCACTACTTCGTTACAGGTGCAGAAAATGATGAAAAACGACCAAGCCCTCGGAGTCTCGATGGAAGCGCTTCGGCCTTGGAATGTTGTTGAGCTCGTGGAACCTGGGTGGGAGCGTTCCGGCTGGAAAATTCTCTAAGTCCGCGGAGTTTCTGGATGAAGCGCTCTCATTGATGTGTAGCCTTAATCATGGGAGCGCTCTCGCGGAGGCGGTTGACCTGACTTTGGGTGTGTTGAAGCCTTAACGCAAGGAGGGGAGCGAAGAGAATTCCTGAGTGGAGAATCGGCCTAAGTCCACAATCTCACCGGAAAACTTCAGAGCTCACTCTTGCCTCTGGAGTTGTTTGTCTTCAAATGAACGCATGACGCCTATTTATAGTTTTTCAGGAGTTTTATGGTGGTAATTGCGCTGAGAGTGATGTAAAAATTTCTATGAGAAACTGAAAATGAGGTCGCAGGAACACTCAATCACAATCAAAGACAAGTAAAATTCAGCAACAACAGCAACACAAGAGTTTTCAATTGAAATTAACTGCTTAACAATGTGAGGTATGCATTGCAAGACATGATTATAATGCAACCAAGAGAAACAAAAAATTGCCACAAGAATAAAACCGCGCGGACAGAATCCTGTAACCACAAAAGCCGCCTAACCGCTAGTCAAGTTCACCGAGATTGCCGAAACCGTCTATCCACGGCTAACCGCACGAACTAATTGTACAACCCCGTGTTCGCCGAAGGGGCTCAGGTAGCCAGGCGGGCCGCCCCCGACCCGCGCATCGAGGGGTTACCATAGCGAGCCGGCCTGGCCCGCACCCTCCTAGGCGGGCCAGCTCGCGCCCCCTAGGCGGGCCATCCTCCGGCCCGCGCCCTCCCAGCGAGCCAGCCCTGCCCGCGCCTATCTTGGCGGGCCAGCCCCGCCCGCCTCTCCTAGGCGAGTCGGCCCACGCCTTCCCGGCGAGCCGGCCCCGGCCCGCGCCTAAGGCCGAGTGGGGGCATTGAAGGGCTGCTCGCTCGATTCCCAACGGGAGGACCTCTTACTGTCTTACCCCGTTGGCCTGCCCCTAGCCGGTCAATACAGCGGGGTCTCGCTGTTGGCAGACCCAAGTGGGCTGCATATAGCTGTTTAGAACAGCGGAGTTCGGTTGTTGGCAGGTCAGCCCAGGGAGCTTTTAGTAATTTCAAGACAGCAGAGGTTAGTTATTTACAGACCAGCTTCAAAATCCTATAAATAGGACCCAAGGGGTACCTCAGAAGGCAGGCTTACTAACTCCCCAGTCTTCTAGCGCTTTCTGAGGTATCTTAGCCCGGCATCTGGCTAAGGAGGGGAAGCGCTAAGTGATCTTCCGGGTTTGTGGTGGGACCTCCGAGCCGGGCCCTTGGACTAGTCCTTTGCTCTCTTCTCTTTGTTGTTTTTCTTGCAGGAGCGAAGTAGGTGCGCGATCACCCCTTCCGCAAGAGAGAACTCCACAAGAGACCGATTTTTGGTTTAACCACTAATGTTATTGAATGTTGAATGAACACAAACAGAACCCGCTGATAGATCGGGCGAACTGCTCTGCTTATCCGCAACTCCGAGGAAGAGATCTAGTCGCGGAGACTGCGACGAGTTGCTATCCGCTGACTGCTATCTGCGAACTGTTTCACACCAAGATTCCACTAGTTGCCTAGCCGCCTGATGTTAACCGCACAGCCTGCACAGAACAACTTCCTAAGTCACAGCGGTTAGAAAACCGTAACCACGAAAACCAAGTGTGAGCTAGCTCTTACTATTCACTGCTATATATGACGAGTCGAGGACTCCTATTTATAGGTGTTGGGAGGAGTGTCGTCACCACCCATAGCAATTGGATAACTGCTCGTCAAACCTGTCGGCTAACACCATGTATTTGCACAGTGCAGATACCAACACCAGTCTGCCAAGGTCGCATCATCGACAAGGCCGGATAGACGACCGGTCTGTCAGCCCTATGGACATTGCTTCCAGTCCACGCAAACCGCAATCCGTGACTTGAACAAAATCTGTGTCTAGTCAATGTGCCGAACTCGACGAATACCAGAAGAATTCTGCAAACCAGACGAACTCGGCGAGCTAGGCAACAAGCTGGATTTAGTCCCACAGACCAAGTCCACAACAAGCTTCGCGGTCTCCAAGTAACCGCGCCACCTGATACCAAGACCACGCCCACTGAACAACACCAGACTGTCACCTTGCGGAGTGCTCCATCAGATCGTGTGATCTCCAAGTAAACTAGTTTGCGCACCTGTGCCGACCTCCATGATCTAACATCTAGACTGTAAGCAAAGAACTAAGCCAGAAACCGGCGAGCTCCAAAAAAGTTTGGCACAACCGCGATTAGCCAACCCTAACCGCCCGGTTAACCAAGGATGCTTGCTGACCCAAACCGCAAGAACTATCAGCAATCCGCCAAAGGCTATCCGTCAATGTTGTCTGTCAGGCCGTTGTGGACTCTACGGTCTGTACGGTTAGATTAGTCTAACCGCCCAGCTTCACTTATACTCTTACTTCAACAAGTGATTTGTGCTAGTGAATGATGTCGCTCCGTTTCGATCACTTGAATCACCAATTTCACTGAAATGACGGGAATGCCCCCGGACAATTCGGGCGGCCCGGGCAAGGTGCCCGGAGGCGGCGGCCGCCGGTGGAGGCCGGGGGGGACCGACGGCGGCGGAGGCGGCCGGAGACGGCGAGGGTCGTCGGCGGCACCAGTAGCCGCTGGGAGGGCGCGTGCGCATGGGAGCGCGATGCGCGGCAGTGTGTGTGTCGCGCACGTTGTCCTGATGCCCTGGCGGGGATGCGTGTGTTGTTTTGCCCTCTTCTCGGATGTTTTTGGGTCTTTTAGGTGAGTGCGATTTTTTGTGCGCGGCTCGTCTTCTCAGATTTGTTTGCTCCCGTGTCCTTGACGGAAAATCTTTTCAGTTTAACTTACAAAATTTCAGAGAAACTCCATCAACAATAAAAGGTGTCACGTAGCTTATGTAATAATGGGTAACAAATTACACCAAGACACACCATTGGTTTATCTTTCAACTCAAAGCTAGCTGCAAAGTCAAATAACGCATCAACCACATATTGCTGGCCATCACTTTCTCTAAAAAACCTCTTTTGTAAGATGAGTTTGTCAATTAAAAATTCTTTAATAGAAAAATAAAAATTCAAATGAGTTTATCAACTAAAAGTTGCCAATGGGATAGTTGAACCGCTTGCTATTACTGCTGGCCGGTTGATTTTACTCCATGGGGCTAATTCAATTCAAATGTTGTAGATTAATTAATTTTAGTATGTATTTATTTTTTCATTTATTGCTGAGTCTACTGGATTTATGCCCATAATCAAATATTATTTGATAATAAGGTTTTGTTTATTATTGCTATTATATTTAGAGAATTGATATTAGCAGTTCATAAATGGCTATTCGCAGTTCACTTTTATTCACGGTCCATAGATTATAATCGTAGTCCAAAATAAAACTCGCAGTTCAAACAAAGTTCTTAGATAAAATAAAAAAAAATAAATTTCCAATTACACAAAAATAAAATCTCAAACAATAAAATTTTTAAAATGAACAAAAGTGTTGATTTAGAGCCCTCATTGCGATCGTCCAAAGATCAAAAGGAAACGTGAGAAGAAGACGTCGGCGGCGGCTTTTTGAGGAGGAGGCGGCGTCCGGGTGCGAAGACGAGAAGCGGCCGTTCGGGGAGGGCGAAGTCGTTTGAGGAGGAGGCGGCGTCCGGGGAGAACAGGGGCCGGCGAGGTTGGGCTCGCGAAGGAGACGGCGTTCCGGGTGGGAAACGCTCGTCTGGGTGATTAGATCGGCTTCGCGGTCATGTTGATCGGGATTACAGAGGCTGACGCGATAAAAAATTGTTAGCCACACACCATAAATAAATATCCGCACACCAAAAAAGATCAAACCCTCTACAGGCTGTTGCGCACCCAATAGTAACTCCGCCCCGGAAACCCACTCTCCAATACTCCACCGCCGACCTCGCCGTTTCCCCACAGCCGACCTCGCCGTTTCCCCACCGCCGACCTCGCCCAAAATGAGGTTGGGATCGCGAAGGAGACGGCGTTCCGGGTGGACTTTTATTTTTTTTATTCTATCTAAGAACTTTGTTTGGACTACGAGTTTTATTTTGTACTACGATTATAATCTATGAACTGTGAATAAAAGTGGACTGCGAATAGCCATTTATGGACTGCTAATATCAATTCTCTATATTTAGTGGCAGTCTGAAAGAATAAATGGAATAATATTAGTATGTTAATTATATGTCTCGAATTCAAACTCATACGACGATTTTCAAGCGAGCCACTATTTCACTTTCGCAATCCGACAATATCATACTTGAAGATGATCAGTGGGGTTTGTAAAAATTTGTGAAAAGCGGAAAACGGGACACCAGGCGCAGGAACACTCAACCTATCTGAGCTCAAGTAATCAAATGCAATCAGAAGAGCAAGAATCTTGTACTATAAAAAATCTTTACAGAGCGAGGCATACATGACGAGACATGATTGTCAATGTACTCGATGAAAGCAGAAAAAATACAAGGCAAAAACAAGTCGTGCGGACTCAAAGACTAACCGACGGCTCTGCTGTTAACTGCTATGGAGTCCCCTGAACCTGCTAAGTCACCAATCCGCAACCTAGCCGCGCGGACTGCCCGTTATTCTAGTGCTGAGAAGAACTCTATCCGCTGAACTGCAAGCCGCCTGACCGCGAGATCGCCTAGCTGCCAGATCACGCGAACTGCTGCTGCCACCGAACAGAACAAGCCGCCAGAGGCTGATAGCTTATTAAACTGGGAAACAAGTTGCAGAAGAAAAGACCGTCTGATCACTAGCCGCGACTTGCTGCTACCCGCTGGTTGCAAGCTGCAGAATCCACACTGACCCTGACCGAATTCAGAACCAAGTCCCTGACTCCTCAGCGCAATCTGCACAACCTACACAGCACAATCAAGTCAACCTCTTCAAACCGCGCGGATAGAAAAAACCTAACCGCAGCAACTTTCCGCAACTTCACTTACTATTCACTCGGTATATATAGATGTGACAAGATGACCTATTTATAGGCGCATAGAGGGGTGTGATCACCACCCTAGTTGATAGGATAATCGCCCTATCTCGACGAGCATCAAGTGTATCTGTCAAACTGCGAACACAAAAACAAGTCGCCGCGACTAGACAGACAGTAAGACCGCTGAGGTCTCACCACCACAGCAGAAACTCCAGCCAAGCCGCCAAACCACCAAGGCAAAACTTGGTCACCAACCAGGCAGACTCTACGGAAACAAAATCAGTCCACACTCCTGCGGACACCGATCCAGTCTGCACGCATTCCGCGACTAACCGAACAGCCACCCTGGACTTGGTGCAGATCCAAACTAAGTCCGCAACACCGGCCAACCCAGCAACACTGTGGATAAACATCATATCCGTCCTGCTACATCATGGAACAGACCGCCAGCCTAAGGTAGGGTTGATATCGAGTCGAGTTCGAGCGATTTTGGCTCGGCTCGAAATCGAAATTTTCGACTCGAAATCGAAATTTATTTCTAGTCGAGTCGACTCGAATCGAAATCACTCGATTCCGAGTTGGCTCAAAATCAAATCGAGTCGGCTCGAAATCGAATCGAGTCGGCTCGAAATCGAATCGAGTCGGCTCGAAATCGAATCGGGTAGGCTCGAAATTGAGCAATTTTTTGTTTTATTCATAGTTTGCTCAAAATAAAATTGGACAACCTATAAATTTAGCAAATGAAAGACTTAAAGCCTTTGTTCTTTTTATTTATGTTTAAATTTTGTTATTTTTAATCTTAAAATAAGAATATATTAATAAATACATAATTTTTTAAATTAATTTGAGTTGATTCGAATCATATTTCGAGCGATTCAGGGCTGACTCAAAATCGACTCAAAATCAAATTCGAGTCAAATTGAATTGACTCAAATTGAGTCGAATCAATTTTAACCGATTATGGTTCAGCTCAATTTTAGAACGATTTTCGAACAACTTTCGAGTTTCGAATAATATGCTCAGCCCTAGCCTAAAGCAAGTCGACCTGGCAAGTCGCCTCTTTCTGTCCGCACAGGCCGCGTGGACAGACCGCTCAGGCCACCCATGCCGCCCACTTTCACTTCAAAAATTTCAACAAGGTTCACACCCCTAAACATAAGACACTAAATTTTAAGATTCATCTCTCTTGTAATCATCTATGTTCTTCATTTACTGAAACTAATTTTTATTTCCCGTGAACATAGCCCATCTTACAATAATCAGGCAAATTTCGTGTTTTCTATCACGTTTTCTCTTTCATTTTTATATAATCCCAAACATAATAAAATAATATAATATAATATATATGTCTACCATGTCAACAAAGGGTGCTATGTATTTATGTATATCTCCTAATATATGCAAATTCTTTAAAGCTACAGTGTGCTCTGCCCGTTACAATGGAGTTTTCGTTTTTGCCCTCCGCCATTTTCTAAAAAAAAAATTGATTTCAGCCGGCCGTCGCCGGCGGAGGCGGCGACTGCCTCACCGGACCCCACCACCGGGGTCGCTGGACTCCGGCGACACCGGAGGGGGTTGGCCGGAGGCGAACCGGCAGGCTGCCCGTGAGTCCCATGTCATTTTATAAAAAAAAATTTTGATTTTAGCCAGCTGCCGTCGGCGAAGGCGGTGGCTGTGAAGACCCAAATTCCCGGACTTCCCAAATGATTTCAAAAAGTGAACAGAATTTCAATAAAAAATCGCAGCACATCTAAATACAGTACAAAACAGTATTTTATTTATTTCTGCCTGAGTTATAACCGAATAAAAAGAAACTACGAGTACTCATCTATACAAAAAGATCAGAATTTTAAATTGGCACACGAGGATATTAACCTTTCCTGAGCTTCGACAATTCTTCTGGCAGAATTCCTTTCTGAGCGCTAAAAGTATTTCATGTTTACTAAAAAAAAAGTCCACAATGGGTTAGTCAAAAAAATTATTACTATGTGAGAATGCGAGATAAATATTTCGTGAAATGTTGTACATACAAACAATGAAAATACTATTAATATGCATACAGTACAATAATTAATAATTTCATTCTCAAAGCTGAATCTTAATTTACCCCTTAATTTGAGTTACATAAAATAGAAAATGTTCCGATGATGCAAACTTGAATTGGGTCCCGCCTCCGAAGGACGTAATTGTAGGCTCACCTCTACTGGTGAATCCATCAGTGGATGTCTCCACATCATCGGATTCGAAATCATCACATTTCCCCATGCAGAGTTTTAAATGAATTTTATCTTGGCGTGTAAATAAGAGTTTTGAATAAAACTGATCCCCTCAGAAATATATATATCGTTTTTATGTTTTTCCCTTGCCCACATTCTATCTTACAGTGATATCTAAATGAGTTAAACTTATATGCACAGACACTTGTTTATTTCATAAAATGCGACAGAATAGGAAAGTAAGTGGGTATACTAAATCAAGAAATAAGAAACTCACAACAGTTTTGTCTTTAACCATTACGATTATCCTGTGACGTCATCCTCTTAATCTTGAGTTTCAAGATTCCCTGAAATTGTACGCACGTTTAAATTAGATTGCGTCATTTGATATTCGTAGCATAAAGCGTAAAAGATTTCAAAAGATTCGCTAAAATCATTAGAAAACTGAAACGATAAACCAAAAATCTCTCAAAGACCAAAATCTGATTTTATATCTTGTTGGACAGCCATAAATATGCCTTGAAATGGGCTAAAACCAGCCCCCAAATGGACTTCCCATCCGCTTAAAAGTAATTGTCCAGCAAGATACAAAAATAAACTTGGTCATTCACCAAAAACTCCCAAAATCAGCAATTTAAGAAAGTCAGTCCAATACTCAAAACAATAAATAACCAAGTAGAGAGGAATTATACCAAACCAACCAAGGGAAAGAATAAAGTAATGGCTTGGAAGCAGTAGCAGGGAGGCAGCAACTCAGGAGCAGCTACAAGGAGCAGCGGTAACTTCGCAGCGACAGTAGCTACACAAGAGCAGCTCAGGAGCAGCAGAAACCCTAAATCAGCAGTAGAGACAGCGGCTGAAGAACGGCAAAAGTCAGGAGAAGCAGAGAAAATTAGGGCAGTACTGAAGAAGAAGATCAGAGAAGTAATCGTCCAGAAGAAGAACCTAAGAGAAAGCCCTAATCAATGCAGTGAAAGAAGAATGGAAGCAACAGCTCTTTCAGCACAACAAACCCGTCAGCCCAGAAGATCGGCGGCAAAGCAGCGTCGGCACGGGAGCACGGCAACAACATCACAAGTCGCTCGACACAGAGAAGTAGAAGAAGGAGAAGATGAAGAAGCTTTTCTTTGTCGACACGGAGGAACAAGAAAGAAGCAGCAAGAAGGAGAAATCGCTGAGAAATCGCAGAAGTAGAAAGGAGACGGGAAAGCTTTGCAGTGTGGGAGAATCATAACTAACGGGCTCGTTTTATACAGTGAAAACAGCGGCTAGCGGCAACATCGGGCCAAAGCACTGCTCCATATGTTAATAACCAAATCCAAATACATACTCAGCCAATACCTCAACCTCCAGCCAGCCAGCATTTTAACAAGGCAGTCAGCCTACTTCCAAGTCAGCACAGGATCAGCCAGCACGCACTCCTTCAGCACAAATAAAAACAGCCAATATAACTAATAAGCCAAGCAAGGGCTGCAAGCCCATATGCACAAAATCAACACAACATAAACAGCCAGCCCACAAATCATCAACCCAACAGCTAGCCCACCAGCAAGGCACCAAACCCCCAATGTAATTCATTAAAAATACTCCAACCAAAATAAAGCCATCAAAATATATCAAAAATTGAACGTGTCTTTGTTCATCATCGGGGAAAAATAAATTAAATTGCGTGCGTGAAATATTTAGGGTGTTACAGCGGCTGCCTCACCGGACCCCACCGCCGGGGTCGCCGGACTCCGGCGACACCGGCGGGGTAGGCCGGAGGAGAACCGGTAGGGCCACCCCCTCCGGCCTACCGGTTCTTCTCCGGCCTACCCCTGCCGGTGTTGCCGGTTGGCCTGCCCTCTCCTCCCGCTCCTCCTCCACTCCCGTGCAGCCCTCCTCCTCCTCCTTTCCCGTACAGCCCTCCTCCTCCTCCGCCCGCTTTAAGTTAATATAAGTCCTAAGTTTTAATTATTCGATTATATTAGCATTCGATTATTATATTATATTATTTTAATTATATTATATTATTTTAATTTTATAATAATATTATTATTGTATATTATTATTATATATTATTATTTTATTTTTTTTAAATACGAGCATCTTCACACGGGCTACTCTAGTGCTCGATGCTCTCGGGCGGGCTTCGGCCGCATCAGGCGGGCTTCGCTCGCCTGCGTACGGGCTTCGCACGTGTTTGATGCTTTGGGTGGTCTTCGGCCGCATAGAAGCGGGCTTCTCCCTCTTCCACGCAATCCACCATCTCGGCGTCACACCCTCCACTCGCAGCCCTCGGAGCCCTATGGTTATTTGATTTTGCTCCGGGGGCCGCGAGTGGCGGATGCGGCGCCGAGATGGTGGATTGCGTGGAAGCGGGCGAAGCCCGCCTGATGCGGCGGAAGCCCTCCTGATGCGGCCGAAGCCCGCCTGATGCGGCCGAAGCCCGCCTGATGCGGCCGAAGCCCGCCTGATGCGGCCGAAGCCCGCCCGAGAGCATCGAGCACGGGCGTAGCCCGTGCTCGATGGTTTAAAATCAAAAAGTGATCAACATGAAAGTTGTAGATCTTGGCGAGACGAACAACTTTTATGTTGATCACTCTTTGATTTGAAGCTGTCTTGACCCTCGATTTGGGCCTCGAAATCTGGGGCGGCGAGAGTGTTACAGTAGCAATCTCACCGCCCCAGATTTCGAGACCCAAATCTAGGCTCAATACAGTTTTAAATCAAAAAGTGATCAACATGAAAGTTGTTCATCTCGTCGAGATCTACAACTTTCATGTTGATTACTTTTCGATTTGAAGACTCCTTGAGTCTTCCCCTTACGCAGGCACTAGATACTTCCTGATGAGTTTCACCTTCATTTATAGGAGGGAAAGAGCCCCCCCCCCCCCCCCCATGATCTCCACCTAAGGAAAATCATGGGTGGGCCCCACCCCCAATAATCTCTCATAATGATGGGAGTTATGGAGGCGGGACCCGCTCCCTCCCCTCATGGGAGAAACTGCCACTGGAAAAACCACCGCCGGCGAGTGGCCTGCCACCGTCGGCGGCCGGCCCTCCCTCCGTCGCGGCCAACCCCGGCCATGGCCGGAGTCGGGCGGCCTCCGCCTGGCAAGGCCGACCCCGGCCATGGCCAGCCACAGCCGTGGCCGGCCACGGCCGCCCCGCCGCGGCAAGACCATGGCAGACATGGTCATGGTCGGCCACGGACATCCCGACCTAGCCGCGGCAAGGCCATGTCCGGCCGTGGCCGTCCTGGCCTGGCCGCGGCAAGGCCATGGCCGGCCGGCCAGCCCGGCCATGGCCGGCCGCGGCCTCCCTAGCCGCGGCCGATCCCGCCGCGGCAAGGCCATGGCGTGGCCGGCCTCGCCATGGCCGGCCACGGCCACCCCTGCCGCATTGTGGTCGGCCACGACCTCCTTTGCCGCGGCCGGCCTTCCGGAGGGCCACCGCCGTAAGGCGCTCAGCCGGCCACTCCGGCCGCCCGATCGCCGCCGCCGCCGTGGCGGCTCACCATCATGGGAGGCCTCCCCACCATCCGATCAAGGGTGAGGCTCTCCTTGCCGTCCGATCAAAGGGGTAACCACCCATTATCAAACCACTTTAGTGGTGGGGCCCTCCAAAATCCACCCCTATATGCTATAAAAAGACCCACAGGGGATCCTTATTTCTCACCTTTTTCTCTCTCACGGTTCTTCTTCTTCTTCCTCAGGTGAGAGCTCTCCCGCCTCCTCCACCAAGTCGGCCTCCGCTCGTCGTTGACTACCGCCAGCCACCAGCAGCCACCGGCGGCCACCGACGGCCACCAGCAGCTACCGGCGGCTATAAGAACCCCATCAGTGCGCAGTCAGCAAAGGGGCGCCCAAGACCGCGAGGAAGCCGAACGAAGAAGACAGTCGAAGCCAGCAAGTGTGCGCCGCTCCGAGCACGCGCGCCAGAAGCATCCCGTGCATTCCCTCGTCTAAAGTTACTTCCGCGGAACAGCCTGTTGCCCGCAGGAGACTACAGTCTCTCTCTCCCCTCAAGTTGTAACGGGAGCGACCTGTCGCCCTGATTCACCAAAGCATATTGTAATCACCGAAAGTTAGTGGAATTTGACCGACACAGACCCGGTCACGTGGTTTTTTACCTATTTAAGGGGTTTTTCAACGTCATCAAGACTTTTGTCTACTGTCCAATTTCATTGACTATGTGCGCGCTCGACCGCTCCGCGAGCTAAGACGGTTCAAGTTTATCCAGTCCGACCGTGGCATCGAGTTAGTCCGCAACACTTCCCCTATATATATAACATTTATAAAAATTTATGAAATGGTTTTTAAAACCATGCTTTTAAAATCCATGAAAGCATTTAAGACCGTCCGATATGAATGCTTTATTCAATGGTTGTTAGATATTTTTATATTTAAAAAATGAAAATCTCTAGATCTCATAAACCTACACCTGCTGAAGGATAGAGAGAGAAAGAGAGAGAAGGAGAGGGGAAGAAAGGGTGGCCACGCTTATATTATTATATACATATTATTTAATATTATATGGCAGAGAGAGAAATAAAGAGGAGAGAGATGTAGATTGTAGAGAGTATGTCGGAGAGTAGTGGTGTACAAAAAAACCGGTCCTAACCGGTCCGGTTGGGACCGGGCCGATTAGGACCGGCTAAAGACCGGTCCCGGTCAGGACCGGTCCCAGGATTCCCAACAAGTACTCCTTTTCACTTCAAAAACCGGTCCCGGACCGGGACCGGTAAAAGACCGGTCCCGATAAAAAGACCGGTCTTTTAGCGGTCTTTGACCGGTCCCGGCCTGAGACTGGAACCGGGACCGATCAAAAGACCGGTCCCCATAATAAATGGGATAAACGGCTCTAAAAAGAGCGTTTTTAACGGCTCTCTTTAGGGCCGTTTTTAACAGCTCTTTAAAGAGCCGTTAGCCACATTTGGTGGCAGGCATGGCCGGCCGGCCATGCCTCCACCAAATGTGGCTTTTATTTATTATTTTATTAATATTTAATAATTTAATATATTTAATAATTAAATTATTAAATATTATATTATATTATTTTATAAAATTTAAATTTTATATAAAATTTAATTTTTTAAAAAATTCAAATCCTATAAATACCTCTTCCCTCCTCTTAAAAATTCTTTTCAACTCTCTCTCTCACTCACTCTCCCTCTTTCTCTCTCAACTCTCAACTCCTATTCACTCTCAAATGGCGTCTTCTTCATCCATGCCGGTGTCTTCCTCTGCGTCCGTCGCGCACGAGGTAGTAGAACACCACCACAAGGCGGCGATCTGGGAGAAATTCGATAAAGTGCGGATCGACGGCGAATTGAAGGTGAAGTGCAAACTTTACGGGAAGCTAATGGTCGTTGGCAGCAATACAACGCTCGTCCGGTATGTGAAATCGTTCATTTCAAAACAAGCCCCGGAGTCTAGCCAAGCTCAAATTTCGACGTCTTGTCACATTTGGACATACGATCAAGCTCGGCAGCGGGAGCGACAAATGGAGAACGACATCAAAAAGAGCTTTCCATTCAGTCACTACGACGATGAAGAAATGACATCATACATACACGAGGTACTCCAACCCAAATATCAGCAGGTAAGTCGTTCTACCACTAGACGCGATGCTTTATCGGCTTATATGCAATCTAAAGAATATTTAAAAAATTATTTTGAAACATTTGACGGTCGCGTTAGTTTAATGAGCGACGTTTGGACAATCGGTATATCTGAGGGACACTCATATATTTGCATTACTGCTCACTGGATCGATCTAAATAGTTGGGAACTAAATAAACGAATAATTTGTTTTGAAGGATTTGAATATCCGCATACCAATAAAGCTATTTACCAGGTAATTATTAAATGTATTAGAGAATTTAAAATAAAAGAAAAAATTATTAAATTTTATATAAAATTTAATTTTTTAAAAAATTCAAATCCTATAAATACCCCTCCCCTCCTCTTAAAAATTCTTTTCAACTCTCTCTCACACTCACTCTCCTTCTTTCTCTCTCAACTCTCAACTCTCACTCACTCTCAAATGGCATCTTCTTCATTCATGCCGGCGTCTTCCTCTGCGTCCGTCGCGTACGAGGTAGTAGAACACCACCACAAGGCGGCGGTATGGGAGAAATTCGATAAAGTGCGGATCGACGGCGAATTGAAGGCGAAGTGAAAACTTTGCGGGAAGCTAATGGTCGTTGGCAGCAATACCACGCTCGTCCGGTATGTGAAATCATTCATTTCAAAACAAGCCCCGGAGTCTAGCCAAGCTTAAATTTCGACGTCCGGGCACATTTGGGCATACGATCAAGCTCGGCAGCAGGAGCGACAAATGGAGAACGTCATCAAAAAGGGCTTTTCATTCAGCCACTACGACGATGAAGAAATGACATCATACATACACGAGGTACTTCAACTCAAATATAAACAGGTAAGTCGTTCTACCACTAGACGCTATGCTTTAGCGGCATATATGCAATCTAAAGAATATTTAAAAAATTATTTTGAAATATTTGACGGTCGCGTTAGTTTAACGAGCGACGTTTGGACAAGCGGTATATCTGAGGGACACTCATATATTTGCATTACCACTCACTGGATCGATCCCAATAGTTGGGAACTAAATAAACGAATAATTTGTTTTGAAGAATTTGAATATCCGCATACCGGTAAAGCTATTTACCAGGTAATTATTAAATGTATTAGAGTATTTAAAATAAAAGAAAAAATTTATAAGTATTTCTTTTGATAACGCTTAAAATAATGCGATCGTCATAAAATATTTGATTTCAGATTTACAACCAATGTTAGATGAAATTTTTTTCATACACGTTGCGTCTATCACATTTTGAATTTAATTGTACAAGATAGTCTGGCTTATATGAACGAGTATTTAATTAAAATACGAATCATGCTGAGAGTTATTTACAGTTCAAAAAAAAAGAAAACAATATTTTAAATAATTTGTTATTTCACAAGGTAAAAAAATTTTAGGTCCATCTTATGATATAACCATACGTTGGAACTCAACTTATAAAATGCTAAAACGAGCGTTGACACAAAAAACCTTATTAATATAATTTTATAATAGTGTAGAAGCACATGATTTAGGCGCGTCAGATTGGGCGGTTCTCAAAGATTACGTAAATTTATTAGAATGTTTTTATCGAGCAACAACGATTTTATCTTTAGTTTATTATCTTACTTCTCTATTTGTTATTGAAAATATTTTATTAATTACTAAAACGTTTAAAACATACAAAACGAATGAAATGTGACGTCCGTTATTATTAGTAATGGAGGAAATTTTTTTAAAATATTACAAAGAAATGTCACCCATATTTTCTTGCGCCGAGAAATTAATCGAAATTTAAATTTAAACAAATCGGCTAGTGATTTTGGTAATTTAAGCGTTTCAAAATTTAATTCTGATTTTACTCGTTTTTATAATTATTATGATAATATGTATGGATCGTGACCTCGCGAAAAATCCACCCAACCTAAAATAAAAGATATTTTAAAAAACAAACTGTTAGAATTAGCCTCTAAAAAAACAACGAACTTCAAGTACTTTAAAAGAATTAGATTTATATACAAAAACACAATTTCAAGATTATATGACCGCAAGTGAAATAAAAAAATTTGATATTTTAAAATGGTGGAAAACTAAAACAAATGTTTATCCTATTTTGGCCTTAATGACCCGTGATTTACTAACAATCCAAGCTAGTACGGTAGCTTCGGAGTCTGCTTTTTCTTTGAGTGGCAAGATTCTGAACGAGCGAAGAAGTCGTTTGAATGAGCAATTTTTGAAGATTTGCATTTGCTACAAGGATCATTTGGACGCAATAAAGAGGAGACAACACATCTCGTCTATTGAAGATAGTGAATCTGAAGTGGAAGACGAGATGAATAGCTTAAGTTTGGGAAGCGCGACCGAAGAATAATTAGGCTTAAATGTAATTTTCATTTTTCGTTTTCGATTTTGAATATTTAAATGTAATTTGAATATTTTATTTTAACTTCAATGTAATTTTCATTTTCGTTCAATGTTATTTTATTTTTGTCAAAATGTAAAATGCAAATTTGTAATGCTATTTAATTTTTAATAAAAATTAAATTTTATTTCATTTTGAATTTTTATATTTCATTTCGTAATTTGTAATTAGAAGTTTAAATTTTTTAATCTTAAAAAATTAAAAATATAAAACATAATTTTTTATAAAAATTAAAAAAATACATTTTTTAAATAAAAAAACCGGTCCGGGACCGATTAGGACCGGTCCTCCGGTCCAGGCCGGTCCTCCTCTTGAGCAGGAAAATCGGTCCCGGTCGTTCCTCCTCTTGAGCAGGAAAATCGGTCCCGGACCGGGACTGGTTTGGGTGGAACCGGTCCGGGACCGGTCAGTCAAAAGACCAGTCTTTTAAAAGACTGGTCCGGGACTGCTTGGGCAGTCTTTTTGGACAGGACTGTCGGAGAGGGAGGGAGAGAAAGAGAGAGCGGAAATAAATGTTTTTACGTATTTTATTTTACAAAATAAATATTGTAATATTTATGTATATTTTTTACGGTCATTTTGAGTACTCATATGTATATGATGCGGGCACAACTGTCGGGGGGCGGGGGTAGCCCGCCATCGCCGATCGGATACTGTCGTGCTGGACACGCCATCGCTAGCCGGGTACTGTTGCGCTTGGCTATCCGGGGTCGGGTACTGTGGCGAGTGGTCATCGGGTCGGAGGCCCGTGCTTGTCACTCGTACATCTTTATACTATAAGGAAAGAGCTTTTGAGCTTTTGTGTAACATTTTTATTCCCAAAATAACCCTTTCAAATGTATAATTTTCAGCTTCCCAAAATGCCCTCCACGATTTCTATTTACAGCCAACATATCAGCCATATGATCTAATGCAATCGATGGTCAAGGATCAAACAAGGATAAAGCCACGGATCCTTTGATTTCCCACCACAGGATCCGTGCAAATCAACGGTCAGCGGTGGCCTTATGGGAAAGCCACGGATCGCTCTTTCATCTTAACGCCAGATCTAATACTTTCTCAGATCTACCCGTCCTCCTCCTTCCTCCCGCTCTCCACTTCTCGACGACCCATCCTCCTCCTTCCTCCCGCTGTCCTCCTGTGGTTGTAGAAATTGCTTCTACCACATTGGGGCAAAAAGACCGCGACGCTACCCCTTCATCGACGGTGCTTCTCCTCTGCAAAATCTCGCCGCAATAGCTTCTCATCCTTGCCACCCTCAACAGAGCTTCACCCCTCACAGTAAACATTTTCTGCCGGTATTTTTGTTCTTTGTCGTCTCAGTGAGATTTTCCGATCGAGCGTTTCCTCTTTCAGAAATTGCTTCTTCCATATTGGGGAAAAAAGACCGCGACGCTACCCCTTCATCGACGGTGCTTCTGTAACACCCCTATCCGTCGCATAGCATATAGCAGTAGGTCCGGCCGGGGCCCGACGCCATATACTACGGACAGACCGGTTGGTTACGCGTTGAAACCATACAACCAATCAACAACGTCCTACACAGAGTCATTCTAGCGGAAGCAAATTATTAAGTTGCACAAATTTAAGAACCCTGCCAAGCAGGAATGTCCACTACAGAAGTAACAATAGGAATGAAACTACAAAAGTACCGGCCTTAAGGCCTTACAAGGTTTGCTTAACAAAACATGTCTTACATACTTCGGCTCGCAGGCCGGCCATACATGAAATAAACGGAAAGCATAAAAAGGGTTAGGCCTTCGAGGGCCAGCACCGCAACATGGGCTTTAGCCCGCTATTTTTCGCTCGGCTCCGCAGCACCTGCAAGAACAAACCACCGCCCGGTGGCCAACAAAAGCAACGGTCAGCAATGCTGACCAAATTATAACGATCCCGCCCCCAAAATCGGGGCGGCGATGCTCTTTCCCTACACTTTATTAGTATAGGCAATATATTAATGTGAATACACATCAACACAGGCGTAGGCTCGCACGGCCACACACCCCGTACACTCAGGGCACATTCTCGGCGAACCGGCCAACGTCACGTCAATTCAAGCCATAGACGTTCCCAATCCACCACCGCCTCTTGGACGGTCATCCATATGAGCATTAAGCCTTCCTGGCCTTGGTCACGACAATTTAAGCCATAGACCGCCGAAGACCCTCATCCATGCCAACGGTCCTACCGAACGACATAGACCGGGTACGGTTCCGCCTGACCCGTGCTCATATCGCAACGACAATTTAAGCCATATGCGCAGGTCAAGACTCACCGAGTCCCGTTTCCGCCAAAACAATCACATAACCCGGTTATGTTCACGTTGGCTCCCCGGCCACCGTGTTGGCAAAACTCGCTTTTGCCCAGTTTTCCGGGTGCACCTTGGAGTTAATCTCCAAGGCTCCCTGATGCAATCTACCACATAGAAAACCCGAAAAAAGCCCAAACACCCGGAGTCCTCCCCGGTTCATATGCAATGCAACATCACCGATCCGGCTCTACTTGTCCGGATAGGCTTCACACACAATGCCTATGTCCGTTTTCGCATACGGACTCTACACAAGGGGGACTTCACATATCTACCCCAAGGAACGCTCCAACTCTTCGCTCACTCGCGAGAGCGGGCTTCCTATGCAAAGGAAAAGAGGGCTTCACATGCCCAAGGATGAGAAATCGTTACCCTTGCATTCTTCCGCGGCGCCATCGAAAACTATACGGTTGGAAAGCACCGCAACGACGTCGCCTCCGCAAATCTGGACTCGGATCGCGATTCGGAGCTCCGAAGCTCTTCCGGCGGCCGGATCTTGGACTCCTCCTCCAAACTTGCTCTCCCCTCTCTCTAAAACTTAGAGAGAGATTATCCAAGAGAAATAAGGGTTTCAAAACCCTATTCCCGGCAAAAACCACCCAGGAGTAGCCCCCCACCGTCGGATCCAAAGCCAAGGAATCGAACGGCCTGGATTAAATCCAAAATCATAAAATCTGGGCCGAACACGGGTTGGCACATGGCCGTGTGCCTGGCCGTGTAGCTCATTCGCCGTCTCGACCCAAATTGAAAACCAGCACACGGTATGTGACACGGCCTCCGACACGCCCGTGTCGCCTGCGACACGCCCGTGTCGGGACCCGTGTCACGCCCCCCGTGTGCAATAAATCAACACTTTGCAGTCAGAGGGGTACACGGCTTGGTGACACGGCATCGGACACGCCCGTGTCAAGCTAGACACGCCCGTGTTCGTGCCCGTGTCACTGCCCGTGTACACAACCGCACAGCACAGGTGTGATACGGCCTGGGACACGCCCGTGTCCTAGGCCGTGTTCCACCACTCGACCATCGTCGACCTGAACTGGTCGACGACACGGCCCGAGCTCGACACGCCCGACACGGCCTCCGACACGCCCGTGTCGGGGCCCGTGTCACCTGCACCAAAAACCTGACTTGGCCAAAATCGATCCCCGACGCTCCTACAACATTTTGGGGTGTTACAATTCTACCCCCCTTAAAGAATTTCGTCCACGAAATTAATAAAGGACAAACAGGACTTAACGAAAGACATTACCTGAGCAGAGTAATTCCGGGTACTCCTCGAGCATAGTCTGCTCCCGTTCCCAAGAGAGCTCCTCACGCCCGCAATTATCCCACCGGACCTTAACCATCCGGATCTCCTTGTTACGGAGTCTCTTGACCTCAACATCTTCGATACGAATGGGCTTGACCCTAGTCGTCAACACTTCGTCCACCGGCACTTGGTCAACTGCGATCACCTGCGAAGGCTCTTGCACCGCCTTCCGCAACACAGAAATGTGGAACACATCATGTAATCCACTTAATTCCTCCGATAGCCTCAAACGGTATGCCGCTTCGCCGACTCGCTCCAGAACCTCAAAAGGTCCAAGGTATCTTGGGCTCAGCTTTTTCAAGCGTCTCACCCGCGAGACCCCCTTGAACGGCTTCACTTTCAGATATACCCAATCGCCTACCGCGAACTCCACGTTCCGGTGCTTGGCATTGTAGTACTTCGCCTGCCGATCCTGAGCGATCAACAAGTGCTCCCGAATGATCCGCACTAACGAGGTAGCACTCTCCACCTCTTGCTTCTTGTACAACCTTGCCTAACCCGTTTCAAGCCACGATAACGGCGTGCGACACTTCCTACCATACAGGGCCTCGAAGGGCGCCATTTGTATACTCGCTTGGTAGCTGTTGTTGTACGCGAACTCCACCAAATAAAGGTGGTCTTCCCAATGCTTACCGAAATCCAGAACGCACATGCGTAGCATGTCCTCCATCGTTCTATTGATCCTCTCGGTCTGCCCATCCGTCTGGGGATGGAAAGCTGTGCTGAACTTTAACTTTGTTCCCAGCATCTGCTGCACCAATCTCCAATCATTTGACGTGAACCGCCCATCGCGATCACTCACAATGCTACGGGGCACCCCATGCAGCCTAACAATATTGTCAACATACAACTTTGCCAACTTCTCCACCGGATCATCCTTCCTATGCAGAATGAAATGTGACACCTTGGTTAGCCGATCTACGATCACCCAGATGGCATCGTTCCCCTTCTGCGACCTTGGCAACCCGTGCACAAAGTCCATAGATATATCGTCGAATTTCCACTCCGGTATAGGCAAAGACTTCAGAAATCCTCCCGGCTTTTGGCACTCCGCCTTCACCAAGGCGCACGTTTGGCACTTAGCCACGTACAATGCCACATCTTTCTTGAGCCCCGGCCACCAAAACAACTTTTTGAGATCACGATACATCTTCGTGCTCCCTGGGTGGATTGAGTACTTGGTATGATGAGCCTCGTACATCAACTCCGCCCGGAGGTTACCCCCACTCGGGACGCACAACCGATGACCCTTCCTTAAAAACCATCTTCCACCGAGAACTGGGAATTTGACCCATCTAGAGCGGCCTCCAAAAGCTCCTTCATGGAGTCATCTAACTCCAATGCCTGCCGAACCCGGTCAGCCAGGTCATACTGCACTTCTGTCTAGTTTAACATTGCTTTGGCGCTCGTCTGCCTGTCAACGCAACAGATCTCAAGCTCCTCCAACTCCCGTACTAGCCGCTCATCATGCACCGACAACCAGTTGGCTTGGGCGGGAGCCCTGCGGCTCAGCGCATCCGCAACTGCGTTGCCCTTCCCGGGTACATAATGTATTTTGAAGGTGTAGTCCCCTAGGAACTCCATCCACCTCCTCTGCCTCATATTAAGGTCCTTTTGATCCAACAAGTATTTTAGGCTCTTGTGATCGGTGTATATATCGACCCTTACGCCGTATAGGTAGTGCCTCCACAACTTGAGTGCAAATATCACGGCCGCCAACTCCAAGTCGTGCACCGGATAATTTTTTTCATGCACCTTCAACTGACGCGATCCATACGCTATCACGCTCCCATGCTGCAACAACACGCAGCCCAAGCCACTACCCGAAGCATCGTTATACACCTCGAAGCCCTCGGTCCCACTCGGCGAACTAAGCACTGGCGTCGTGGTCAACCGTCTCTTCAGCTCCTCGAAAGCTTGCACACACTCTTGCGTCCACAAGAATTTCTGATCCTTCCTTGTCAACTTCGTGAGAGGTAATGCTAACCGCGAGAAGTTCTCTACGAAGCGCCTGTAATATCCGGCAAGCCCGAGAAAACTACGGACTTCCGCGACAGAAGATAACGCAGGCCACTCCCGTATCGCAACAATCTTCGCTGGGTCCACCGCTATACCTTCCCCACTCACTATATGACCAAGGAACCCTACCGAGGGTAGCCAGAACTCGCACTTGGAGAACTTTGCGTAAAGCTCCTTCCTCCTCAAAGTCTCCAACACCAAATGCAAATGCTTGAAGTGGTCTTCTTCGCACTGCGAGTACAC
Source organism: Platanthera zijinensis (assembly GCA_039513925.1). Classification (NCBI taxonomy): domain Eukaryota; kingdom Viridiplantae; phylum Streptophyta; class Magnoliopsida; order Asparagales; family Orchidaceae; genus Platanthera; species Platanthera zijinensis. The sequence continues at coordinate 119,585,755 of CM077098.1, forward strand.
CAAAATATCGTCAATGAAGACGATCACAAAGCGATCCAGGAAATCTCGGAACGTCCTGTTCATCAGATCCAAAAACACCGATGGCGCATTCGTCAGTCCAAATGGCATGACCGTGAACTCGAAATGCCCATACCTCGTATTGAACGCCGTCTTCGGGATATCACACTCCCTGATCCTCAGCTGATAGTACCCCGACTTCAAGTCCAACTTGGAGTATACCGACGATCCGACCAACTGATCAAAGAGATCATCAATCCTCGGGATCGGGTACTTATTCTTCTCCGTTAGCTTGTTCAACTCTCTGTAGTCGATACACAGCCGCATACTACCATCCTTCTTCTTAACGAAGAGGACCGGTGCGCTCCAAGGCGACGAGCTTGGACGCACATACCCTTGCTCCATCAGCTCCTCTAGCTGAACTTTCAACTCTGTCATCTCCTTAGGCGCCAACCTATACGGAGCACGTGACACCGGTTTGGCCCCCGGTACGAGCTCGATGGTGAAATCAATCTCCCGCTGCGGTGGGGCTCCGAGAAGACTATCCGGGAACACATCGGGGTATTCGCAAACCACAGGGAGGCTATCCAACGGAGACTTTGGCTCCACAGCCCCCACTATTGCGAAGAACAGCTCTGCACCAGCACGAACTGCCTTCACCACCTGAAGAGCAGACATCAGTGTCCTGCTCGACCCCTTTAATCCCTCGAATGTAGTCTCCCGCCCCACACCCAGCTTGACCTCCTTCCGGTCACAGTCAATCCAAGCTTTCTGCTCTGACAGCCAATCCATTCCAAAGATCACGTCGAACTCTACTAGCGGCAGCAATGACGCTAGCAAGTCGAACTCTTGGCTCCCAATATGAACCTTTACGGCGCACACCCTGTCCACACGCATCGAGCACCCATTCAGTAGCAGCACATCCAACTTGTCCTTCGCCATCGAAGAAGGGACTCCGATGCGCGATATAAAGCTTTCGGACAAGAAGGAGTGTGAAGCTCCCGTATCGAACAGTGCCCGTGCCGGACTATCACTAATCACAACAAAGCCTATACAAACAATATTAGGCTAACCAGCAATAGATAACGGTATTAAAGCTAACTTTCTATAAATTAACTCATACCTGTCACCACATCCGCTTGCTTGATGGCCTCCTGCTGGCCCAAGTTATAGACTCTAGGCTGAGTCGGAGCATAGTGGGACGCGGTCGACTCCACCGCTTTGCCCTTCTCCTCGTAGGTAGCTCCTTGTTTCCTTTCAGACTTTGAGCGTCCACTCCAGCAATCACGGGCAAAGTGCCCCGGTTTTCCACACGTGAAACAAGCGCCCGGGGTTCGATTGGTAGTTGCCCCTGAGGCACCTGAAGCAGCTGGACCCGACGTCTTAGCTTTCTTATAGAATCTGCGGTAGCCCGACTTCGACGTAGTCGGTGCCTTGAACTCCGCTTTCTTACTACCGGATTCCTTCTTCGCTTGTACATTCTTCATGTCCTTCTCCAAGGACCGGGCCGAACTGACCAGGGTCATGAAACCCTGCGCCTTGGGCCCCGACAGTAGCAATCTTAGATCATCTTTTAGCCCTTCGTAGAAGCGGCTCGTCTTGCGCTCCTCGTCTGCGAAGGTAGCGCCGGCATATCTCCCCAACCGAGTAAACTCGTGGAGGTACTCATCAACGGTGCAATCCCCCTGCATCAACTTCTGAAATTCGCTTTCTAGCGCAATTCTCTGCGCCGAGGGGAGGTATCGAGCCATGAATAGTCTCGCAAACTCCTCCATCGAAACTTCGGCAAACGGCCTTCCCCGCAACTGATGTAGCTCTAGGCCTTCCCACCATAACCTTGCGTCCCCATCCAAAAGGAACGTCGCTATAGTGGTCTTCTGCCACTCTTCCGTTTCCGTCGCAGTCATCACCTTGTTGACCCTTGAGAGCCAATCCTCTGCTTGGGTCGGGGTTTCTGCCCCCGTGAATACCGGTGGATGAAAGCCCATCACGTGCTTCAGTTGTCTTTCTGTTGCTCTCCGAGGCAACTCTAGCTCCAAAACTACTTGCTCAACCCTCCTTTGCTCTGCCGTCTGAAGCGGTACTTGCTCCATAGCAGGAGCAGGCTGTTGCACCTGCCTTGCAGGCTGCGCATTGATCATTGCCATGACCGCTTCTGCCACCAACCTAATGGTCTCGGCAGACGGAGGTGTTGCAGGTGCATCGCTTGGCGCACTGCTCGCCTCAGAACCTGGCCGTTCAGACGGCCCAGCGCCACTTCTGGTCACCTATAATCGTGCAAAACACCGATAAGCGACCCAAAAATTACTATAAACATCAATTATAGGAACACGCAGGTTCCTCAAACATGTATATTTTCATTCCTAAGTGGACATTCATGGGTTCTTTTCATGTTATAACGGTGACGCACACATGTGCTCACCACCCCTTAAAGTGAATTCGTCCATGAATTCATTTAAGCTTGACCGAAACCAGAAGTCTGATACCAATTTGTAACACCCCTATCCGTCGCATAGCATATAGCAGTAGGTCTAGTCGGGGCCCGACGCCATATACTACGGACAGACCGGTTGGTTACGCGTTGAAACCATACAACAAATCACCAACGTCCTACACAGAGTCATTCTAGCGGAAGCAAATTATTAAGTTGCACAAATTTAAGAACCCTGCCAAGCAGGAATGTCCACTACAGAAGTAACAATAGGAATGAAACTACAAAAGTACCGGCCTTAAGGCCTTACAAGGTTTGCTTAACAAAACATGTCTTACATACTTCGGCTCGCAGGCCGGCCATATATGAAATAAACGGAAAGCATAAAAAGGGTTAGGCTTTCGAGGGCCAGCACCGCAACATGGGCTTTAGCCCGCTATTTTCCGCTCGGCTCCGCAGCACCTACAAGCACAAACCACCGCCCGGTGGCCAACAAAAGCAACGGTCAGCAATGCTGACCAAATTATAACGATCCCGCCCCCAAAATCGGGGCGGCGATGCTCTTTCCCTACACTTTATTAGTATATGCAATATATTAATGTGAATACACATCAACACAGGCGTAGGCTCGCACGGCCACACACCCCGTGCACTCATGGCACATTCTCGGCGAACCGGCCAACGTCACGTCAATTCAAGCCATAGACGTTCCCAATCCACCACCGCCTCTTGGACGGTCATCCATATGAGCATTAAGCCTTCCTGGCCTTGGTCACGACAATTTAAGCCATAGACCGCCGAAGACCCTCATCCATGCCAACGGTCCTACCGAACGACATAGACCAGGTACGGTTCCGCCTGACCCGTGCTCATATCGCAACGACAATTTAAGCCATATGCGCAGGTCAAGACTCACCGAGTCCCGTTTCCGCCAAAACAATCACATAACCCGGTTATGTTCACGTTGGCTCCCCGACCACCGTGTTGGCAAAACTCGCTTTTGCCCAGTTTTCCGGGTGCACCTTGGAGTTAATCTCCAAGGCTCCCTGATGCAATCTACCACGTAGAAAACTCGAAAAACGCCCAAACACCCGGAGTCCTCCCCGGTTCATATGCAATGCAACATCACCGATCCGGCTCTACTTGTCCGGATAGGCTTCACACACAATGCCTATGTCCGTTTTCGCATACGAACTCTACACAAGGGGGACACTACTAGAAAAATGGCTTTTAGCCACGGGGAAAAATCGTGGCTAATAGTGAGTATTAGCCACGGTTTTATTCCGTGGCTAATACTGGACTTTTAGCCACGGTTTGCCTGAACCGTGGCTAAAAGTATAGTATTAGCCACGGTTTGCCTGAACCGTGGCAAAAGATCGTGGCATCGTTTAGTCCCACACCGCCAAAACAAAATGAGATTTTTGGGTTTATAAGGAATTTATTTCAATTAGCCTTTGAAATAAATATGGCGGCGGCGGCGGACGGGCGGCGGCCAGGGGCGGCGGCGGCCGGGCGGCGGCCGGGCGGCGACGGCGGCGGCGGCGGCGGCCTGAATTTTTTATGTTATGAGTGGCCTTTTAACCACGATAATTAAACCGTGGCTAAAAGTCCACTATTAGCCACGACAATGAACCGTGGCTAAAAGTCCAGTATTAGCCACGGTTTTGGACTTTTAGCCACGGTTTGGACCTTTAGCCACGCTCGTATTGCCCACGCCCATTTTCCGTGGGCAGACCGTGGCTAAAAGTCTTTAGCCACGGTTTTGGACTTTTAGCCACGGCAATCTGCCGTGGCTAAAAGTCAGTTTTCTAGTAGTGAGACTTCACATATCTACCCCAAGGAACGCTCCAACTCTTCGCTCACTCGCGAGAGCGGGCTTCCTATGCAAAGGAAAAGAGGGCTTCACATGCCCAAGGATGAGAAATCGTTACCCTTGCATTCTTCCGCGGCGCCATCGAAAACTATACGGTTGGAAAGCACCGCAACGGCGTCGCCTCCGTGGATCTGGACTCGGATCGCGATTCGGAGCTCCGAAGCTCTTCCGGCGGCCGGATCTTGGACTCCTCCTCCAAACTTGCTCTCCCCTCTCTCTAAAACTTAGAGAGAGATTATCCAAGAGAAATAAGGGTTTCAAAACCCTATTCCCGGCTAAAACCACCCAGGAGCAGCCCCCCACCGTCGGATCCAATGCCAAGGAAACGAACGGCCCGGATTAAATCCAAAATCATAAAATTTGGGCCGAACACGGGTTGGCACACGGCCGTGTGCCTGGCCGTGTAGCTCATTCGCCGTCTCGACCCAAATTGAAAACCAGCACACGGCATGTGACACGGCCTCCGACACGCCCGTGTCGCCTGCGACATGCCCGTGTCGGGACCCGTGTCACGCCCCCCGTGTGCAATAAATCAACACTTTGCAGTCAGAGGGGTACACGGCTTGGTGACACGGCATCGGACACGCCCGTGTCAAGCTAGACACGCCCGTGTTCGTACCCGTGTCACTGCCCGTGTACACAACCGCACAGCACAGGTGTGACACGGCCTGGGACACGCCCGTGTCCTAGGCCGTGTTCCACCACTCGACCATCGTCGACCTGAACTGGTCGACGACACGGCCCGAGCTCGACACGCCCGACACGGCCTCCGACACGCCAGTGTCGGGGCCCGTGTCACCTGCACCAAAAACCTGATTTGGCCAAAATCGATCTCCGACGCTCCTACAACATTTTGGGGTGTTACAGCTTCTCCTCTGCAAAGCCTCACCGCAATAGCTTCTCCTCCTTGCCACCCTCAACAGAGCTTCACCCCTCACGGTAAGCATTTTCTACCGGTATTTTTGTTCTTTGTCGTCTCAGACAAGTTTTCCGATCGAGCGTTTCCTCTTTGCCATTAATAATTTTGCCATTACTCTTTTCCATTCTCTATTGTTCTCTGCTATTTAGGAACTTTTTATTCTCTGCTTCTTCCACATTGGGCAAAAAAACCACAGCAATAGCTTCTCCTCCTTAACATCCACAACAAAGCACTACTCCTTGCTGTAAGCATTTTCTGCCCACTGACTTGCATACACATTGGTTCATAGCCACTGAGCAAGAGTTTGTATACAAATGTGTGTATCGGAAAACTGACCACTGAACAATTATAATACGCAAAATTTTATCATTCCTATTTTTTCCTGTCATAAATAACAATGTGTATATAATGATGTGCACTCATCTACCATTGAGCAAGATTTTCGGTGAAAAGGTTTTTCTCTCCCGTAAAGAAGAGATTGAAGTAATGCTATGCCGAGTGGTAGAGTGGTTGTGTTTCCCTTGACAGCCTGTGATCAACGAACAGAAAAATTACTGCACATAGCAAATAAAATGACCCACTTCCATCCAAAGGGAATGCCATACCTAAAGCTTGAAAATCTTATATTAGTAGAAAATTTGATTCTCCTTTTAGTTGCTTTCATCGAACTGAGGCATACCCCATTGAAAAATACTTTTGGTTTATAGTTTTTCAAAACTCATAGTGTTATGTCTTCTTCCAAAATATAAGAGAATTCACAAATTTCTCCTAAATCTATAGTGTGCTGTGCATATAATGATGATGCTGGAGTGATAACACAGTAGTGTGAGCATTTGGGCCTTGATCTTGATATATTTCTAACACATTAATGCTTTTATAGGTATGAGCATTTGGGCCTTGATCACAGGCTGAAAATCTTGAGTGATAACACATCCAAAGGGAATGCCATACCTAAAGCTTGAAAATCTTATATTAGTAGAAAATTTGATTCTCCTTTTAGTTGCTTTCATCGAACTGAGGCATACCCCATTGAAAAAGACTTTTGGTTTATAGTTTTTCAAAACTCATAGTGTTATGTCTTCTTCCAAAATATAACACATCCAAAGGGAATGCCATACCTAAAGGAGAATCAATTTTGGTTTATACTTTTGGCATTCAAAGGGAATGCCACATCCAAAGACTTTTGGTTTATACTTTTTTATTCCCAAAATAACCCTTTCAAATGTGTAGTTTTCAGCTTCCCAAAATGCCCTCCACGATTTCTATTTACAGCCAACATATCAGCCATATGATCTAATGCAATCGATGGTCAAGGATCAAACAAGGATAAAGCCACGGATCCTTTGATTTCCCACCACAGGATCCGTGCAAATCAACGATCAGCGGTGGCCTTATGGGAAAGCCACGGATCGCTCTTTCATCTTAATGCCAGATCTAATACTTTCTTAGATCTACCCGTCCTCCTCCATCCTCCCGCTCTCCACTTCTCGACGACCCATCCTCCTCCTTCCTCCCATTGTCCTCTTGTGGTTGTGGAAATTGCTTCTACCACATTGGGGCAAAAAGACCGTGACGCTACCCCTTCATCGACGGTGCTTCTCCTCTACAAAGCCTCGCCGCAATAGCTTCTCCTCCTTGCCACCCTCAATAGAGCTTCACCCCTCACGGTAAGCATTTTCTACCGGTATTTTTGTTCTTTGTTGTCTCAGTGAGGTTTTTCGATCGAGCGAGGTTTTTCGATCGAGCGTTTCCTCTTTCAGAAATTGCTTCTTCCACATTGGGGAAAAAAGACCGCGACGCTGCCCCTTCATCGACGGTGCTTCTCCTCTGCAAAGCCTCACCGCAATAGCTTCTCCTCCTTGCCACCCTCAACAGAGCTTCACCCCTCACGGTAAGCATTTTTTGCCGGTATTTTTGTTCTTTATCGTCTCAGACAGGTTTTCCGATCGAGCGTTTCCTCTTTGCCATTAATAATTTTGCCATTACTCTTTTCTATTCTCTATTGTTCTCTGCTATTTAGGAACTTTTTGTTCTCTGCTTCTTCCACATTGGGCAAAAATACCACGGCAATAGCTTCTCCTCCTTAACATCCTCAACAGAGCACCACTCCTCACTGTAAGCATTTTCTGCCCACTGACTTGCATACACATTGGTTCATAACCACTGAGCAAGAGTTTGTATACAAATGTGTGTATCGGAAAACCGACCACTGAACAATCATAATACGCGAAACTTTATCATTCCTATTTTTTCCTATCATAAATAACAATGTGTATATAATGATGTGCACTCATCTACCATTGAGCAAGATTTTCGGTGAAAAGGTTTTTCTCTCCCGTAAAGAAGAGATTGAAGTAATGATATGCCGAGTGGTAGAGTGGTTGTGTTTCCCTTGACAGCCTGTGATCAACGAACAGAAAAATTGCTGCACATAGCAAATAAAATGACCCACTTCCATCCAAAGGGAATGTCATACCTAAAGCTTGAAAATCTTATATTAGTAGAAAATTTGATTCTCCTTTTAGTTGCTTTCATCGAACTGAGGCATACCCCATTGAAAAAGACGTTTGGTTTATAGTTTTTCAAAACTCATAGTGTTATGTCTTCTTCCAAAATATAAGAGAATTCACAAATTTCTCCTAAATCTATAGTGTGTTGTGCATATAATGATGATGCTGGAGTGATAACACAGTAGTGTGAGCATTTGGGCCTTGATCTTGATATATTTCTAACACATTAATGCTTTTATAGGTATGAGCATTCTGGCCTTGATCACAGGCTGAAAATCTTGAGTGATAACACATCCAAAGGGAATGCCATACCTAAAGCTTGAAAATCTTATATTAGTAGAAAATTTGATTCTCCTTTTAGTTGCTTTCATCGAACTGAGGCATACCCCATTGAAAAAGACTTTTGGTTTATAGTTTTTCAAAACTCATAGTGTTATGTCTTCTTCCAAAATATAACACATCCAAAGGGAATGCCATACCTAAAGGAGAATCAAATTTGGTTTATACTTTTGGCATTCAAAGGGAATGCCACATCCAAAGACTTTTTGTTTATACTTTTGGCATTCCCTTTGGAGTGATAACACATCCAAAGGGAATGCCATACCTAAAGCTTGAAAAATCTTATATTAGTAGAAAATTTGATTCTCCTTTTAGTTGCTTTCATCGAACTGAGGCATACCCCCTTTGAAAAAGACTTTTGGTTTATAGTTTTTCAAAACTCATAGTGTTATGTCTTCTTCCAAAATATAAGAGAATTCATAAATTTCTCCTAAATCTATAGTGTGTTGTGCATATAATGATGATGTTGGAGTGATAACACAGTAGTGTGAGCATTTGGGCCTTGATCTTGATATATTTCTAACACATTAATGCTTTTATAGGTATGAGCATTTGAGCCTTGATCTTGATATATTTCTAACACATTAATGCTTTTATAGGTATGATCACATCTGGAGGTTCAAATGCTTATTTTGCTCATTAATTCTCAATGGTAAACTAATTATCTTTTTCTTTCGATTTGGAATACTTCTTAGATTGTTACATTTGCTATGCAAGCATTTTGTGTCTTAATTCTATGATTTTTAAGATTTGCCTCTTCAAGATTCAAGATGCAATATAAATTCAACGATCAGTGCAATTTGTGCAGTTCATTTGTGACCACAGTTCAACTTTTGAACTAATTGTTCGTCACTCTAACCACAGTTCAACTTTTATCCAGTTATAAAGACGATTCTTTCTCATTGCCGACCATCATCGTCTTTATATTGTAAGTGTTGACTGACGGCTACTGGACTGAGTTAAAATCCCCTCCTTTTGAGTTTAAAACAGGGTATGATTTCTTCTCCATTCTTTGACTTGAACCATCATCCTACAATTTATTTCTGGATAGAAAAAACACAGTAAAACATTTTTTACTATTTTGGTAGTCTGCTTTTCAAAAAAGCTTCTCTGATAAATTAAGTAAAGCTATACTCATCTTAGTTTTCAAAGAACGTATTAAAACTGCCAGGACTTAAAGCTATAACAGATTTATAGTAGATTGTTTTATTTTCTTAACCTCAAAGATATTATTTTGATAAAGATCAATTTGTTAGTACCCTGTTATTGATTCATTTGTTTTCTACAAATTTGATTCATTTGTTGTCTACAAATTTGATTCATTTGTACTACAAATTTGTTAGTAAAATATATAGAGGTGGAGATACAGTACCCTATATAGATGTTTTTCATACTTTTTTTAGCACAAAAAACTTAATTTTTTTAATGCAACCATCATCTCATATTGGGTAAATATTTTGAGCCGTTTTCTTATGGTCTGCAGTTTTAGAGTTATTTAAAGCAGTTTTTATAACAGTTTTTGTGTGTTTCTACTGGGTTCCTCGACCAGTGATTTATACAATTAGATCGTTTACTATGAGCATAACAATTTTAGTTCATCATGGTACAATCTCCTTACCTTTGGTGTACAATCTCCTTCTCTTTTCCTCTCCCAGTGATACCTTCTTATTTGTTTGGCTCACTCAAATGTTAAATGCGAGCTCCCTCTCCTGGAATTTCTCTGTTGGTGATACTCAAATGTTACAGTAGCATCTAAGTTTCAGATTGCAAATACCAAAATGTTTCTTAGAAATAATGTCAATATCAATCCTAATTTTTAAGCGATTAATAATTTCCCTCGCAGGCCTGGTACGGTCGGCTTGGCTGTAGGGGCATTGCCCCGTGTACCCTGAATGGAATTAAATTTTATTTGAATTTGCTTTTAGGTTTTTTTAATCAAAGTTACAGTAGCATCTATGTTTCAGATTTACTTAGATACCCTCTTTTAAGTAACACTTATGTACTTGCCAATCAAAATACCCCAAAATTGCAAATAACGATTACATGTCTGCAAGAAAACAGATAATTCATGAGTTAATTACATCACATCGCAGACACTTGGAGATGACCAACCAAAATCATGCTGAGGCATCGTCGTCGTTGCCAAATTATGGTGGGCCAGTCCAAAATAAAAGAGGGAGACCTTCAACTTCGGCAACATCCGCTGAGCAAACTAGAGAGTCAACCCGAGTGCATGTTAGTAATTGGAGACGGTCATTGACTACAGAGCAACGGAGGGCACTCAATGCAAGGCGAACACAGTCGCGCTCTTCGTTGACTTTACCAGTGGTTGTGGAGGTCCGACCCAACGAGCCAGAATCTCTAAATCAAGCTAATGAAATTAAAGATAATCCTTCTGCCGGAACTTCACAGATAACTAATCAAAATCAGGATAATCCAGACCAGCATCAAACTGAATGTCAGTCGTCATTGCCAAGCCAGGGTGGACCAGTCCAACATAAAAGAGGGAGGCCTTCAACTTCGACAACACCAACTGAGCAAACTCGAGAGTCAACCCGAGTGCGTGTTAATAATTGGAGACATTCATTGACTGCAGAACAACGGAGTGCACTGAATGCAAGGCGAATACAATCGCACCCAACATTGATTTTACCATCGGTCGTGCACGGGGGACCAGCAAATCCAGAACATCCACATCAGCCGAATGAAATTGAAGATGGTAGTCCCGCGCCCACTTCGCGGACAGGACGTCGAAATATAGCAAGAAATTACCGTTCCTCCGACAACGTCCGTGTCTTCCAGCTCCCACAACCAACCATTTGCCCTCACTGTGCAGCTCGATTATTCCACAAAGAAACCAAAAATTTATACTGTAAACTTGGCAAAGTAATTTTACCTGCCATTCCCGTCCCCCCCACAACTGTTGGCTCTTTACACTGATCAGACAACAAGAGGACGTCATTTCAGGCAAAATATACGTGCATACAACCACGTATTCTCTTTCACTTCCATGGGTGTTACACTTGACGAAACACTACCAGCTTTCAACCAGGGTTTGTACACTTTTAGAGCACACGGGGCTATATATCACAAAATTGGATCTCTTCTTCCTACTCCGGGGGACAGACCACGATTTTTACAAATGTTCATCTACGACACCGAACATGAGACATCATATCGTTTGGCGGAAAATAATGGACTCGATACGGAAATATTGAATGAGATCAAAGATATCCTTGATACACACAACCCATATGTCATAACCTGTAGACAAATTGCTCAACACACGCAGTTATAGTCGTGTCAACTACTTATTCGTGAACGACCATCTACCGACCGACAATATATTCTTCCTACCGCATCTCAGGTAGCTGCAGTGTTGGTGGGAGCCGAAGATTTCGCTGAGTCTACCGATAAGGACATCAAAGTCCATTCTACAAGCGGGCATTTGACTACAGTCAGGGAGTACGCAGGTTTTTATGATCCACTACAGTACCCACTCCTGCTCTCGCAAGGTACTTTTGGTTGGGATTTAGCTTTGTAGACGGATCAGGGGTTACGTGTTAGTTGTTGTGACTACTACGCATGTTTGCTCCAGGTTATAAATTTCACGACTATTGGTTAATAGCTTGGTGTAATAGATTTTTACATCTCCTAATTTCATATAATTTGTGGCCTAATACAGATACGCACAAATAATTCATCAATACTTCTTCGCGAAGGACGACTACTTCAACAATATGTTGTGGATAATTACATCAAAATTGAGACTCAAAAACTCAGATGGATTAGCCTGAATCAAAATAAAATTCGTGCGGAGCTTTATCAAGGTTTATAAGATTGCTTAAATGCTGGTGAAAATGATGCAGGTATATTTACTTGCTTATTCATGCTTCTCAAACTATTCTAACATATGTTGTCGCACAGTGAAGTCTTTCATTTATTCTATGTTAATTCTTTCATAATTCTGTTTGCTTAGGAAACATTGGGCGACGAGCCGTCCTTCCGTCTTCCTTCATTGGCAGCCCTCGAGATATGTATTAGAGGTATCAAGATGCAATGCCAATCGTGCAACACTACGGCAAACCAGATATATTTTTAATAATGACGTGCAATCCTAACTGGAGTGAAATAAAAAATGAGCTCAATCTCAAGAAAGGTTCACCGATCATGCTTCTTAGAAATATTGATCCAAAAATTGGGTTGTGCAACGGAACAAGACTTACATGTGTAAACTTTTCAAGAAATGTTATTGAAGCTGAAGTATTGAGTGGGGAGTTTAAAAGGCACAGAGTATTTCTACCACGAATTCCCTTGAAGAGCGCAGAGGATGTTTAGATGCCTTTCGAGCTCACTCGAAAACAATTCCCAATACGATTGAGTTATGCTCTAACCATCAACAAATCACAGGGCCAAACAATTTCAAATGTTGGAGTATATTTACCAAATGATGTTTTTAGCCATGGACAACTGTATGTGGCATTGTCAAGAGGAGTTTCTGCAAATAGCACTAAAGTGATGGTTAAAATGGTACATTGGAGGAGCACGAAGGAGTGTACACTAGAAATGTGGTGTTTAAAGAAATATTCACAAAATTACATGTATCGAGCCAAAATACATAGATTGTATGGATCAATGTAACTTTTTTAATATTCAAGAACTATATTTTTTCTTCTGTTTTTGTATTCAGTGTACTATTATGAATATAGTATAAAGATATATCTGTATTTTTTTCTGCATTGTATTACTTATTCTAGACATGTTTGGAAGTTTTCACAACCGTTATCTCCGTCCACGATCGATATCTGAGACCACAAATGATATCGCCGCGCATGACCAGGGTTGCTTCCACGACAGATGTCGCCCCTGCCGAATGTCGCCCCCAAGACGAATGTCTCCACCACGACGAATGTCGCCACCACGACGAATGTCGCCACCACGACGAATGTTACAACACTATCAAATGACGCTCCCACGACAAACGTCGCACCCAACACGAATGTCGCCCCCTCGACAAATGTCGCACCCTCGACAAATATCACCTACTCGACAAATGTCGCACACACGACAAATGTCGCCCCCTCGACAAATGTCACATCCACGACGAATGTCGCCCCCTCGACAAATGTCGCATCCACGACGAATGTCGCCCCCTCGACAAATGTCGCACCCACGACGAATGTCGCCCCCTCGACAAATGTCGCCCGCACGACAAATGTCGCACCCACGACAAATGTCGCACCCACGACGATTGTCGCCCCCTCGACAAATGTCGCACCCACGCCGAAAGTTGCCCGCACGGGATCCCCCGTGCACGACTGCTTGTATATATATATATATATATATATATATATATATATATATATATATATATATATATATATATATATATATATATAACATTTCATAAAAAAATATGGATGCCTTTTAAAAGCCATGCATTAAAAAAATCGTCCAATCAATATTAGCATTTAGATCAAGTTAATCAGGTCTGCAAATAATCAATTCTTCAAAAAATCTTTTTCCCAAACTGCAGAAAATCCTTATGCCCCCAAGAGTTCCGCCCGAACTCGAGTTTCTTCCACGCCACCGCCGGCGGTGGCCTTGCCCGCTCGCTGCCGAACAACCCCCGACGAGTTCGTCGGGGTCCGGCGAACCCGCCGGAGGGCACCGGTCAGCCCGCCGACGACGGCGTGGAGAACCTGTACAGGCGTGCGGTGGAATGGGAGGGGTAGATTTGTTTAGATTTTTTAATTTTCATTATTATAAAAAATTAATAATAAATATATTATATATAATAAAATAATTTTTAATGATTTTAAAAATTAATAATTAAAAAAATGTGTTTAATTAAAACAATATTTAACAAAAACATATAAATATATTATTTCAAATTAAAAAACAAAAAAATATAATATTTTAAATTTAAAATAATAAAAAAATTACATGATTATAAAATGTCGGGAGAGGGCGAAGCATACCGCCGTTGGCCGGGTACTGTCGCAAAATTATTGGGGGCGGGCTTCGCCCGCCAGGTGCAGGCATGGGTGGGCGAAGCACGCCGCCGCTGGGTGGGTACTATCGTGCTTGATCGTATGGGCGGAGCCCCGTGTTGGGCACTCGTGTGTGTGTGTGTATGTATGTATATATATACTGGAATCAGGTGCGAACAAGAGTTTGTGTGCATGTGTGAGGAGCACATCTGACCGTCCATCTTCAGATTCGTGATTTTATCTTTCTCCTCCGGCGTAACCCCTATCCCGTCGCGCATTTTCATTTCCCCCCAGCAGATAGCCCTTCTCCCTCCCGATCGAGCTCTTTCCCCCCGACGGTAGCCCTCTCCTGGCGACGGCGCTCTCTCCCTCCCGGGTTCAAAGGTCTACCCTTATCATCACCTAAGACCGCTGGTGTTGAAGCCAGAAAAATCCTAACTCCAAAATATTTGGATCAATGCAGCCTAAAGTTAGTGATTTTGTAGTCCGACGCAATAATTCAGATGGCTAGCGCAAGAGAGAGAAAATTCTCTATAAGCACACCTCAAATACTCCAGCAGGGAGGTCCTACCATGTACCCGGAATTTTGGGAGAAACTTCCACTCCGCAACCAAAAGCTGGATGAGGTACTAGGAAGGTATAGACTTGGCAAGTATCCAGCTTGGGGGACCTCAACCTCTTCCAAAAGTGTCATTTCTAATACCCCTGGGGGCTATTTATAGAGAAATCCTAGGGGTGACGAGTATCCAGCCTCTACTAGCGAGTATCAAGGGCTACTTGCCCATACTCACGAGGTACCCACCCAAGCTCGTCTATGCTCGCCCAAGCTCGCATCTGCTCACTCAAGCCCGCATGTGCTCACCCATGCCAGCTTGAGCTCGTGGCTAGGTCTGCGAATAGGTGTCTTCTTAGGCATCTCTGATCTCGACGAATTACGGGTTATACATAATCTCCGCATTTTTTGAGCTCGACTCGAGCTTGGAAAATCAATGTAAGACTCGTAGTTCAAAGAGATGACGCGAGATAATACGTTGCGCAAGGTCCCTCTCAGGAGTGGAGCTTAACTGAAGGAGAAAAGAATGTCGACACCTCCCAGGAGTAGAACACAACTGAAGGAGGTGGAGAAGAGGTCGACACCTCAAAGAGGAAGCTTAACTAGAAGTGGATAGAAGGTTGATGTCTCACAGGAGCTGAGCTCAACTAGAGGTGGAGAAGAGGTCAACACCTCATATGAGGAAGATTAATTGGAGGTGGAGAGAAGGTTGGCGCCTCACAGGAGTCGAGCTCAATTGGAGGTGGAGAAGAGAGTCGACACCTTACAGGAGGAAGCTCAATTAGAGGTGGAGAAGAGGTCGACATTTCACAGGAGGAAGCTCAACTAGAGGTGGAGAAGAGGTCGACGCCTCGCAGGAGGAAGCTCAATTGGAGGCGGAGAGAAGGTCGGCACCTCGCAGGAGCCAGGCTCAACTAGGGGTGGATAAGAGTTGACACCTCGCAGGAGGAAGCTCAACTGGAGGTGGAGAATATGTCGACACCATGTAGGAGGAGTCCCAATTGGAAGCATAGAGAATGCTGACACCTCAAAGGAGCCAAGCTCAACTAGAGGTGGAAAAGAGTCGACATCTCACAGGAGAAAGCTCAACTAAAGGTGGAGAAGATGTTGACACCTTATAGGAGTCAAGCTCAGCTGGAGGCAGAGAGAAGGTCGATACCTCTCAGGTAGAAGCTCAACTAGAGGTGGAGAAGAGGTCGACGTCTCGCAGCAGGATGCTCAACTGAAGGCAGAGAGAAGGTCGACACCTCGCAGGAGCCAAGATCAACTAGAGGTGGAGAAAAGGTCAACACCTCACAGAAGCCAAGATCAACTAGAAGTGGAGAAGAGCCGACACCTCGCAGGAGGAAGATCAACTAGAGGTAGATAAGATGTCGACACCATGCAGGAGGAAGCTCAACTGGAGGAAGAGAGAATGTTGATATCTCGTAGGATCCAAGCTCAACTAGAGGTGGAGAAGAGTCGACAACTCACAGGAGGAAGCTTAACTAAAGGTGGAGAAGATATAAACATATCGTAGGAGCCAAGCTCAACTGGGGGGCAAAGAGAAGATCGATGCCTCGCAGGAGCTAAGTTCAACTTAAGGTGGAGAAGAGTCGACACCTCACAGGAGGAAGCTCAACTGGAGGTAGAGAAGATGTCGACACCTCACAGGAGTCAAGTTCAATTATAGGTGGAGAAGAGTTGACACCTCGTAGAAGGAAGCTCAAGTCGAGGTGCAGAAGAGGTTGATGTCTCGCATAAGGAAGCTCAACTGGAGGAGGAGACAAGGTCGGCACCTCGCAGTAGTCAGACTCAACTGGAGGTGGATAAAAGGTCGACACTTCACAGGAGCCAAGCTCAACTTGATGTGGTGAAGAGTCGACACCTCGCAGAAGGAAGCTCAACTGGAGGTAGAGAAGATCTCGACACCTCGCAGGAGGAAGCTCAATTGGAGACGGATAGAAGGTCGATACCTCACAAGATCCAAGCTCAACTGGAGGTGGAGAAGAGTCAACTCCTAGCATGAGGAAGCTCAACTGGAGGTGGAAAAGATGTCAACACCTCGTATGAGGAAGCTCAACTAGTGGCAGGGAGAAGGTCGACATCTCGCAGGAGCTTAGCTCAAATGGAGGTGGAGAATAGTCGATACCTCGCATGAGGAAGCTCAACTGGAGGTAGATAAGATGTCGATATCTCGCAAGAGCCAAGCTCAACTAGAGGCAGAGAGAAGTCGACATATCGCAGGAGTTAAGCTCAACTGGAGGTGGAGAAGAGTCGACACCTCGTAGGATGAAGCACAACTAGAGGTGGAGAAGATATCGATACCTTGCAGGAGCCAAGCTCAACTGGAGATAGAGAAGAGCTGACATCTCGCAGGACGAAGCTCAACTGGAGGTGGAGAAGAGGTCGATGCCTCGTAGGATAAAGCTCAACTGGAGGCAGTGAGAAGGTCGACACCTCACAGGATCCAAACTCAATTAGAGGTATAGAAAAGGTCGACACCTCGCAGGATCCAAGCTCAACTAAAGGTGGAGAAGAGTTGACACCTCATAGGAGAAAGCTCAACTTGAGGTGGAGAAGATGTCGATACTGTTGAAACCAAAAATTTGGTCTCTGTGGAGTTCGACCCTTGGGGAAGGGGTGACCTCACACCTACTACACTCAGGGGAACGTCACGGACCAAAGACTTGGGAAACTAGGAACAGACCCTCGGCTCTTGCGTGGAGGTCCAACCATACACTCGGAAGGTCACAAGAACACTTCCCCTCCCTTACCGATGGCAGAGATGGGTACCTTGGAGAGTTCTCTCAACTCTACCAAGAAGAGAACTAGGGAGGAGGAAGACAAAAACCAATGCCTCTCCAAAGGTACCCAAGGGGGTCTATTTATAGTTTTTCTAAGTCCTGAGTTTGAAATGTCCAAAATGCCCTTAGGGAAAAAACATGGCAACAAGAGGTCCAGGGGGGAGGGGGAGGCCGAACCATGCTCCTCCCCCTTACCCCCACCTCGGACACTCGAGACGAGCTCGCCCAAGGGGCAGGGCGCCTGGGGGGGTGAGGCATTGGCCTCCGTCCGGAGTACCGCTCCAACCTCGTAGATAGCAAGCCCGGGGGGAGATGTAGATTTTTCCTCCCCCTACTAGTATATTTCCAAGGCCAAGCCAAAATTGGCCACCAAGAGTCCAAAATCTCTAAAAAGCTTAAAAACTTAAAACTGGCTCTACGTCTGTCGAAGGGACCCCACTCTGCGAATACGGGGTTGTACACAATCTCCGCTCTTTTCGAGGTTGGCACAAGCTCAGAAAGAAACATCCAACCCAACGTATTTGCTGAGTGTAGTTCGTTCTCGCGGTTTGAAAGGTTTCAAGGCCCCTCTGAGGGTTCAACCTGTCATGCCAGCAAATGGGAGCCTAGGTGACGAGACAGCCTCGGGGTGAAAACACTTAGCCTCCTGTGGGGTCAACCTATCATGCCAGCTAATGGGAGCCTGGGTGACGAGACAGCCTCGGGGTGAAAACACTTAGCCTCCCGAGGGGTCAACCTGTCATATTAGCTAATGGGAGCCTGGGTGACGAGACAGCCTCGGGGTTAAAACACTTAGCCTCCCGAGGGGTCAACCTTCCCGGCCAGCTAGTGGGAGCCTGGTCAGCGGAATCATCCCGGAGCTAAAAGGACTTAGCCTCCACGAGAGATCAACCTGCCCTGCCAGCTAGTGGGAGCCTGGTCA
Organism: Platanthera zijinensis; assembly: GCA_039513925.1. Taxonomy (NCBI): domain Eukaryota; kingdom Viridiplantae; phylum Streptophyta; class Magnoliopsida; order Asparagales; family Orchidaceae; genus Platanthera; species Platanthera zijinensis. Next base: position 119,604,078 of record CM077098.1, read on the forward strand.
GCGGAATCATCCCAGAGCTAAAAGGACTTAGCCTCCACGAGAGATCAACCTGCCCTGCCAGCTAGTGGGAGCCTGGTCAGCGAAATCATCCCGGAGCTAAAAGGACTTAGGCTTCACGAGAGATCAACCTGCCCTGTCAGCTAGTGAGAGCCTGGTCAGCGGAATCATCCCAGAGCTAAAAGGACTTAGGCTCCACGAGAGATCAACCTGCCCTGCTAGCTAGTGAGAACCTGGTCAGCGGAATCATCCCGGAGCTAAAAAGACTTAGCCTCCACGAGAGATCAACCTGCCCTGCCAGCTAGTGGGAGCCTGGTCAGCGGAATCATCCTGGAGCTAAAAGGACTTAGGCTCATCGAGAGATCAACCTGCCCTGCCAGCTAGTGAGAGCCTGGTCAGCGGAATCATCTCGGAGCTAAGGGACTTAGGCTCCACGAGAGATCAACCTGCCCTGCCAGCTAGTGAGAGCCTGGCAGCGGAATCATCCCGAAGCTAAAAGGACTTAGCCTCCACGAGAGATCAACCTGCCCTGCCAGCTAGTGGGAGCCTGGTCAGCGGAATCATCCTGGAGCTAAAATGACTTAGGCTCCACGAGAGATCAACCTGCCCTGCCAGCTAGTGAGAGCCTGGTCAGCGGAATCATCTCGGAGCTAAGGGACTTAGGCTCTACGAGATATCAACCTGTCCTGCCAGCTAGTGGGAGCCTGGCAGCGGAATCATCTCGGAGCTAAAAGACTTGGCTTCCACGAGAGATCAACCTGCCCTGCCAGCTAGTGAGAGCCTGACAGCGGAATCATCTCGGAGCTAAGGGACTTAGGCTCCACGAGAGATCAACCTGCCCTGCCAGCTAGTGGGAGCCTAGCAGCGGAATCATCTCGGAGCTAAGAGACTTAGGCTTCACGAGAGATCAACCTGCCCTACCAGCTAGTGAGAGCCTGACAGCGGAATCATCTCGGAGCTAAGGGAGCTTGGGGACGGGGCATGTCACCCGAACTCTGCCAAAATTCAACATCCTCAAAAGGGGAAAAAGTTGGGTTACATGACCCTCCCGACTCTACCGGTCGGAGGCTGGACTTATTACAACATAAAGAAAAACAAGATACATGACTCTGCCGAGATGAGGCTTCTTCAGGGGGTCAGGGCATGGTGGTCGCCATCCGATTACTTCCCACTGGATACCTCCATCCTGCTAAGGCTCTCCATGATCTTCTCCATTTCCTCCGCCTTAGCCAACCAAGAGATTGTGTTGACAGCTGTGACGTAGCACTGCCTCGCCATCCTGGAGTCTCCCTTGATCCTGACCTGGATCCTTTCTAAGTTGAACTTGAGACACTGGTGGAAGGATGAGGGCACACACCGGAAGGCGCTGATGAGGGGCTTTCCGAAGATGGCGTTGTAGCTGCTTGGAGTGTCAATAATGACGAACCTGCAGTTTCTTGAGGTCCCCCCTAACTTCACCTGGAATCCGACTCCACCTTCCACCTCCTTTCTCTCCCTTGAGAATCCAAACAGAGGTCCATCCGACGCCACCACCCTCCTTGGCTCCACCTTCATCCCCTCGAACGTTTTCTTGAAAATGACGTTGACAGAGCTTCCGTTGTCAACCAAGATCCGGGAGACGGTGAAGCCTTCGACGGCTGCCTGGATGACCAGGGCGTCGCAGAATGGGTCCTCATGCTCCGACATGTCTTTTGACGAGAAGGTGATCTTTTCTTCTGGGGGAGGGGTCTGGGATGTTGAAGCAACGCTCCGTCGATACATCACATGGAGGCTCGCCTTCTGAGTGGCCTCGATCCCTACTCCACTGTGGATCGTTGTTATTCCTCCTCGGTGTCCTACATCAACCCGATCCTCGCATACATCATCCCCTCCACCTCCTTAGGGCAGAGCTTCGATCGGCTTCGGCTGCTGCTGGGCTGGAGCTCTCGTCCCTCTCACTTCCAGGAACTCGGGGCAGGTAGCCGTTGCGTGACCCTCAAACTGGTGGAAGTCGCAGTATAGTAACTCTACTCTGCCTCCTCCTCTCCCCCTGCGATTCCTCCTCTCCCTTCGGCCAATCGTCATTGCTTGCTGGGGTGGGGGTAGGAGCTATCTTGGGGGTTGCCTCTGGAAGTTGAACCTCCCTTGGCCCCCATGAAAGTTCCCCCCATCCTAGATGAGAGCTCTTCCTGGACCATGGGCAAGTCCTCCCTGCTGCCTCCAGCCTGGCTCCGGACCCTCCTGTCTCTGGAACCCCTTGGCTCTCTGCTCCTCTCTCTGCCTTCCTTCCTGGTGCCTTGAGCCACCTTGCTCTTTTGACTCCACTTTCGTCAACTTTGCCAACTTCTTCACAAAGGCCGGGTTGGCTGCCTCCATGGCTATCTCCTCTGCCGCCCTTTCCATCAGCTCCTCGAAGGAAAGGGGGGTCTTTCGGGTCAAGCTCATCTTGAAGAACCCTTCGCGCAGCCCCACCGTGAACGCCATCTGGAGGGCATACCCTGGCACCTCTTGGATGTCAAGGACCTCCTCCTGGAACCTGTCAACGTAGTGGGCCAACGACTCCTCGGCCCTTTGCTTTATCAGGAAGAGGGACTCAGGACCTTTCTTCCTCTTCTTGGAGGTGGAGAAGCGAAGCTGAAAGATCCGGCTCAAGTCTTTGAACCCGAAGATGGACCTTGGGGGAGTTGATGGAACCAGTCCCTCGCCTTCTCTTTCAAGGTGATCGCAAATAGACAGCACTTGAAGGCATCCGTCATTAGCATGATGGAGACGGCATCCTCGAACCACTGCAAGTGCTGGATGGGGTCATCCTTCCCGGTATAGTATGCCTTGTCAAGTTCCCTGAACCCCTCGGGAATGGGAGCTGAGATGATCAACTCGTTGAAGGGTGACCCCCTGAGGGGTGGCCTCGCGGCCTCTACTGGCGCGACCTGGTCGCCTAAGGGGCGAGAACTCGACAGGCTGGGGAACAGCTCCCGGCCGGGGAGGTCTCGCTCGACCCCCTCTCCCATCCTCTCCTTCCCAGGTCGCCTCCCTGGGGCACTTCCTTCTCCCCCTGCTGGGGTGATCTCGCTTAGATCCCTGGGGGATATTTCATTGAGATCCCCGAGAGCCGGTCCCTGGGGGGTGGGGGCTGAGCTGCCAGCCCGAGGGGCAATGCTTCGCAACATCTCCATGATGCCATAGATGGAAGCCATGAACTCTTCCCTTCCTACGAAGGGTCCTGGGTTGGGGAGACCACCGAGGTCATCACTACCTCCCTGATCTCCAGCCATGACACTCTCCCGAGATCTTCTGTGTTGGTCACTCTCCACGCTCACCGCACCAAAATGTTGAAACCAAAAACTTGGTCTCTGTGGAGTTCGACCCTTGGGGAAGGGGTGACCTCACACCTATAGGATTTCACGTGCGTTGGTGGGGCGAATTTTTTTTAAAAAAAATTCCAAACACCGTACAACACATAAGGATCGGATATCCCAAAACAATGCAAAACAGGCTGGTCAAAAATAAACCCTAACTCATCACATCTAATCCATCACAGGCGTTAGAAATTATACCTCTAGAGAACAATCTCTAGGCGGAAGAGGAAGACGCGCCGGAGAAAAACGATAGCGATCCAACCGCAACAACGAGGCCGAACGCCTCGCCTCTTGGTTCACCTTGAACCCGAACAGCATCAAATCTCTATTCCGTTGACGGGGAATAGAAACAATAGCTCAGAACTTCTCTCCTCTTGCACCGATGACTCCAAGTGGCCGAACCACACTAGTCGCCGGGTAGGGAAGAGGAAGGTGGAGAGGGATCTAAAAACCGTTGTGGAGAAGGAGCAAACTCAAGCCATCACTCAAGCTGTGGCCGACTGGGAAGAACCACCCAAGGTCGGCGAGCTGCACGGAGATGGCGGCGGCAAGCTTGCCCGGCGACGGAGTAGCGGGCGGCGATGCCGGCGTCAAGCTTGCCCGGCGGCGGAGAGGGGGCTGCACGATAATGGCGGCCGGAAAGGGAGATTGCAAAACCCCTTCTCCTTCGTTTCTTGAGGCTAGGTTTTGACAAAAGCAAAAGCCCGTGAACTTATCTGCTCCTCTTCTCCCATTTTATAACTTTTATATACTAATATATATAAAACTATATATATATATACAATCATTTATATATATTTACATATATATGTATCTTATATATATAAATACCTACATATATATATATTAATATATAACTTATATGTATATATTTTGTATGTGTGTATACCTTATGCACATATACATGCCCAATATATATCATCCCATAACTCCAAATATTGTGCACTCCTACCAAAATAATTACGACGACTCGCCCCGTCATAATTATTTCTCTTTGATAGTCGCACGGGAATACTATCTAAGCATGTCGAGTCACGACATTAGACGTCCGCACTTACTATAGTACTTAGATTAAATGTTCCATAAAATCAAATACCCCAAATAAGCCGAACGGATGCTGTTCCCGTTCATTTGGTGCGACCTTGAAGAGGAACCATGTCGTAGAGGCTATAATATAACATCCTATATTATGGACTATAAGAGGCTTTGTCACTGCATAATAGTCGCCCCAACAACATGGTAACTAGGTAACGCAATGAACGACCTGCGTCTATTTCTTTGTCACATGATATCATAAATATTATGCAAATTGGGACTGTGTCAATTTTGCACTATATTTGTCTTTCTTGGTCTCACAAGTGAGTTGTATTTATAACTACGTTAGTTATAATGCATGCTATACAACCTCGCTCGGCCAAGGGGCCCGACTATATCATTACCAAAATAATTTGGGGACAAAATGATATTTCGATGTGCACATTTCCTATGCGTAAGTATGAACAACGAATCATAGTATATATCATTATCAGAGGATAGTTTTCAACTATAATCACATTGCCCACACTGACACGCTAAACCTACACATCTTGTATCTCCAACTTAATAGACACGTTGAAACATTATTAACACTGAACACATTCCACATAATGCTATAATATAAAATAGGTCACTCTCAATGTGTATGAAATAACACGCATACACACTCATATGATTAAATTATAATCATTTATCAACATTTATAGAACTCAAATGTACTTTAATCGATATGACAATTTTAACTCGGCAATCAACGTTCCTCTTTGATTACCACGATTGTGAGGATAACTTAAGATTACATGACTCAATAAAAACCATGGTTCTATGTTTCAAGACCAAGTGCATCTTCTCAAACCTTACATGATACAAGTCATATAATCAAGGAACAAAATGTTACAACATTCTAAAAACATGAACATAAGTAAAAAAGATAACTTTCAAAACACCACTTCCTTCAGTCTCCCACTTGTTTTCAAAGTTTCTTAAATTATAGAAACTACAAAAGAAAGGAGAAACCTTAAAATCATTTATCAAGCCACTCTCCATGGTCACGTAACCCCATGGATTCGAAATGAATTTCTCCCTTAGCTTTAGATAAAGGTTTGGTGAAAGGATCAGCTGTGTTGCTGTTAGTGTCTATCCATAAAAGTGTAATCTTCCCTTCCTCGATGAAGTCCCGCGTTACAAAATACTTTCTATCCATGTATTTTGTCTTGTGATGCGACCTTGGCTCCTTAATTTGTGAAATGGAGGCACTGTTGTCGCAAAACAATTTCAAGGGGGCTTCACTTGATGGAACAATTCCAAGTTCTTCGAGGAATTTCTTTATCCAAACTCCCTCTTTGCTTGCTTCCGAAGCTGCCATGACTTCTGCTGCGGTGGTCGAGTCAGCGGTAGTTGATTGTTTCCAACTACGCCAACTCACGGCTCCACCATTCAGAAGGAAAACGAATCCAGATTGAGATTTCCTATCATCCGGATCTGTCATGAAACTAGCATCCGTGTAGCCTTCTACAACTAGCTCCTTATCCCCACCAAAAACAAGAAACTTATTCTTGGTCCTTTTCAGGTACCTAAGAATATTTTTGACAGCGGTCCAATGATTAGGACCGGGTGAAGCTTGATGTCGGCTCGTTATGCTTAGGGCATATGCAACATCCGGTCTTGTACAAGTCATGACATACATGATGGAGCCTATGGCTGAAGCATAGGGTACATTCTTCATGTATTCAATGTCCATGTGCGATGAGGCATGTACAACCCCGTATCCAGCGAGTGGGCTAACAGGAGCCAACCCGGCCGGCCCAAACCATCCCCGAGCCCCATGCGAGTTCAGCAGGGTACGCCGAGCCCAGCAATGCCGAGCCCGAGCTCGGCAATAGTCGAGCTGAGCTCGGCGATGGCCGAACGAAGCCCGACATGCCGAGGCCGAGCTCGGGTGCAGGAACAGAGCTCGACGATAGTCGAGCCAAGCTCGACGATGCCCGTGCCGAGTTCGGCTTCTGTTGGAGCTCGACGATCGTCGTGCCGAGCCCGAGCTCGGCAATGGCCAAACCGAGCTCAGCGGTAGTCGAGCACAAGTCTGCCGAGTACCTGCCCGCCTAGGCCCAAGGCGAGGCGAGTCAGGCCTCCTGCCAAGCGAGTGCCCCCTCAGGTCCAGCTCGCACCTCGGCCATGGCATACTTTTACTATGTGGCCCCTCTTAGTTTGCCTGTAGTCCTCGAAAACAGTGAAGGTTGTATATTAGCAGGCCATCTTTTCCTATAAATAGGACCCAAGGGGTACCTCAGAGGGCACGCTTACTAATTCTCCGGCCTATTAGCGCTTTCTGAGGTACCTTAGCCCGGCATTTGGCTAAGGAGGGGAAGCGCTCTAAGATCTTCCGGGTGTGTGGTGGGACCTCCACGCCGGGCCCTTGGTCTAGTCCTTAGTTCTTCTTTCTTCTTGTCATTTTCTTGCAGGAGCGAAGTAGGTGCGCGGCCACCCCTTCCCCAAGGGTCGAACTCCACAAGAGGCCGGTTTTCTGGTTTCAACACTTTGGTGCGGTGAGCGTGGAACGTGGTCAGCACAGAAAATCTTCCACAGGACTAATGGCAAGAGACGAGGGGCAAGGTTCAGGAAGGGGGGACTCGCCACTCCCTCCCCCTCCCGCGACGGCAGGGATATCCGCGGAGCTCAGGGAGGAAGTGCTCGGGCTGGTTAGGGTCGCACTCGGCATGCGAGCCGAGAGTACGACGCCTGCGGTACCCGTGGTCGCCGATCCAGCGTTGGGCAACGATGCGCCCCTCAGGCGCGCAGGGAAGGAGGTCGCGAGCGAGGGGGAGCGCGAGCCGAGAGGGCGAGTCCTCTTTCCGGGCTCGGCGGGCGAGTATCTGTTCGGCGAGACGGCAGGGAGGGAGTTCCCAACTCGCCCAGCTGAAGGAGGAAGTCCCTTCAGCGAGTTCGTCTCGTCAGCCCCGGTTCCAGAAGGATTCCGAGAGCCGGAGATGTCCTACTACTCAGGAAAGGGAGATCCGACCCAGCACGTCCAGTGGTTCGAAGACGTGGTGTCAATCCGACAGATGTCGGATGGTTTCAAGTGTAGGCTCTTCGCCATCACCCTCAGGTAAAAAGCGAGGGAGTGGTTTCATCAGCTCCCGGCCGGTTCCATCTACAGCTTCGAGGATTTGCGCAGAGGATTCATGCTGAGATTCACCACCTCGAAGAAGAGGAAGAGGGAGGTCGAGTCCCTGTTCCGTGTCAAGCAGAAAGTAGGGGAGACCCTGGGAAGTTACCTGGACAGGTTCCAGGAAGAACTGTCTCAGGTACAAGAGATGCCAGGGCACACCATGATGGTGGCCTTCACCCTGGGTCTCCAGCCCGGGTTCTTCGCCATGGAGTTGAAAAGGACGCCTCCAGTGTCTTTCGAAGCACTCTTGGAGAGGGCGGCAAGGGAGGCCGACATGGAGGCGGCACATCCAGAGTTCGCTCGGAGGTTGGCTAGGTGGGCCGTGGAGGAAGAGAAGCCAAGGGGAGGTCGGGCCCAGGAGGAGAGAAGGGTCGAGCCCCGACAGAGAGAACAGCAGCCGCAGCAGCATAGGTGGGGGCGTCAGGAGCCGAACAACCGATTGGGTTGGAGGCCGGAGTGGCAGGATCAAGGGCCACGGAGGGGCTATCAGGGGGGAGACAACCGCCAAGGTGGGCGTGGCCAGTTTTACCTCCAGGGAGGGAGACAGGGCCAGAGACCACCTCTTCCCGACCAGGAGGAGGCCATGGCTATCGCCCTGGGAGGACGAAGGAGAGGGCAACCGAGGAGGAGGAGGGAGGTCAGGATAGACCTACCCTATTGCGACTACCATCAAGAGGAGGGGCACACGACGGTCACGTGTCCGGAGTTCCTCGAGGTGCGGGAGAACCGGGAGCAGCAGCGGCAGCAGCGGAATCATCAGGAGGTGCGGATTGAGGAAGTCCGGCCTCAGGCGGAGGGGGATCGTTGCGAAGACCGGGCCGATGTGGGGACCCGAGGGGGATTGGAGTGATCTATGGGGGGGTGGGAGTCGAGGCTTCTCGGAAAGCAAGCCTCCACACCATGTACCGAAGGAGCATCGGCTCCACATCTCAGACTCCACCCCCGGAAGAGAGGATCACCTTCTCAAGGGAGGATATGCCGGGTCACGATGACCCCTTCTGCGATGCGCTGGTCATCCAGACAGCCATCGAAAATTTCACAGTCTCCCGGATCCTCATTGACAATGGGAGCTCAGTCAATATCATCTTCAAGAAGCCTTTCGATGCCATGCAGGTAGAGGCCAAGAGGGTGCTGGCCTCCGATGGGCCCCTCTTCGGTTTTTCGGGGGAGAGGAAAGAAGTAGAGGGGGGAGTGGGACTTCACGTCAGCTTGGGGGGACAATCCCGGAACTGTCGATTCGTCATAGTTGAGGCCCCCAGCAGCTACAACGCCATTTTTGGGAGACCCCTCATCAGCGCCTTCCGATGCGTCCCCTCCTCCTTCCATCAATGCTTAAAGTTTAATGTGGACGGGATCCAGGTCCGGGTTCGCGGTGACCCCAAAGCGGCTCGGGAATGCTATGTAACCGCGGTGAATTTGATTTCTTGGCAGGAGGAGGCCGAGGGGATGGGGAGAAGGATGGAGGAGATGGAAGGGCAGGAGGCCGGAGAAGAAGGTGGGGAGGAAGGAGGAATGGAAGGGGAAGCACGCGAGGGGATGCTCCCAGAAGGGTCGGTTGGGGCGATGATCCCAGGGGAAGGGGAGGTCCTTACACCAAGAAGGGAGGACGCCGCAGAGTGGGAGGAGCAGTCCCGGTTGGAGGCCGCCGAGGAGGTCGTGGAGATGGAAGTCCTCACCCAGGGTGGCAGGGTGGAGAAGGTCCGCATCAGCGGAGGGCTGACTCCGGAAGATCAAGACAGGATGCTGGAGTGCATCCAAAAGAATGTGGATGTCTTCGCCTGGAGCGCAGCGGAGATGCCTGGGATCGATGCCGACGTCGTCTGCCACCGCCTCAATCTACACCCGGAGGCTCGCCCCATCCAGCAGAAGAGGAGGTCCGTCACGGACAAACTGGCCGAGCCCATCAGGGAGGAGGTCGCCAAGCTCCTTAAGGCCGGCTTCGTTTCCGAGATTCAATACCCCGGCTGGGTCTCGAATGTTGTAATGGTGAAAAAAGGGGACGGCCGGTGGAGGATGTGTGTAGACTTTTCACTGCTTAATAAATCATGCCCTAAGGATTGTTACCCCTTGCCTAGAATCGACGCGCTGGTAGATTCAGCCGTTGGTTTTTCTGTGATGAGTTTTTTAGATGCTTTTTCAGGTTATCATCAAATCAGGATGCACCCTCCTGACATAAAAGATGTCTCGTTCATCACAGGGGATGGGTGCTACTGCTACAAGATGATGCCTTTTGGGTTAAAAAATGCAGGGGCCACCTACCAGAAGATGATGGACCGTGTATTCCAGGGACAGAAGGGAAGGAACTTGGAAGTGTACGTGGACGACCTGATGGTAAAAAGCAGAGAGGTCGATTCTCACCTCCGGGATCTGGAGGAGACCTTCGACACTTTGCGCAGATACAAGATGAGGTTGAATCCTCTAAAGTGCATCTTCGGGGCAAGCAAAGGCAAATTCTTGGGTCATCTCCTCACCCCTGCCGGGGTCGAACCCAACCCTGACAAAGTCCGGGCAATTATGGAGTTGGGGCCACCTCGGGACGCGAAGGAGGTACAACGGCTGACAGGGAAGCTGGCGGGACTAAGCAGATTCCTCTCCCGGGCCGGGGAGAGGTGTTCCCCCTTCTTCAAGACCTTAAGGGGGGGTCGGAAGTTTGAATGGACCCCGGAATGCGAGGAGGCATTCCAGGCCTTGAAGAGGCAGTTGACTCAGGCCCCCTTGCTCCAAGGGCCAAAAGAGGGGGAGGACTTGTTTTTGTACTTAGGGGTCGGGGCGGAGGCCGTAAGTTCTGTCTTAGTTCGGGAAGAGGGGAGAAAGCAGCTACCCATCTATTATGTGAGTAGAGTTCTGAGGAAGGCAGAACTCCGCTACCCCATCTTTGAGAAGTTGGCTTTCGCCCTCATCATCTCGGCTCGGAGACTCAGGCCCTACTTCCAGGCACACTCCATCCAGGTGGTAACAGACCATCCCCTCCGCAGCATCTTCGAGGGAGTGGAGCACTCGGGAAGACTCGCCAAGTGGTCGGTGGAGTTGAGCGAGTTTGACATCTCCTTTATCCCCCGGCTCGCAATCAAGGCACAAGCAATGGCTGACTTCCTGGCTGATTATGTGGTTGAGGTAGCGGAGGACAAACTCACTCGTCCCATCCCATGGAAGGTGATGGTGGATGGGGCTTCAGGGAAACACTCCCTGGGGGTTGGGGTCGTCTTGGAGAGCCCCCAAGGGACCCGGATCGAGCAAACGGTGGTGATACATTTCTCCATAACCAACAACCAGGCCGAGTACGAGGCGGTAATTGCGGGACTACGCCTGGCCAAGGAATTGGGGGTGCACGATGTGAAGGTCCTCACTGACTCCATGGTAGTGGCCTCCCAGATCAACGGGGAGTTTGAGGCAAGGGAGCCCACCCTACAACGATATCTGGCAAAGGTTAAGGGAATCATCGGCGGGTTCCAGACCTTCTCCATTCAGCATGTGCCACGGGAGGAAAATGAACAAGTTGACCACCTCGCCAAGCGCGGCCCTCGGGTGGGGGGCACTATCACGGACCTCTTCCACCCATCTCTAGAAGAAGGAGAGTTGATGGAGATAGATCGGCGGTCCACATGGATGGACCCATTCACTACCTACCTGTCCACAGGAGAATACCCAGAAGGGATGGATAGGCAGAAGCTCAAGTACAAGTCGGCATATTACCTTTTACGTGACGGGCAACTTTACCGCAAGACCCTTTCAGGACTACTCGCCCGTTGCGTGGCAGAGGGGGAGGTGCCGAGGATCTTGGAAGAAGTTCATTCCGGGGAGTGCGGGAGCCATTCAGGAGGTCGGACCCTGGAGGGAAGGATCATCAGGCAGGGGTACTTCTGGCCTACCCTGAGGCACGATGCCTTAGAATTTGCCAAGAAATGTCACAAGTGCCAACTGTTTGCCCCCCTCCAACTGCAACCGGCTCAGCGACTCAGGAGTATCACGGCCCCTTGGCCTTTCGCAATTTGGGGAATGGACCTGGTAGGTCCCTTCCCCCAGGCGAGCGGGCAGAGGAGATTCTTGTTGGTAATGATCGACTATTTCTCCAAGTGGATGGAGGTAAAGGCTTTGGCCAAGGTAACCTCGCAGATCATTCGAAATTTTGTGTGGGGGGAGATCATCTGCAGGCATGGGATGCCCCAGGCCATCGTCACCGACAACGGACCACAGTTCGCCAGCAATGAGTTCATTAAGTTCTGTGGAGAGCTCGGGATCGACCTCAGGTTCGCCTCTGTCCACCACCCTAGGAGCAACGGGCAAGTAGAGGCGGCCAACAAGATTATCGTGAACCTCCTGAAAAAGAAGGTGGAGAATTTGAAGGGTAATTGGGTGGAGCAACTCCCCTCAGTCCTCTGGGCCCTGAGGACTACCCCCAACACCGCCACCGGGGAGACGCCCTTTAAACTGTCTCACGGAAGCGAGGCGGTGCTCCCCATTGAACTCGAGGTCCGTACTCCCAGGGTTGCCGAGGCAGAAGCTGGAAGGGAGGAGTGGAGAGTTGAGAATGAGGAAGAACAACGACTCTCTTTGGACTTGATAGAGGAAGTACGCGACCTCTCCGCAGTCCGGCAGGAGGAAGTCAAGCGGAGGATGGCTAAGTATTTCGACAAGCATGTCCGGGTCAAGCAGTTCGTGGAGGGCGACCTGGTTCTAAAGAAGGTAGATGCGGCAGGAAGATCGGCAGCCGTGGGCAAGCTCCATCCAAATTGGGAGGGGCCTTACATCGTGAAGGAGGCGTTAAAGTCGGGAGGATACCACCTCCAGAATGTGGAAGGCGAGACTTTGAACCACACCTGGAGCGGCGACGACCTGAAGCGCTTTTATCCTTGAAAACTTGTACGTACCTCAGCTTTTTCCGAATGCAATATATTTGACTATTTCTCCACAATAATCGTAACAATGACATGCAATGTGACGTAACTTCCGTTAAAGAACGACATTAAACACTCAGGAAATAGTCTAAGTCTTCTCGCTCTGGGGTTAGGTCTCGATTCTCCCGCTGTCAGGCTCCCACCTAGCTGGCACGGCCGAGTCTCGATGGACGTCGTTATGACCCTGGGGATGAGCCCGGAGGATGTTCAGCACCCGCCCTCAGGCTCCCACCTAGCTGACTGGCCCGGTGGTAGCACCCGAGAGAGGCAAAAGTTTCTAAGTCTTCTCGCTCTGGGGTTAGGTCTCGATTCTCCCGCTGTCAGGCTCCCACCTAGCTGGCACGGCCGAGTCTCGATGGACGTCGTTATGACCCTGGGGCTGAGCCCGGAGGATGTTCAACACCCGCCCTCAGGCTCCCACCTAGCTGACTGGCCCGGTGGTAACACCCGGGAGAGGCAAAAGTTTCTAAGTCTTCTCGCTCTGGGGTTAGGTCTCGATTCTCCCGCTGTCAGGCTCCCACCTAGCTGGCACGGCCGAGTCTCGATGGACGTCGTTATGACCCTGCGGCTGAGCCCGGAGGATGTTCAACACCCGCCCTCAGGCTCCCACCTAGCTGACTGGCCCGGTGGTAGCACCCGGGAGAGGCAAAAGTTTCTAAGTCTTCTCGCTCTGGGGTTAGGTCTCGATTCTCCCGCTGTTAGGCTCCCACCTAGCTGGCACGGCTGAGTCTCGATGGACGTCGTTATGACCCTGGGGCTGAGCCCGGAGGATGTTCAACACCCGCCCTCAGGCTCCCACCTAGCTGACTGGCCCGGTGGTAGCACCCGGGAGAGGCAAAAGTTTCTAAGTCTTCTCGCTCTGGGGTTAGGTCTCGATTCTCCCGCTGTCAGGCTCCCACCTAGCTGGCACGGCCGAGTCTCGATGGACGTCGTTATGACCCTGGGGCTGAGCCCGGAGGATGTTCAACACCCGCCCCCAGGCTCCCACCTAGCTGACTGGCCCGGTGGTAGCACCCGGGAGAGGCAAAAGTTTCTAAGTCTTCTCGCTCTGGGGTTAGGTCTCGATTCTCCCGCTGTCAGGCTCCCACCTAGCCGGCACGGCCGAGTCTCGATGGACGTCGTTATGACCCTGGGGCTGAGCCCGGAGGATGTTCAACACCCGCCCTCAGGCTCCCACCTAGCTGACTGGCCCGGTGGTAGCACCCGGGAGAGGCAAAAGTTTCTAAGTCTTCTCGCTCTGGGGTTAGGTCTCGATTCTCCCGCTGTCAGGCTCCCACCTAGCTGGCACGGCTGAGTCTCGATGGACGTCGTTATGACCCTGGGGCTGAGCCCGGAGGATGTTCAACACCCGCCCTCAGGCTCCCACCTAGCTGACTGGCCCGGTGGTAGCACCCGGGAGAGGCAAAAGTTTCTAAGTCTTCTCGCTCCGGGATTAGGTCTCGATTCTCCCGCTGTCAGGCTCCCCCCAAACTGGCAGGGCCGGGGTCTCGATGGACGTCATTACTGACCAGGGGGTGGACCTGGGAGTTGACACATGATAAGCGTGTCCGAGCAAACCCGCCAGTTAGAAGGGCGAGCTCAAGGGGTCCTGTCCCCCTTGAATTTCTGTTAAAAAGGGGGTTCTTCGATCCACCTCCGGTTGGTAGAAGAACGTACCCCCCCCCCCCGGGGGCGAGCCCGTTCTCGCGGCTTCTGCTCGGCAGAGGGCATTCCTCGGTATGACAAGCGGGCGCCGACGGCAACCGTTCTCGCGAAGGTCGCCTCGCAGGTAAGCGAAGAGTTCGCGAGCCTGGTCGCCGCCAACGCCTGAGGCCTCTCGCCGAACGCGAATCCTAACTCACGTGCATTCTAGCGCGGAAGATAAAAAAAAAAAAAGAGAAAGTCAAAAGCAAAGTTCCTTTCATTATAATCGCGAAAGAAGGAAGGGCTCGCCTCGGCGAGATTACAGGAAAAGAGGGGGGATGATTACAAAAAAAAAAGAAGAGAAAAAATAAAGGAGGAATTCGGTCAGCTCTCGCCCTCCTCTCCCGAATGGCGGTCCTCCTCGCCCCCAATCGATCGTTCCTTGCCCTTCGCCCCATCAAAAAGGGAGCCGAAGCTCTCCTCCTTCTCGCTGGGCGGAGACGGCGGAAACAGGCTCGGCAGAAGGTCCCGGACCGCCACTTCCTCGCAGCCCTCAGACAGAATCCCCGACCCCTTCATGGCGTTCAGCAGGCATTCGGCAGACTCGATCGAGTTGACTCGCAGCCGCTCCATAACCTCCCCCTCGCCGAAGACCCGGGGCCGCTTGTAGGGGAAAGGCGGCTCGGCACTGTCTGGAGGGAAGAGGGCTTCCGTCAGCCGGCTGACCTCGCCTTGGAGGCAGCGGTTCTGCTCCTTTAGCGACTCCACCTCGGCCGCCGACCGAGCAACAGAAGCCTCCTGCTCGCGCGAGCCGGCCTCCTGATCCGCGAGCTGGAGCCGCAGCAGGGCAGTCTCGCCCTCCAGCTCACTGACGCGAGCTTGCAGCACCTTGGCAGACTCGGCATCCTGAAAAATGAGAGGGTCAAACTCCCTGAAAAACATTTCCCAAGTTAAAACAAGGGTTGGTCGACTCTTACCAGCCCGCCTGAAGCCTCGTCGAGTAAACGCTCGGCGATGCCGAACCGCCGCTCCGCGTCGGCAGCCTTCTCCGTCGCCAGGTCGCGCTCCTGCTCGGTTTTGATCAGGAGTTGGCTGAGCTGAAAGCCGCGGCGGACCATCATATGATGGAGTTCAAAGGCCCTCAGATGCGCCTGCAGGCCCTCGTGACCTATCTGCCGGGGGGTCAGGTTCGTGTAGGCGTCGGCGCCCTCCCGGCCATAGAGGCCGAAGCCAAGGGCAAATGCGTGGCCCGTGGGAGGCCGGCGAGCTCTCCAGGAAGGGGCGCGAGTGGAGACGGAGACGCGATGGGCTCCCTCGTCCCAGAGCAGCATCGGCTCGCCGGCCGCGTCCTTACTCCTTCCCCCCTTCCCAAAGTGGGGGTGGTCCTTTGGAGCTCCCGAGCCGCTGGGGGGAACCTCCTCGACGGAGGAAGGAGAGGGGGACCCGCGCCTCTTCTCGCGAGGGGATGATATCTCCTTCAGTGGGCTCGCCGGAGCTTCGTCGGAGAAAACCTCCGGCGAGCTCATGAACTTGACGGGCGACGCGGGCTGCCGAGGAAGGCCCCGCGAGACCACCTTCGCCCTTTTAAGGGCCGAGGGGCGGTGGACCGAGCTCGGCCCCCCAAGCTCCAACCGCTTCTTGCTGGAGGATTTCCCCTTGGCCTTCTCTTCCCGGCACGCCTCGGCCGCAGCCCGAGCCCGCTCAAGCGGATCCGAAAACACCCCCGGGTCGGCGAAGGGAGGGTTCACCGGGATCAGTCGCTCCCCTGCAAAAAATACTTAGCCAAAAAATAAGGTTCTGATCGGTTAGGCCAAATGGCGAGCGGAAGGTAAGCGAGACAAACCTTCACCGGGAAGGACAGGTGGCAGGGATTCGAGGCCGCGACGAAGGAAGGCGACCTCGAAGTCCTTGTACAAGAAGAACTTGTGGAGTTCGGCGTCATTACCAGACACCGACGGCGGCCGGTAAACCTCCTCGCTCTTCTGCAAGGGCGAGAACGGGATGTTGCCTAGGTCGCCCCGGATAAAGGCAATCTTCGACATCCAGTTGTGATTTTTGTTGGCGACCTCGCGGATCTTGATGGATGTGCCGCCAAAGAATGCGACCCCGTCGGCGTTGGCTTTGTAGGAGAAGAGCTTGCGGAAGACGGTCAGGTTGAACTCGATCCGCTCTCGGCGGAGGTAGCAGGCAAACCCCACTATCATGGCGATAGCGTTGGGGTTGAGCTGCGCGGGCACAGCGCCGTAGTACTTGAGTACCTGGCGCACCTCCGGCCAGAGCGGCAGGCGCAACCCCACCTCAAAGTGCGAGATGGGGAAGGCGAGCTCGTCCTCGAAGAATGAATTAATGGCCTCATGATCCGCCGGGAGTCGGGCCACAAAGCCGGCGGGAACGTAATCCGCCACAAACTCGGCGAGCTCGCTCACCGTGGTATTCCCCTCGAAAAAACAGTGATCTACGAAGTTCTGGGCGCACTTGGAGCGGCCCTCGGAGTCGGGGTTTCCTTTACCCATGCTCGCGGAGGAGACGAAGGCATGCGAGCGGAAGGTAGGAAGGGCAAAGAAAGGAAGGAATGAGAAGGCAATAAAGGCGTAGCCGGGGGTAGGTGGGGATCCCTATTTATAGAAAAGGAAGGGGGAGCGAAACCGACTGACCAGCTCGGCTCGCATACCCCACCTCGCGTATCCCGTCTCGCCACTCTGTACTCGCCGACCTAGGCGAGCCCAGCCCAGGAATCCGAAAAGGCACGCAACACTCGAATAAGAAAAGGCCTGCTCGCGCGATAAAATTTACACTTTATTTATCATTAAAAAGAAAATTGTCCAGAACAAAGAAAATCAGAAAAGCGCGCGCATAGACCAGGCGGCAATGGGGGCGAGTACCGGTCGGCTCGCAAGAGAGCCGTCCTCAATTACCCCGGCCTCGCCGGCCCGATGCCGCCAGCCGCTGCGCAAAGAGTTGCCGAAGCTGCCCCAGGTTCCTGTTCGCGGCGCGCAGGTTCTCGTCAATCTCGTCGAAAAGCACGGAGGAAGATGTGGCCGCATATATCGAGCTGATCCTCGCCTCGCCGGCAAGCTGCGCGCATTCGTCCTGCAGCCGGGAGTTATCTTTCTTCAGCTCCTGAAGCTCGCGCACTAGCTTCTTCAGGACCAGCTGGCTTCGCCTCGACCGTTCGGGGCTGTCCACCTCTGAGTCCAGAAAGATGTCCAAGGCACGCGGCGATGGAAGAGGCGAATAAACGGCCTGTTCGGCGGAGTTATCAGTCGCGGCTGGGTCCGGTAGGCCTGCACAGGAAGGTCGAGACAGCAGGTGGGAGTACCGAGTGCCAGTTAGAATCAGACGCAAAAGGGGGGAGGTCAGGGGCATACCTTCAGTATTCTGGGGGAAAGCAGGAGCGGATGTACGCTCGGCGTCCACCCCAGTGACCGCAGGAGCAGGGGAAGGATGCTGAGAGTGAAGGCGGGCCGGCGATACCGACCCCCGCGAGTCCGGCTCCCCGATTTTGGTGACAAGGGGCGAGTCTCGCAGGCGCAAGTCAGGGGAGGACTCGGGCTCCTTGGCGGGTGGACTCTCGACCCTTGGTGTGGAAACCTCGCCGCCTTGATCCCGTTCGGTGGTAAGATCCACGAAGTCTTTGTCACGAGGGGCCGGGGGAGAACGATTGGAAGAATCGGAGCCATGGACTAAAGTATTCTTTAGGTCGGCGAAGATGTGCTCGGCCTCGGGAGGAAAGGGCCTCGCCCTCTTGGCCGAGCCGAATTCAGCAAAGCGCCGGGCCGGGACGCTCAGATCCGTCAGGGCTGCGGCACGAAGGGCGGTCTCCTCGCGCGATTTCGCGAGCCTTTCCATGACTTCCTTCGGGAGTGGCATCTCGGCAGGACTTAAGTAAAGAGAGGGGCGGGGGTCAGTCGAGCAGGCAGGGCAAGTATATATATCCATCGGTGGGTCCTACCAAGAGATTCCTTTCGGCTCCTGTCGCACTCGCAGGATCCTAGTGGGTTGAATGTTTCTTTCCGAGTTTGTGCCAACCTCGCAAAGAGCGGGGATTGTGTACAACCCCGTATCCAGCGAGTGGGCTAACAGGAGCCAACCCGGCCGGCCCAAACCATCCCCGAGCCCCATGCGAGTTCAGCAGGGTACGCCGAGCCCAGCAATGCCGAGCCCGAGCTCGGCAATAGTCGAGCTGAGCTCGGCGATGGCCGAACGAAGCCCGGCATGCCGAGGCCAAGCTCGGGTGCAGGAACAGAGCTCGACGATAGTCGAGCCAAGCTCGACGATGCCCGTGCCGAGTTCGGCTTCTGTTGGAGCTCGACGATCGTCGTGCCGAGCCCGAGCTCGGCAATGGCCAAACCGAGCTCAGCGGTAGTCGAGCACAAGTCTGCCGAGTACCTGCCCGCCTAGGCCCAAGGCGAGGCGAGTCAGGCCTCCTGCCAAGCGAGTGCCCCCTCAGGTCCAGCTCGCACCTCGGCCATGGCATACTTTTACTATGTGGCCCTTCTTGGTTTGCCTGTAGTCCTCGAAAACAGTGAAGGTTGTATATTAGCAGGCCATCTTTTCCTATAAATAGGACCCAAGGGGTACCTCAGAGGGCACGCTTACTAATTCTCCGGCCTATTAGCGCTTTCTGAGGTACCTTAGCCCGGCATTTGGCTAAGTAGGGGAAGCGCTCTAAGATCTTCCGGGTGTGTGGTGGGACCTCCACGTCGGGCCCTTGGTCTAGTCCTTAGTTCTTCTTTCTTCTTGTCATTTTCTTGCAGGAGCGAAGTAGGTGCGCGGCCACCCCTTCCCCAAGGGTCGAACTCCACAAGAGGCCGGTTTTCCGGTTTCAACAAGGCACAATTAGACTTGCCCAACTGTAAAGATGTCTTCATTGGCACATTTCCCTTCTTAGAGTTTTCCATATGAAACCTTTCTAAGACTTTGTCAATATAAATACTTTGACTCAGGCCAATGAGTCTTCGAGACCTATCCCTATATATCTTGATCCCCAAGATATATTGAGCTTGTCCCATGTCCTTCATTGAAAAGATGATTTTCAATGAGTCTCTTGTTTGTTCCATTATAAGTATATGATTGCCCATTAATAATATATCATCTACGTATAAAATCAAAAATATGATGTGACTCCCACTAACCTTCTTGTATACACAAGGTTCTTCCTTGCTTTGAATAAAACCGAGAGTTTTAACCTCATCGTCAAAGCGTTTGCTCCAACTCCTTGATGCTTGCTTCAAACCATAAATGGCTCTTTGAAGTCTACATACTTTCTTGATATTTTCCGGACTTTCAAAACCTTGAGGTTGTAACATGTATACCTCCTCAACTAGTTTTCCATTTAGGAAAGCTGTTTTGATGTCCAACTGCCATATTTCATAATCATGGAAGGCGACGATAACCAATATGATCCGAATTTTTTTGAACATTACAACCGGCGAAAAATTTTCATCGTAGTCAATCCCTTGGACTTGGCTAAAACCTTTTGCTACAATCCTTGCTTTGTAGGTTGTCAAGTTCTCATTCATGTCCATCTTCCTCTTGAAAATCCATTTGTTGGGAATGGCTTTCTTTCCATCAGGAAGGTCAACCAAGTCCCATACTTGATTGTCATACATGGATTGCATTTCGGATCTCATGGCCTCTATCCAGGCCTCTGAATCTTTCCTTCCCAATGCTTCTTCATAGGTCAGGGGATCTTCAGTATCTATTACCAATACATCATGAAAACCCATGTAAAGGTCGGGCTTTCTTTTTACCCTGGTAGACCTTCTGAGTTCTCTTTGCTCATCCCGTTCACCTTGAGGCTCTCGAATTTCTTCTATAACCTCATGTGGAATTAATTCATGTTCAACACGAGCCAAACAATTGCCTGGTGGCGCATTGTGAATCTCCTTAACATGAATTTGTTGAGGTGGATTGGCCACACTCCCACTGAGCAAAGGAACTATATGTGATAGCTCGTGGTCATCTTGAATATCAAAATTCATATCATGATCACATCCTTGTAGGTCCTCTTGAGTTTCCTCAAGTATTATCCTACGATCACATCCCTTCATTCTTTCGAGAAACTCTTTCTCCAAGAATGTAGCACCTTTCTTTACAAATATAGTATTTGTTGACTTGTGCTAAAAACTATACCCTTTAGTTTCTCTAGGGTATCCTATGAAAAAATACTTGTCCACTTTGGGTTCTAACTTTGTCGATTGCATACGTTTTACATATGTCTCGCAACCCCAAATCTTAAGGAACGATAAACTATGCGGTTTTCCAAACCATGCATCATATGGAGTTTTTTCAACAGATTTTGTTGGAACAATATTTAAAGTGAGAGTTGTAGAAAGAAGTGCGTGGCCCCAAAAATATAAAGGTAGATCGGTCTGGCATATCATGGAACGGACCATGCCAAGCAGGGTTCGATTTCTCCTTTCGGAGACACAATTCCACTGCGGGGTGCCAGGTGGAGTAAGTCGTGGTACAATACCACACTCCTTCAGGTAAGTAGTGAACATGTTGCTCATGTACTCATCTCCGCGATCGGTTCTCAAAATCTTAATTCTCTTGTCAAGTTGGTTCTCTACTTCATTTTTGTACTCCTTGAATTTTTCAAGGGATTCACTTTTATGCCTCATGAGATAAACATAGCCATATCGGCTATGATCATCCGTGAAGGTAATGAAGTACCTATAATCTTCTCTTACACTCGTACTCATTTGACCGCATACATCTGAATGTATCAATTCCAACAAGTTATTCACTCTTGCACCTTTCTTGCTGAAAGGTGTCTTGGTCATTTTTCCAGCTAAACATGATTCGCATGTCCCAATTGCATCCAAATCAAATGAGTTTAAAAGATTTGTTTGATGCAATTTCCTTATGCGTTTCTCATTTATGTGACCAAGACGATGATGCCATAAGAGTGTCTCATTCATATGAGATATCTTGAGTCTTTTGTTATTAATATTCATTACATGTTTATCCTCAACTATATTAAGCAAATACAAACCATTGGAAACAATAGCATTTGCATAAAATAAACCATCCTTCTCAATTGTCATTTGCGAATTAACAATCACAAAACGAAAACCTTCTGCATCTAAATATGATACAAAAATAATGTTTCTCAAAATAGAAGGGACATGATAAACGTTTTTCAAAATTAAAACTAAACCACTAGATTAACGAAGGTCTAGGGTGCCAACTATAACCGCGGAGATTCTTGCACCATTCCCGACCTTCAGCACAACCTCTCCTTTCGAGAGCGTTCTTCTATCCTTTAGTGACTGCACATTAGAAACTAAGTGAGCACATGATCCGGTATCAATTACCCAATCAAGGATAGTTGTGGTTAAGTTTAAATTCAGTTCAATAACATATATACCTTTACGGTGCTTACGTTCAATCTTGCCTTCATCCAAGTCTCGTTTGTACTTGGGGCAGTTCATCTTGTAGTGTCCCTTTTCGTGATAATGGAAACACTCGGTGAGATCTGTAGGAGAGTTCTTCACCTTGCTTCCCTTGGAGTTGCTCACATGAGCTCCTCCCTTATTGCCTTTTGAAGAGAAACCTCTACTTGAATTTTTGATTGCACCATTGCCTTTATTCTTAAAGGGCTTCTTGATACTCGACGCAACGGCCAAGACATAATTAGCCTTTGTCTTGCCCATGTCCACCTCAGCAGTTTTGAGGGCATTGTGGAGTTCATTCATGGTCATCTTCCTTTCACGCATATGGTAGTGCATGATGAAATCCTTATAGGAATAAGGAAGCGACCCCAGTATGATATCCTCAGCTATGTCATCAGGGAGTTGAGAATTTAGTTTCTCTAATTTCTCTAGATATCCCTGCACCTTTAGGAAGTGCACTGAGACAGATTCACCCTCCATCATCTTGCACCTTGTGAGTGCTATGGTGGTCTTGTAGCGCTCTTTTCGAGCACTATCGGTGAACATCTTCTCTAATTGCGCTATGATTTCCTTTGCGGGAGTATCGAGAAATTTCCTTTGCAACTGATCGCCAATGCTGGCCAAGATCAAAGTTTGCACAACACGCTGTTGTTCATTCCACTTCTTTTGTTCCTCCTTTTCAACATCGGTTGGTTTGTCTTTCTCCTTCACTTCTGGGCATTTGCCATCCAGAATTTGCTGGAGATTTTCCAAACGCAACACGATGTTCAACTTGAGGATCCAATCAGAATAGTTTGAACCGTCGTTTGCAAGAGGACTCTTATCAATCATGGAACGCAGAAAATTTGGAAGGGTTGACATGATTCTAAAGAAAAGAGAAAACAAAATTTTACTTGAAGTTCATATAAAAATAAAAAAACTGTTATTGCTATGACAAGAAAAAGACAGCATCGCACAAGATCCTTTTCGAACAAGTGGACTCATCCATTCGTTTGTTTAGGTAGGTACAAGCACCAATCATAACCTTTAAGCAAAGCTCAACCCTCATGACTTTTGAACAACATATCATTTCATGTTCTGAAAAATAAAACACAATAATATGAAAACCTTTTCCCAAGAAATTCAAGCCTAGATCTCGTAAATCTTATTTAAGAAAACTCATTTTATTGGTCAACTAGTGTGGACGCAGTATTCTCACAAGAAGAGTAAATTGTGCCTCACACAGATTTAATCTCCTATGGCCTAATACCAGGCTCACACATGTTCCACCATATCTAGTGATTAGAATCACACTCATATTCTTCCAGGATCACCAGCTTAAGTGACTAAAATGAGGAGGAAAGCATCTTAAATTTTTCACTTCGCATTCCAACAGAGAATGGAAGAATTCCAAAAAAAAAGGCTAACTCACGGCATTCTCAAATACATCCATCACAAACAATTACATTCCAGAGTTTGCAAAAATAAAAGAATGCCAAAGAAAGAATAAAACCCGCTAGTCGGAATCCTAACATTGGATAAGCCCATGTACACAATCCTTCATGATTCATCCAGATCATTTTAAATCCAAAAAAAATAATCTCCTCATAATCCATACTATGGTGGATTATTCAATATGAATCAAAAGGGCTAGGACATAGCAAATCCAAATCATTAGGCACCAAAACTAGCAACTAAGAATTACATTGAAATGAGATATCTAACCTGCCTCTGATACCACTGTAGGATTTCACGTGTGTTGGTGGGGCGAATTTTTTTTAAAAAAAATTCCAAACACCGTACAACACATAAGGATCGGATATCCCAAAACAATGCAAAACATGTTGGACAAAAATAAACCCTAACTCATCACATCTAATCCATCACAGGCGTTAGAAATTATACCTCTAGAGAACAATCTCTAGGCGGAAGAGGAAGACGCGCCGGAGAAAAACGATAGCGATCCCACCGCAACAACGAAGCCGAATGCCTCGCCTCTTGGTTCATCTTGAACCCGAACAACGTCAAATCTCTATTCCGTTGACGGGGAATAGAAACAATAGCTCAGAACTTCTCTCATTTTGCACCGATGACTCCAAGTGGCCGAACCACACTAGTCGCCGGGTAGGGAAGAGGAAGGTGGAGAGGGATCTAAAAACCGTTGTGGAGAAGGAGCAAACTCAAGCCATCACTCAAGCTGTGGCCGACCGGGAAGAACCACCCAAGGTCGGCGAGCTGCACGGAGATGGCGGCGGCAAGCTTGCCCGGCGATGGAGTAGCGGGCGGCGATGCCGGCGTCAAGCTTGCCCGGCGGCGGAGAGGGGGCTGCACGATAATGGCGGCCGGAAAGGGAGATTGCAAAACCCCTTCTCCTTCATTTCTTGCAGCTAGGTTTTGACAAAAGCAAAAGCCCGTGAACTTATCTGCTCCTCTTCTCCCATTTTATAACTTTTATATACTAATATATATAAAACTATATATATATATATATATATATATATATATATATATATATATATATACAATCATTTATATATATTTACATATATATGTATCTTATATATATAAATACCTATATATATATATATATATTAATATATAACTTATATGTATATATTTTGTATGCGTGTATACCTTATGCACATATACATGCCCAATATATATCATCCCATAACTCCAAATATTGTGCACTCCTACCAAAATAATTATGACGACTCGTCCCGTCATAATTATTTCTCTTTGATAGTTGCACAGGAATACTATCTAAGCATGTCGAGTCACGACATTAGACGTTCGCACTTACTATAGTACTTAGATTAAATGTTCCATAAAATCAAATACCCCAAATAAGCCGAACGGATGCTGTTCCCGTTCATTTGGTGCGACCTTGAAGAGGAACCATGTCATCGAGGCTATAATATAACATCCTATATTATGGACTATAAGAGGCTTTGTCACTGCATAATAGTTGCCCCAACAACATGGTAACTAGGTAACGCAATGAACGACCTGCGTCTATTTCTTTGTCACATGATATCATAAATATTGTGCAAATTGGGACTGTGTCAATTTCGCACTATATTTGTCTTTCTTGGTCTCACAAGTGAGTTGTATTTATAACTACGTTAGTTATAATGCATGCTATACAACCTCGCTCGGCCAAGGGGCCCGACTATATCATTACCAAAATAATTTGGGGACAAAATGATATTTCGATGTGCACATTTCCTACGCGTAAGTATGAACAACGAATCATCGTATATATCATTATCAGAGGATAGTTTTCAACTATAATCACATTGCCCACACTGACACGCTAAACCTACACATCTTGTATCTCCAACTTAATAGACACGTTGAAACATTATTGACACTGAACACATTCCACATAATGCTACAACATAAAATAGGTCACTCTCAATGTGTATGAAATAACACGCATACACACTCATATGATTAAACGATAATCATTTATCAACATTTATAGAACTCAAATGTACTTTAATCGATATGACAATCTTAACTCGGCAATCAACCTTCCTCTTTGATTACCACGATTGTGAGGATAACTTAATATTACATGACTCAATAAAAACCATGGTTCTATGTTTCAAGACCAAGCGTATCTTCTCAAACCTTACATGATACAAGTCATATAATCAAGGAACAAAATGTTACAACATTCTAAAAACATGAACATAAGTAAAAAGATAACTTTCAAAACATGACTTCCTTCAGTCTCACACTTGTTTTCAAAGTTTCTTAAATTATAGAAACTACAAAAGAAAGGAGCAACCTTAAAATCATTTATCAAGCCACTTACTAATATATATAAAACTATGTTATCAAGCCACTTCCGTTCATTTATCAAGCCACTTACTATGTTTTGTAACTTGGTCTCTGTGGAGTTCGACCCTTGGGGAAGGGGTGACCTCACACCTACTACACTCGGAGGAATGTCACGGACCAAAGACTTGGGAAACTAGGAAAAGACCCTCGGCTCTTGCGTGGAGGTCCCACCACACACCCGGAAGGTCACAAGAACACTTCCCCTCCCTTACCGATGGCAGAGATGGGTACCTTGGAGAGTTCTCTCAACTCTACCAAGAAGAGAACTAGGGAGGAGGAAGCCAAAAACCAATGCCTCTCCAAAGGTACCCAAGGGGGTCTATTTATAGTTTTTCCAAGTCCTGAGTTTGAAATATCCAAAATGCCCTTAGGGAAAAAACATGGCAATAAGAGGTCAAGAGGGGAGGTGGAGGCCGAACCGTGCTCCTCCCCTTACCCCCACCTCGGACACTCGAGACGAGCTCGCCCAAGGGGCAGGGCGCCTGGGGGGTGAGGCCTTGGCCTCCGTCCGGAGTACCGCTCCTACCTCGTAGATAGCAAGCCCGGGGGGAGATGCAGATTTTTCCTCCCCCTACTAGTATATTTCCAAGGCCAAGCCAAAATTTGCCACCAAGAGTCCAAAATCTCTAAAAAGCTTAAAAACTTAAAACTGGCTCTACGTCTGTCGAAGGGACCCCACTCTGCGAATACGGGGTTGTACAGATACCTCGCAGGAGGAAGCTCAAATTGAGGCAGAGAAAATGTCAACACCTCGCAGGAGTCAAGCTCAACTATAGGTGAAGAAGAGTTGACACCTTGCAGGAGGAAGCTCAACCTCTAGGTGGAGAATATGTCAACACCTCGTAGGAGGAAGCTTAATTGGAGGCAAATAGAAGGACACCTCGCAGGAGTCAAGCTCAACTAGAGGTGGAGAAGAGTCAACACCTCGCAGGAGGAAGCTCAAATGGATATGGAGAAGATGTCGACACCTCATAGGAGACAAGCTTAATTAGAGGCGGAGAGAATGTCGACACCTTACAGGATTCAAAATAAAATGGGGGTGGAGAAGAGTCGACACCTCACAGGAGGAAGCTCAATTAGAGGTGGAGAATATGTTGATACCTCGCATGATCCAAGCTCAACTGGAGGTAGAGAAGAGTCGACACCTCATAGGAGGAAGGTCAAATAGAGGTAGAGAATAGGTCGACGCCTTGCAAGAGGAAGCTCAACTAGAGACGGAGAAAAGGTCGAACCTCGCAGGATCCAAGCTCAACTAGAGGTGGAGAAGGGTCGACACCTCGCTGGAGGAAGCTCAATTGGAGGTGGAGAAGATGTTGACACTTCGCGGGAGGAAGCTACTTTGAATGATCCCAACTAATGGCAATATATATATATATATATATATATGATGTTTGAGAATTAAACCCCATAATATGGTAAATTATTAAAATTATTAAGTAGGGAATGACCATTTCACTATCAAAATCTAATCATAAATTTCCACTAAGCCAATGACAATCTTATTTTCAATTGAACTACTAACTCTTGTTAAGGTTAAATCATAGACGTAACTTATTTTAATCGTTTTTTATTGATGTGGGGGTTCAATAAAAAGTATTGCATGTGAGTAAATTTATTTTTAAAAAAACACGCATCGCACTAAGAGTCTTACTTGAGCTTTATCTTTTATCTAACTATTGGATTTGTGAATGTTTGAGCTCTTATTAATTGGTAAGCTTATCAGTTGAGCAAATCAAATTTCTTGATTAAGTTTTGATTAATTTGTTTTCAAAAAAAGATCATTTGAATTTACATATTGATATTATTTCTTCATTCAATCTATTGTTATGAATTATCTTTGTTAGGGACTAGCAAAAGTTTAAGTGTAAATGTGTGATAACTTCCCAAAAAGAAGTTATCTAGCATTTTATTCTGATTTAATAATCATCATAATGAAAAAATATTTTAAATGAGTAAAAATATAAATAAATTCATATTTATTTTATTTGTGGTTTATATGGCTAATTTTTCTATATTTTCTTACTAGAAATGTCGAAGAATTTGGTCCGGAGAAGTAAAATTGAACTTATATTTTGGCCTGAGCAGGTTGTTACAACACCTGTTTTAGTTGTTGCAGCAAATCTGGATCCGAATTTTAAAATTTAAAATTCAAATTGCACAAATTTCAAATCCAAAAATGTAGGACATTGGCTCAGTTTTGGCAAGCAATAAATGGATAGAAATATCATCTAAAAGAGCTTGAAATTCTACAAAAATTGATTAAAAGAAATTTCCACTATAATGATAATTTTTAATAAATAGAAAAGGTTCTTTTGAGATTTTTGACTGAAGTAAATTGAGGGGCTGATAAAGAGGAGGTTGGCCAACAATATAAAGAAGGATGAAGGGAAAATTCGGCCAAGCTATTGAGGATCCTCATTATCATAATAATCTTCATCATTCAGAGGAGGAACGACCAGAGAAAAGAAGAAGGCTGACAGCTAAAGCAAAAATCCGGAGAAGAATTCCTACAATGTTTGATTTTAATCATCATGTTTTGTAAGATCTTTTTAATTGAATGTGGTTTTTCCTCAAATATAAACTAAATTTCTAAATCTTGTATATTTTGAGTATTTTGTCTTGTTATGATGTTGTGATTTTAATTTATTCTTTATGATTGTTTGAAGACCTATCTTTATTGGATTTATGTTTTCATTTTGTGGAAATTTTGGATTAAGTATTCTTCTTCTAAATTGCGCGGTGAGATTCGAGAGAGGAGTTACATTATTTTAGAGTTGAATCTTTTATTCTGCACGGCGAGATTCGAGAGAGGAGTTGCATAAATCTTTAGTCAAATTCCACATTTATACTACGTTGTAAGATTCGAGAGAGAAGTGACGTAAGTGTAACATAAATATCAATATAGCATAAAGAGATTTCATTTTATGTTAGCAACATTGATTTGTGCGTCTTATGTTATTTTTATGTGCCTAAGTTAGAGATAACTAGGGGAATTAATGTAAATAAATTTCAGAGATTGAGAGATAATTATTTTCACTTTCAAATCGTTGCACGATAATAATCAATCATTTCAAAAAGATAATTCTAAAACTCATCACGATAAGCGAAGGAAATCAACATACAAAATTATTTCTCCAACTTGATAAAAGTATTCTTAAATTAGCATTATTTAGTTTTGCTAGTGTTCTCTTTTAATTGTTCTTAATCTAAATTTATTTTTAATCAATCCGCTTGAGTCTAAAAAAAGGTAGAGATAATACTTACGAGCGCTAAATTAATCACTTCTTTGTGGGAAGGCTCTTAACTCACTTTCTATTACTTGATCTGGCACGAGCACTTGTGTTAATATGTAAATCTAGTTCGGGTGTATCACTACCTGCAAATCATCTAGGTCTGTGACTAACAATTAATTTAATGTGGAGGCAGTTATTTGCAAACCAAAAAAGACAGTTTGCCCTCAAATTTTCTTATAAATAGGATCTTCAATCTCTCAGATCAGACAGTCTTTCTTCCCCTTGTAGAGTCAGGGCTCCACCTTGCTAAAATCTACTATCTGAGGGATTGGCTCAACTCTTGATTTTTGGAGGGGAAGTGACATTCAACTTTCGAGGTTGTGGCGGGACCTACTTGCTGCAGCTTGAGGGTTCGGTCCTCTCTATAGGCAGTTATCTATCATTAGTGAGAACTGATTTTGGGCTCGAAACACTCATTCTTGGGAATTCGACGACGAACGAAGTAACCCGAACCACCACCTCGGTCTTAACTCCATTGAACCGATATCTGGGTTTCAACACTAGGATTGCGGGATTGTTCATGTTCAACCCCATCACCGTCGCAAGCGATTTTGCCCGAATTGTCCAAATTACCAAACCGCCCCCTATCTATAAAAGGACTTCAGAGTTTAGATTTCAGGGGACCTTGTCTTCAACACCAGAGAGAGCTCTTTCAAAGATTCTTCATAGTTCTCCCTAAGTGTTCGAAGATTCGCTTGAGGATCTCCCTCCCCTTCGAAGATCTTCTTCGAAGGTGATTTGGGGATCTCCATCGACATTCAAAGATCTTCTTTCCCTTTGAAGATTCTCTTCAAAGACAACCCGAAGTTCTCATTACCACTTTCACCAAACTCCCATTGTAAAAAGCGGTGATCTGTCACTCTCGAGAATTCAACTGATTGTAACACTCAAAAATATGGTGCAATGTAGTCAGCATCGATCCGGCCCCGTGATTTTTCACTATTTTTGTGGTTTTCGCGTTAAAAGTCTCCTTACCAGCTGTACATACTTTATGTGACTTTTGTGCGCTCAACACGCTCTCGAGTTAATACGATTCGTTCTGACGGGTCTACAAGTGCGTGTTGGTGACCTGCAACAGTTCTATTATTTTAAGTATGTTATTATGCGATTGATAATTCATAATTCCCTTATAATATTCAGCTGCATGAATTAGACCGTTCAAGCAACGGCTTGGACCTCCATCCTATCTTCTATTACTATCTAGAAGGTCTTTACACTATTTACAGGTATCATTAATTAATAATTGTTCAAAGAAAACATATTCTGCTTACCCCGTAATTACCAGTCGCTGGCAACTTTTCAAATACAGTAGACATGAAGGCTGCGTGTGCGACGCTGTTTGGTTTGGCGTTCTACAACATTATTTGGCTCATTTTGGGGCTTGCGGATTCCACTCACACTATTTGACCAAAGTATATCTACATTCATATATAGGCTCCGTTTGGCACGATGGTGATAGTAGTAAATGCATGGGTTTTTTTTAAATAAATCTACTTTTTTAAACATAAAAGTAGATGAAGTTGTTTAGGTGGTAGTAGTAAATGCATGGGTTTTTTTAAAATAAATCTACTTTTTTAAACATAAAAGTAGATGAAGTTGTTTAGGTGGACGTCAACGAATGATAATTTACCTCATGATCATAACTGTCATCACCGCGTCAAACAGAGACATATTCTCAATATTCAAATATTAAATATTTATTCAATTAATTGACTATTATATTATATTTCGTGAATGATTTCCCAACATAAATACTTTGTGTTAGTGATAGTATAAGATCGATTGTATACCAAAGTATTTTTGCTCCATGCTAATATATATAATTTTCTAAAGTTTTTTGAGGTGTACTTTTGGAGACAATTTTTTATGGATATTAGTAAGATATTTATAGGGCGAAGAAAAACCCAACATTGTGGGTAGTGTACGTATATTTGGCGGAAAATTTTGACAACTTGCTGCGAGAGAGAACGATCAGTGTGAACTACAACTTTTTGTATCAACATTACTTTCATTACTACTATTTCTACATAAATCACATCTTTGTTTCTTTGACAATGCAACATTTTTTTTTCTTTTTTATATGATCTCAGTTATAGACACAGTTGTGAAGAAAGGTTTTTTTGCTAATAATACACCTACCTCTCATTGTCCATGTAATTTTTTTTTTGCAAAAAGAAAATAATAATATAAATTTAGCTAATGGCATATATATTAAAAAAATAATAAAACACATAAAATAAATTTTAAAAAAAATGAATAGATGTTGTATAAAAGATGAGAAAGGGTGTTTTTAATTTGTTATATTATTTAATTCATTAATTATAAGATTTAAAAGACATGCTGCGCACCTGCATATAATAATCGATTACCATGTCAGTATGTCATGCACATAATAGCCATTAAAAAAATACCATCCACGACTGGGAAAAAGATTCACTAAAATAAATATAAATTTATTATACAACTCATATAATTATTTAGGTAATTATTATACAGCACTTACCGGTTGAAGAAGCAACCGTAACCCACGACTTGATATTGCTAGCCGGTTAATAATCTTTGCATGATTTCATTTTCCCCTTCCCTAAATCGGATTCTTCCCAACCATTAAGGCTTCATTTGGTTCGGCGGTGGCGGATCGATCCGGCGGGTGGAAACGGAGTGTTCGAATCGGAGGGGGGAGGTGGCTGCTCCAAACGGAGCTTTTTGGGGCGTTTCTCAAGGGAGGTGGGTGGAAACGGAGCAAACGCCGCCGGAGGTTCATTTGTTTTTCCTCCTTCCGGCGGCGTTTGCTCAAAACGGAGAACCGAAACGCCCAAACAAATGGAGCCTAAGAAGTGTCAGTTCTGCCAAACCAATAAATTAGGAGGACTTTTCCGTAATTACCCATCCACCAAACTTTGAAATTACCTGGGCCCGCACTTTTTCCCCAAAACCAAACCCCTTAAGGGACGCTCAACGCTCTCCGCCCCGACCAAACAAAGCGCCGGTCGAGCCGGTCACAACCGTGCAACGCTGGCGCAGCAAGCGGTCCCCACCACCTCCCGGACTCCAAACTCGGACTTCAAATTTAGTTAATTCCACCTCCTCCATCAAATAAATAAATAAATAAATAAATCAGTTTAAAAAATATGTTCAGAAAGAAGTCCAGGAGGCCGCCCGTGATGGTGCGTTCCTTAACTACACGCGCCCTTCCACGACCCCACCCACCTTTTCTTTCTCCTCTTATCTTTACTTTCTTCTTTTATTTTATTTTTTTTAATAAAATATTAACAAATATATAATAAAAAAAATCTGCACCCAAATGTTCACCCTATATAATCCCCAACACAAGCCATGTCACCTCCCCAAAACACCCTTGCCCTTCTTCTCCCTCTCTCTGTAACTTCAATCTGCTCTTCCATCATGGAAGAAGTTCCAAGCAACAAGCGTGACCGAGAGTGCTCCGACGAGTCTTTGAACTCGCCTGAGAAGCGACTTAGGTCGGATCTTCTCCTAGGCATCTTTGATGATGATGCCGACACCGGAAGTGAGGATGGCCTAGAATCTGTCATGAAGAGTCTTGAAGAAGAGATCCGACTTCCTTCGTATCCCTCGCAGACTCCGGCGGAGGTTCCCTTGACTTTTGGAGATCCTCTACAGCCGGATCTAGGATACCTCCTCGAGGCTTCGGATGATGAGCTCGGCTTGCCGCCGACGGTTACCTCGTCGGAGGGGGAGAGCGGCTGGGAGGTTGACAGGGCCTGCGGTGACATTGAAACCGGGTTTGGCCAGATCTGGGGCTTCGCCGACGAGATTCCCCAGACCTACGATGGACTTGACTTAGTTACTTATCGGACGGAGGAGGCGGAATCCGTCGCCGGCGAAACTGCTGGCATTTTAGACGGAGAATTCGGTTTTTTTGACGAGGTTTATCAGCCGTTGGATCTCGCCGAGTTCTCATGGCGGCCGGAGTCTTTACCGGCGGTTTAGATGATAAGCTGGCGAGCACGTTTTTCTTTCTTTTGGCTATCGTTTTTTCGCCATAGGGTGATATGTGTAAATTTTAGAAAATGTTGAAAAGGCAAAGGGAAAATTGGAATTAAAATTAGATTTTAAAATTCTGGTAAAACGTGGGCTGTGGACATCTTTTATTTTGTCGTTTTACGATCTTTTTTCTTCTTAATAATTAAAAAATATGCAAGGGGCTATTTAAAAAATAATGTAAATCGTGAGGGTAATATTCAAATGAATTAAAAAAAACTATGTTATAAAAACAATAAGGGTAAAAATCATATTACTCTGCTAATATTGAAACAGTTTCTAATTTTTTAGTTTTTTGCATTGCACTCAAAATAAAGTTGAATTCTGAATGTTTGCTAAAAGTACAAAATGACAGCTTATGGACTTCGATAATTTGTCCAAAAAAATAATATTAATTTTTCTCCAAAATACTGTCTCGGAGATTTTTTGTGCTGGAACGTATAATTCCCTCTAAATAACATTTTTAAGTATTTTTAAGAAAAAATATTGAAATATTAGTTTTGGTAATTTTTTATTTCCAAGGAAATTACATTCTTTTCCTTTTTCCGATCTAAATTTTTTTATAAATAATCAGAATATAAAAATTAGTATAATTATACAAATACTAAAATTAATATGAGGAAGAAGCTGTTGCAATCGTAACTGCTCTACTAGTGAATATAAGGCTTTGTTTGGCATATCGGTCTTCTTTTAAAGTTCAAAAAGAAGATGTTAAACTGTATTTTAAAAATTGTGGTTTTAAAACTGAGATTTTATTTGGGCAATCTTCGTTTTGATGACGGGTTAAATTATTTTTAAAATTATTTTCACATAAATTTTATTTATTTCGGGTCAATTTTTTCTGAATTTTTGAAAATAAAAATATGTATTATATCTGTCTTTTTTTTATAAATTTATGGATATAATTATATTTTTTATAGGGATTAAATTGATTAAATTAAATTAAATTAAATTAAAAAAATATCCTAAATTATCGTTTTGAAAAGGTGAATGGAGGTCTCCCTGAACTTTTCAAAACGGAGAAAAAAAGTAGGTTTTAAACCGGTCGTTTAAAAATGACAATATTTTAGTTGTTTGCAAATAACTTTTCTTGGATCCGTTTAAAATGAAATGAAGTCAAAACGGGCTCCCAAACATAGCTTAATGGGTAGAATGAAGGAATTAACCTTTATAATCATTCTTAAGAAACTATTACAGATAATGATGGGTTTATATATTCCCATTTTCTCGTCAATTTGACTGTTAGTAAATAAAATAAAAAATACAAGTTATTTGCTGATTAATAATGGACACTCGGATTGATGCCTGGGAGAAAAATGGATCATGCACCGTTGATTCCATCAATGGCTGAAGGTTGATATTAATTATAAAATGTTTAGATTTGAATTTTTCTTGTCGAGACAATGAATTTTGACTATTTATACGATAAGAATGATGCCTTGATGAGGGAGAAATAGCTCTGGTAAGATGAAGATGTTTTTTTTGGGGGGAGTTGATGTCCGGCCCCTTTATTAAAATTCCTAGATCCGTTACTGATTGTCGTAGCTGTGCAAGAAAATTTTAAGAGCCGCGGAGCGCTCTGCGCCGCGATGGATCGGCACCAGCATTTCTCGTCGGAAAAATGGAACATTGTTATTTCTCTTTGGTGGCAACTTGAAGGAGACGGTCTTGATTTTGTACCAACCATTTTCCAAGCATTCATGTTGTTGAAACTCGGACATCGGTTCAACTGAGTTAGGACTGAGAGCGAATAGTTCAAGTTACTTTGTCCATCGCCAGGTACACTAGGAAGGTCTGTTCAAGCCTGGATTTAGCCATAGCTAGTCAAAGTGTTTGCTCATGAAAAGACTCGGCGTGCTACAACGAGGAGGTCTCGCCGTTCACCCGTACGCACACGTCGCGTCTTCCCCTCCCAAAGCCAAAGGCTGAGCTCAACACCTTAGATGGCACGGGGCAAGAGTTCTCCGAAAATCGGGAGCTCTAGGAGGCTGGGTTTGCCTCTCCAAGGTGCCTTGAGGGTTTATTTATAGGCAAACCTCAAACCAGTGGCAAAATCGTCTTTATGGCCTACAAATAGCGGTCTCCGCCTTTTTTACTTTTGCTATTTACATCCCTGAATGGTCTGCGGATAGCAAAATCCTGCGGTTTATGATGACTATGAGCACCAGGATAGGCCGCGAGCATGAAAAAAGGCGAGTTAGATCCTCTCTACCGAGGCGAGCCCAAGAAGAAGGTGGGCTCAGCTCGCTTGCGATCGTCTTGGCGCGTGGCTCCCTTGCCCTGGGCCTCACTTCAGCGAGCTGGCGCCAGGCCGAAGAGAGCGGCTCGCCGCAGAGCGAGGTCAACTCGCCTAACTTGAGTACTCTTGATGGGTTCGTCCCGTCCTGGTTGGGTGTAGTCATGGCTGGATGTTGTAAAATTGAGGTTGTACACAATCTTCGCTTCTTTGCGAGCTTGTCAGAGGTCGGAAAGAAATCATCCAACCCCGATTTGACGAGCCCGGATCGCTACCTGCCTAGCCGCACTGACATCCCTTCCTGGCTCTATAAATAAGGTAGTGAGGGGGGGGGGTTAACCTTAAAAAAACTTTCTGACTGACCAATCGCCGCTTTGATCCTTATGGACTCGGCTGACCGGGACGACGTCAAAGATGCTACCTTATTCGGCCTGATCGGCGGACCCCCCCCCCCCCTCCCCTCTCGACGACGTTCTCGGGTGGGTGATTC
Source organism: Platanthera zijinensis (assembly GCA_039513925.1). Taxonomy (NCBI): domain Eukaryota; kingdom Viridiplantae; phylum Streptophyta; class Magnoliopsida; order Asparagales; family Orchidaceae; genus Platanthera; species Platanthera zijinensis. The sequence continues at coordinate 119,639,405 of CM077098.1, forward strand.
TGGGCGAGCTTGAGCTCAACAAGCCAGCGCAAAGTCGGCGGCCCCCTTTGACCTGACATCTTCTGCGCCTTCTCCATGGCCTGTGTTGTCCATGTGAGTACTGATGACGACAGGCGATGAGGGCGAGCACCTTTTGGAAAGTCGTTCTACTACTGCCACAGTATGTGAATCTGTTTTTCCTTTGTCGCATCGCCTCTTCCTTTGGTTATGCCGCTTTGTGATCTCCTAGGTTGGTGATGATACCACTATTGTGATGGGCCTGAAGACTTCGACGGACGGCGGCGGCGCAGGGACGAAGAAGATAAGATTATCGAAAGAAAAAAAAACAGTCTCGCCTGCCTGCGCCAGGCGACGATCTTTCTCCCTTCCAATCAAAAGGGGAGCTCGCGAGCAACCCTCCCTCTTCGACTGCGCACTCCCTCCGGCGCTCAGTTGGCGGCATCTCCGTGGATCGTCGTGTTGATCTTGTTGACCCTTGAGGCCAGGTGGCCCCTCCCTTGGAGGTCGACACCGAAATTGTAACCTCGCCTCGCCACCTGCAGGCGGGCGAGTCGAGACGACCGCGTATTGATGCAAAATTATTGCTGATGAGGCCGCCCCGCATCGATGAGAGCGACGCCGTCTCACTTCCTAGTAACCCCCTGATATCCCTGTTCTACTCCCGGATTCCTTCTTATATTTTCCTCTCTTGCAGGTACCGACTTGTCATCTTCTCGCGATCTTTCATCATTGGACATTCCCCCCGAGCCGACTCCACCCATGATATCCAATCCACTTTATGAATTGATGGTTGACCCGCGGGTGGATAACTCCGACTTTAACGCGCACTTGCTTAAGGTGCTCTCCGCGCATGACTTAGCCCTCGCCATCGCGGCCCATCCGGAGGTCAAGCTGGGGCTTGGCGAGGTCTGGGGCCGCGTAGAATCGCTGGAGAAGTACAATGCGCAGCTAGAAGGTAACTACGGCCTCTTCTTGCGGATGTTGGATGCTGAATAGAGAATCTACGAGCTGGAGACTCGCCAAAATGCGGTCGAGGATCACTTGTACAAATTTGGCCAGGACGCGGGCACAGTCGGCGAGGCAAATAGGCTGGAAGAGCACTACGCAGGGGGTCAAATCATCTTCAACGAGCTCAAGAATACTTCCACGAAGCCCACGACATCACCTGGACGGCGCATCATCTAGCTCATCCATTCATGAGGGGCTGAGGTGTGCTTATTCCCCCTTAGGGATCAAGTGTCTTATTTGTTTTGTACTCGCATAGAAATGCACGAGCTGTTTTTGTGTTGCTTGGATTTTATACTCGCGCAGGGTTGCGAGTAAATGATAAGTTTTTTGTACACAAGTATAATATAAATCATTTGTTGGCGTGTTTGTTTTCTACTATATATATATATATATTTTGTATGCTTATTTTGTTGATGTGGGGCACGACGTGAGTCCGAGACTGTTGATCATACGATTCAGGAGGGGCGTTGGGAGATCATGAGCTGGGGGTGGGCTTGTTAAGCTGGGAAAACTTATAAAAAGGGGGAGGGGGTCAGGGTTGGTGACACGCTTACTCCGCTACAAGCATTCCAATTTTAACCTGTCGTCTCGAAGTTACTACTCGTCTTGCTCCTCAACCATGGTTCACGCTAAGGGTGAAAAGAGTCGCACACACTACGTCGCCAACTTCGCTGATCACTATTTTTCCAAACCCAAAACTACGTCGGACGAGCTCAAGGATTTTAAAGCAAAGTACCTTCCCGTGGGATTCTCGGCAAGGCGAACTGTAACACCCTAGTTTAGAGCTTGAGTATCTGGATGCTATCGCCCGACGGTAGCAGTTATCTCCCGACAGTAGTTTAGTGTCGAGAGCATTGAGTGGTCAGGCGTTGAGAGCATTGAGTGCTAGCGCGCAGCGCTAGAGTTAGCGCAGGCGGTAGCATCGACGATTTATTTGGCCTAGCGCTCGGGTTGCCCGGCGGTAGACTTACCGCGTGGGCAGTAGCTCAGTGGTGAGAGCATTGAGTGGCCGGGCATCGAGAGCGTTGAGTGCTAGCGCGCAGCGCTAGAGTTAGCGCAAGCGGTAGCACTGACGGTTTTATTAGCCTAGCGCTCTGGTTGCTCCGGAGGTAGACTTATAGCGCGGCGGTAGTGGACGGATGCAGTTCTGTCGGTTCGTTTCGTAACCGTCCGATTTCTCATTAAAACTGATCCAAGGGCCCAGGATCTTCCGCCCAAAGGGTCTTATTAGGGCTGAGAGTTGTCTTTCCCTCATTCCTCATCTTCAAGAGTGAGAATTAGGGTTTGGGAAGAAGAGAGAGTGGAGGAGGAAGAAGAAGTTTTCTTCCGCCATTGACGGAGCTACGGAGCTCTGATCGTCGTTCCGAGACCAAATCCGTGGAGAGGGCGGAGAGGCGCTCGTTTTCATCCGTAAAGATCAAGGATTCCATGTCAAGGAAGAGGGGTCGTAAGGTAATGACATTTTTCCTCTCGGTTTTTAGGATGCGTGCATAACATCTCTTCCTTTCAAGCTTTTGGGCACCGAATCTCTCAAATGAGAGGGGTTCGGGTCGCCATGGTTCAAGAGGAACCACCGGGTCGATTGTGTCTGTCCCTGGCATATTATTGCATTAGAGATCCGCTCTATTGGTGGATTATGCATTGTGGGTGAATTCATAGTCACGACCATTAGTCCGACTCGGTGATGTTGCATAGCGAACCTAAAGGATTTTGTAGAAATCCGATGCGACAAGATGTCGTTTGTGATGTATGAGTTTCCGCCCTTTTTCGAGTGAGTATGTGTAACCGGAACCGGAACCGGACGAGGTTAGCTCCGCGTTGGAGGTAGATGGTTTCCTCGGTGCGCGGGAACATTGTCGTACGAATGATGGATTAGGGTGGGAAAGGCTATGGACTGTGATGTGTTAAGGTGAGGCTTTGTCTCTGTGGTCGGCTGGCTATCCCGTGACGTGCAAGTCATGTGGGGAGAGTGTCCCGACGAGACTAGTCCCCTTCTGTGAGACTGACGAGAACACCAAGCATAGGGCAAGCCTGGGCAATGAAGTCATGAGAGGGTGGGGTCTAGCAAGGGTTCTTAGAATTGGTTTGTGTGCGAGACAGAATCCTGACGCGAGAAGTCAGAGTTTGTAGGCAAGCCCGGGCAAGTCCGTGTGGCGACTTGTATGCCGTTGCATTACCCCTTTTTGGTTGCGATTTGACGTCGATGGGGAAATTGAAAGTACCTGATTGATGATGCGTGATGATGTGTTAGATTCATACGCTTAGGGAGCCTTGGGTGAAACCCAAGATTGCATTCATGCAAACCCCTTTTTCTTGTGCTCAACGTAGAAATATGTTTGTTGTATGAGACATCCAAACCTGTTTTACTGCTATACATATTTATGTATATTGCATACGAAGTGCTGACCTGCAGGGTGATGGAGTGCCCCGGGGTCCGCTAGGGACGGCCTGGAGGAGATGTTTTGGTTACACAGTTGAGGTCAGCCTTTGCTGATCGACCCACGTTACCGCCAATTTTTATAGGGCAGGGATCGCAAGTAGGAGCTAGCTCGCCGGCCAAAAAGTCCTAAGCTTAATGAAGTGTTCCAAGTAGTGTAGTAGCTCTGTTTTGTGGGATTGTATGTTTGGTGCACTATGCTTCCGGCTTGCATGCCGAGGTAGTCTAGGAGTGCTTATGCACATTGATATTTGATGTTATTAAATGAGATTTGTGTACAACCCATATTCGACGAGGATGGGTCCTACCACAGCCAACACAGTGGGAGTCAAAGTCAATCAGTCAAGACAGAAGTCAACATCAAGTCGCGAGCTTGTGGAAGACTTGGGCGAGTATGGCGAGCTCCCCTCGCATACTCGTTAGTAGGCAACTAGGGTGAGATACTCGCCCAACCCGTGCGAGCTCCCCAGGAAGTCGTCTAGTCATCGGGGTGGGGGTATAAGGAGTGACCCCCTCCTCCCATTGGATTTCTCTATAAATAGGACCCAAGGGGTACGAGGGAAAGGGATCGGAAATCTCGGATAGATACTCGCGAGCTCTTTGGATTCCTTTTCCTCAGAGAACAAGTCGCGACCTGCTACCTTGTTGCTAGCTCGTCTCCCTCGTACCTAGCTCGGTCATTCTGGTTGTGGAGGGGCTGCTTCTTCTAAGCAGCCGGGTACGTGGTGGGACCTTCCTGCCGCAGTAACCTGGGGTCTTGTTCCTAAAGATCATTTCTGTTCTTGCTTCCGTCGGCCGTCTAGCTTCACTGCTTGACCAGTAGCCTTAGGCCGCCTAGTCCGATTCTGAGGTAGGGAATTTTCCCGGCTTCAACATTTTGGACTATCTTTTATTGTAAGGCTTTAAGTCCGAGTTGATACTCTATGGATGTGGATAACTTCTGGTCTTGTTTTCTATTTCCGTTGTTGCTTTATTCTGAGTTATGAGTTGGATAGTTAATATCATCTTTTAATGCTAAAGCTGTGGCGTCCGTATGTTGTGAGATCCCGGCCGGACCCATATTATATGGTCATTACAGGGGAGGTGTTACACGAACCCTACTGGATGAGGGGATAAACAACTCTTTTGAAGACAAACTCGTCTTGCCCCTCGCCCACTTCGATGCTGGATTGCGACTTCCCCTCTGACCCGAGATGGTTCAGGCCTTCAAGTACTTTGGGCTGGTTCCTGCACAGGTCAACCCCAATGACATCAATGCTTTGGTCGGCTACGCGTGTTATATGCATGACAAGGGGATGAAGTGTAACATCCCAACTTTTATTCGGCCACCGAAACTCTAGTGAGCCCAATAAAAGTGACCCGAACCTCTATCTGTGGCCCATACCAAGGTAGGAGATAACCCTAGACGAGGGTATGGAACAAGAAAACTTCGATTTGAGTTATCTGTTCCTGTGGACTCATATAGCCAATACGAGTGCGTTGGAACTTGTTCCGTTAAATTCCGAGGTCATATGATGGATATGGTTATTCCTCGTAGAATGTCGCAAAAACGAGATTTTTGAATATTGAGTCAGAGAACTCTGATCTGAGTTCTGTCAATTCCTATGGCTTTATATAGTCGATACGAACACATTGGAGCACATTGTGTCGCAATCTGAAGCCTAGCAGTGAATATGAGTGTTTTGACTGTTTTAGTGCGCCGCAACGCGCAAATTTTGAATATTTAGCAATCGAACTCCGATTTGACCCCGGACAGTGGCATTGGATTCATATGGTCAATACAAAGTCATCAGAGTTCGTCTCGGTCAGTTTTGATGATGGGTGGTCAATATGTGGTCAAATCAAGCTCAGTCGTGCATCAAAAAGCGTGTACACACCAATTGTGACACAACACCCCAACTCTGACCCGACCCCTGGTGACTTGGACCTATGTTGACTTTGACCTCATGGGGGGACCCACCCTACAGTTGACTTTGGTCAAATCCTCAAATTTTCCATTTTTTGAATTTTCCCAATTGGGGAGTGCACCTCACCACCTTGGAAAGGATTGGGCTTCCCCCTCCCCATCATTTAGACTATCTACCACCGGCTAGACAATGGGAATTGGGCCTTGGCAAAAGCCCAAAGCCTTCCCTCTCCCCATCCTTATTTTAAAAACTCAAGCAAAGGCCTAAGCCCATATATATCTCTTCCTCTTATCCTATGGATGGCAGCCATGTGGCCTGTACCTCCCACCCAGATGGGTGACACCTGGCCAGGATAGTTGGAGAAAGGAGGAGAACACCTCCTCCTCTTGGTTTAGTCCCATACCATGGATAGGAGGGGCGGCCACCCTCCCCGGCCTATATAATGGCCACAACCCCTCCCTACCCTCCTCACATAGCTCGGGCTGACCCAAACCACCACCTGTCTAAGCCCTTCCCCGCAGAAAAATCCAAACCGAGCCCACCACCTCTGCCACCTCCCATTGTGTCTCGGCTAGGACCTTCCCGAGCTCCTCCAGCCTAGGTTGGAAATCCTTCCCCTCCTCCTTACCCACTTCCCCGACGTGTTGCATGTGCCTCCCGACGGCTGGAGCGCCTCCGACGCCACCCGAGCCTTGCTCCAGGTCAGGTGGTTTTCGTGGGTGGAAAACTCTGGTCAGCGCTGGTGGTGGCGCTGGGAGGGTGTGACACCACCGGGGAAGTCTATCCCCGACGGACGGATGGTCGTGGTGCCGTCAGGAATTTGTCGCTCCGACCTGCACTCGTCAGAGCAATAAAAAGCTCTGTTTTTATTTTTGCGGCGGCTGCTGGCAAGCTCCAGGCCTGCCAGACCACTGCCAAAGAGAAGACCAACCCTCGGTGTGCTGGCTGGGGGTAGTGTTGTGGGCTGGGAGCCACTAGAGAGGCGGCGCGGCGCAGCATCGCTAGAAGCGTAGAGCAAGCAGCGCCACCCACTCTTTGGTTAGCTATTTCAGGCGGTGGTCGGCGGCGCTGGGCCACCAGACCACTGCCCCGAGGCTCGCCGGCCATCAGGGTATTGACCAAGGGCGGTGTCGTGGCTTGACAACCACTGATCTTGATTAGATCATCGTCGTCTGATCTCCACCAGGAGATCAGACGGCTGGGATCATCTTAAATCCCGCCACTGCCTCAAGCATCAGTGCCCCCCATAGCAGATTCTTGCCCGATCCACTATGGGGCAAGTTGTTAAATTCCGTTGTGCGGCTTGATCTCAGCCACATGATCAACATAATTTTGCTATTAGCACATCCTTTTTTCTATTCAAGAACTTGAAAGTTTTTTTAAGAAAAATCTAGACTCTTAGGAAAAAAGTTTTGAACGTGAAAGTTGTTCCCATTGAAGAGGGCAATCTCCATAAAACTTTTGGGAATTTTAGAGTTAATTTGGTATTTTAAAATCCTAAATAAGAATTATTTTGCCAATTTAGAGCCCCAAAATTGCGCGAAATTTTTTGAAAAATTTACTAGGCACTTTTAGGCCTCTTAAAGGTTGTATTAAAATTATGGAGTCTTGGGGTAAAAATTGAAGATTTTTCAATTTCTTGGAGTATAAGGTCGTGCACGGAAATTGACGCGCTCAAATTCTTCAAAAATAAAAATCGAAGCGCATGACCACTTTCTATATTGAATATTAAGTTCAATTGATTAATCGACGAGAGTTATCGAGACAAAATTTGCACCTCTGAGTGTTTCGAGATTTTTGCAAAACCACCAAGCGCCTCGTTTTTAAAATAACTCCCGGACATTTTGGGTGAACTCAGAAGATGAAAGTACGAGCAAAAATCTCGAGCTCATTTCGGGTGAAAAATTTCCCTCATGTGTCGGAAACGATTTTCGAGATTGAAATTTGAGGAAGATTGTGTTCTCTAATGAGATTCTCGCATTTGATCCGACGCAAGCAAATGAGTTGTTATTTATTCTCATATGGATAATAAAGGTGTAACTTATAATAAGTCTCCTAATCCAATTAAGCCGTGATTGAAAGACGCAACTGAATTATTATTGGATTTTAATAATGGGTGAAACTCAAAAAAGCCTCCTAAAAACTGAAATGGAACTGAACATGTCTCCTTAGAACGGAGATGGAACTGAACATACCTCCTAAGAACGGAGATAGAACTGAACATGCCTCCTGAGAACGAAGATAAAACTGAACATGTCTATTAAGAACGGAGATAGAACCAAATTTGTCTCCTATGAACGGAGATGGAACTGAAGCCTCCTGAGTGAAGTGATTTGATTACTAATCATTTTATTTATGATTTATTTCAGTCTCATACTGGTCCAGTTTCTTTATTTATTTCAGTTCAATGTTTTTTTTTCAGTACTCCAGTCTCATACTGGTCCTGCTTATTTGCTTTCAGGCCAGTTCATTTGTTTTAAGTACTATTTCAGTCTCATAACTGTCAAATTCCTTTCAGTACTTACTTTCAGTTCAGTACTACTCCACTTTCATACTGGTCTTATTTCATTACAATATTTCAATTCTTCAACTTATATTCCCAGTAGATTTTATTACCGCAATTTTATTCCTGCAATTTACCATTTAAAGCACGGGTCCTTCTCTAACGAGCAATCTTTTATTAGATTGAGCCTTAGTTGGGGATAACGGGAGTTGAGGTATTCCTCCAGGATTAGCCCCAAATAAAGAGCTCTCATGATCCTTGTTGGAAGTCGAGCCGAGTGTCACTTGCCCGAATTATTTGAAGCATAGTAGGGCAAGCCGCCGCAGACCCAGTGTGTTGAAATCAAAAATTGGTTTTTGTGGAATTCGGGGTCCCAAAAGGATATGGCCTCACACCTACTTCCCTCTGACTAGCACTCCAGACCGAATATTCAGGAACTTAGGAACAGAACCGAGGTCTCAGCCAGGTGATCCCGCCACACTCCTAAAAGATCAAGAAGCCCTTCCTCTCCCAAGGCAATGCTGAGCTTGGACACCTTTGGAGAGAGCCTGAAGAGATGAAGAAGGCAAGAGAGAACTGTTGAACTATCCCTCCAAAGGTGTTCCCTTGGTTATATTTATAGATTTCCAATATTGGTCTGCCAACAGCGTAATACCGCTATTCAGAATTGTTATACGCAGCCCAATTGGGTCTGCTAATAGCGTAGCTCCGCTGTTCTGGAAGGCTATTTGCAGCCCCTTAAGGGCATCCAAGTAATTCTGCCTCTGGACCCCACTGGGCGAGTGGTCCATGAAGGCACCACACGCTTAAAGGGCGAGTGCTAGGTGAGCCCGACACTCGCCTCTACGGCTCCCTAAAAGGGCGGATGCGAGATCAATATGACACTCGCCTATATGTGCGAGAGCCTTCCCGCTTGTTTGGGGCGGGACCCTCTCATTCCTCCTGGGCAAGTGCGGGTCTGCTTACCCCACTCGCCCACTTTGGCCTCTTCGATCGCAAAACCGCTCTCACATGAGCTCTTGGACCATCTCGCGTCCACGCAGGAAAAGGCCAGCTCCAAGGCCTCCAAATATGCTCCATGACTCTTGTAAAGTTTGACGGTTTGACCTTATAATCGGGCGGCTAGTTGTCTGGGCGGTCTGGCAGTTTGTTCAGGCGCTCTGGTTGTCTGGTAGCTTATCCTAGCAGATGCGGTCTGAGGGCTTGCTGCAATAGCGGTCTGATAATTAGCAACAGCGGTCTGGTGGCTTACCGCGGTAGCGGTCTAGTGGCTTGTCGTAAGAGCGGTCTAGCTGTTAGCCGCAGCAGCGGTCTGGTGGCTTACCGCAGCAGCGGTCTGGTGGCTTGCTGCAGCAGGCGGTCTGGCGGTTAGCATGGGCAGTCTGGCGGCTAGCAGACGGTTTGGTGGTTAGCTTGAGCGGTTTGGCAGATAGCATGGGCGGTCTAGCGGCTAGTAGGCGGTCTGACGGCTAGCAGTGGCGGATACTTATTTAGTCTCACATCTCTTATTGTATTCTCTCATCTCCCCCATTTTCTAGAAATATGGGGGCATACCTATATATTGTTTATCTTTTTGAAGCAATAAAATTTGCGGTTTATTAACCTCTTGGCCGTTTTCTCGCTTATTTTTCACATTGTATTAGAGCGAATCGATCTTTTGCTCCAATCAGATTGCAGTTTGTTTGTCTAACCGCGCCGGCCTCTTTTGGTTTGCTTCCCGCGCGGCTTCTTCAGGTTTACTTCCTGCGTTGGCTTCTTCCTGTTCGCTTCCCGCCCTTCCCTCCCTTGCTTGTCGCTCTCCTGCGCTTTCTTCTCTGCGCGTGTTCTGTTCGCGCAGCTTCCTTTGCTTAGTCATTTTTTGTTGCGGTTTCTCAGTTGTTCGTTGTTTTTTCTCTTCTCTGTTGCGAGTTCCACAGTGGTGTTGTGACATCTTCCTTGTCGTTTGTGTGTTGTCATCGTGACCGTGCAGACACTTTCTCTTCTCTCTTTCTTTCTTCTTCTTCATGGCTTCTTTCCTTGTTCGCTACAACTTTTCTTGTCGCTGCGGCTTCTCTAATCGTTGCGGGCTCCACATCTTTGTCGCGGCCTTGTTTCTTGCTGCTGGTGTGGTGTCACCGTGACCGTGTGGTCTTCCCGCGTGGTTTGTTAGCAGCTTGGTCGCTGCGACTTCTCTTCTCTCGTGCGGGTTGATTTCTCTTCCCGCGCAGTCTCTTCTTGGTTTGCTCCTCTTGGTGTCCGGTTCTCTCCGACTTCTTTTCAAACCTCTGCCTCTCTCTTTCTTTTGGTTGCTGGCTTTTTTCGACTTGTTTGTCGTCCTATTCGGTTTGGCTTCTTTTAACGGCTTGTTTCTAACCGTGCGTTTAGTTTTTCTTCCTTCTGCTTTCTATTTTCTTTGAGATGGTTTCTCTTCTCTCCTCTACAGCTCGTGCTCTTGTGGGCTCCTCTGATAAGTGGCTTATTGAATCTGGTGCCACTTATCACATGACCGACAACTCTCGTTTGTTCTCCTCTTTGCTTGAACAGAACAAGTTGTCTCTTGTTGTTATTGCAGATGGGACTTCTGCTCATGTGCATGGTGTTGGCATTGTGCGTCTCTCTCTGTCTTTGCTGCTTGAGAACGCTCTCTATGTCCCTACTTTCTCGTGCAATTTACTCTTTGTTCATGCTCTTTGCACTCAGTTAAATTGTCAGATTACTTTTACTGGCAGAGTGGTCGGTGAGTATGAATATCCCGTAGGGCCGCCTGCCGGAATTCTTCTGTGATCACCTCCCGAATTTCTTCCCAGGTGAACCTTTCGAACGGGGGAAGTTGGGCCTCGTCTCCCCAGTTATGGCGGTATCACCTAGTTTCAGCTTCTGCACGAGCCGGGTGAGTGGGGCTAGCGGCGTTAGAGTATTCTTCGGGTGCCTCTTTTCTTGGAGCTTCCTGCGCACTGCCATGATTTGGCAGTGGCGGGTTAACTAGTGCTAGAGGGCGAGCAGGAGGTGCTCCCAGATTCCTGATCAGAGTGAGCATTTCAGCTTGCTGCTCCTCCATTTGTTGAACTCGCCCCTCGAGGGCGGTGACAGACGGGAAAGCGGCCTCTGCGGTCAATGACACGTCCACCAGAGAGTGGGAGCGTGCTGGTTCAGTGTGTCCTTCTGGGACGGATCTTTCAGCTGTGTGGGCGCTTCTTTTCGCCATTGTAGCAAAACTTGAATGTTGCAAGGAGGGAGGTCTTGACTTCTGAAAGATGTTGGGAATCGTGATTCCCACAGACGGCGCCAAACTGTTGCGGACTAACTCGACTTCCCGGTCAGACCGAAATAAACTGGACCCCCTTATCTCTCGGGACGGCCGAGTGCGCACACAGTAAATGAAAAGAGAGAGTTGACACAAGAGGTTTTAACGTGGAAAAACCCCTAAACTGGGTAAAAACCCACATGACCGGATCTGTGCTGGTCAAAGTCCACTATCAGGTTGTGGTTATAATATGTTTAGATAATCGAGAGCGACAGACCGCTCTTCGTTACAACTTGCAGGTGAGAGAGAATTTCTGACTCGCACTGGCAACAGGCTGCGCCGAGGGAGTGCTAGATGCTAACTTGGTGGTTGGCGTGTTTGAGCGTTGGTGGTGGTTGTCTTCTTCCTTTCTCCGCGCACTTGGGGACTTTGCTCGTAGGCGACTTGAGGGTGACCCGAGGGAGGAGATCGGCAGAGCTCTGGCTTGAGGAGAAGAAAACTCCGGGAGCGAAAAGGTGAGAAATGAGGAGGCCTGAGGCTCCTTTTATAGCCTCTAGGAGGTGGTTATGGCGCCCCCCTAACTTGGTAGTTTAGTGGGTGGTTACATATAGATCGGGCGACGAAGGATGCTCAGTAGTGATCGGACGGTGGCCAACCTGCAAGTGGCGGCGGCGGCGGCCGGCGATTACGATAGTTGGCAAGTGGGAGGTCCCCATGATCTCTCATATTGTGGTGGAGATCATGGGGAGTCGGTTGACCGGTCAAACCCATGATCTCCGCAATATGAGGGATCATGGGGGAGATGATTAAGTGCACACTCAATCCTATAAATTGGCATTCATCCCCATCAATACTCATCCTAAAGCATCATAAAATTTAGGTTTTAAGATAATTAAGGAATAAAATGAAAATTATAATTAAAATATTTGAAATAGTTTTTTAAAATATATTGCCTAAATAAAATTTAAAAAATTGTTCACCATAATTAAGGATAAAATAATTTTGTGAGGATCGGCCGAGGCAGCCCGAATCATTAGAAATTTTGTGTTAGAATGGTGTAGGAGAGATTTTATGTTATGAAAAAAAACATTAAATATATTTGATCTCTCATATTTAACAAAAATATGCAAAATCATTATCCTCATTGTCTACATTTATATTTAAAACTCTTACATCCTTTACTTTTAATTAAAGGAATATAAAATTTTTATTTTAACCTTAATTATACTTGCCATATTTTTAAATTTTATTCACGCAATATGTAACAATTCTTATTTGAGATAATTAAATTAGAAAATTAGTTGTACCCCATAATTAACTTAAACCTTTATTTTTAAGATGATTTGGGATGAGTAGTGTTGAAGCCGGGAAAATTACTACTTCAAAATTCGGATCAACGCAGACTAAGGTTACTAATTCTGCGGTCTGACGTCATAATAGTGTTGAAGCCGGGAAAATCCCTACTCCAAAATTCGGATCAAGACAGCCTAAGATTACTGATTCTGCGGTCCGACGTCATAATTCAAATGGCTAGCACGAAAGAGAGGAAACTATCTATAAGTACACCACAAGTGCTCTAGCAGGGAGGTCTCACCACATATCCAGAAGTTTGGGAGAAACTTCCCCTCCGCAACCAAAAGGCTGGGCGAGGTACTAGGCAGACATGGACTGACCGAGTATCCACTTGAGGGGACCTCAACCTCTTCCAGTGATGTCATTTCTAGTACTCATAGGGGGCTATTTATAGAGAAATCCTGGGGTGTATAGGCGATTACCCAGCTTCTTCCAGCGAGTTCCAAGGGTCTACTCGCCCAAACTCGCGAGATACTCGCCCAATCTCGATTCTGCTCGCCCAAGCTCGCCTCTGCTCGTCCAATCTTGCCTCTGCTCGTCCAAGCTCACCTCTGCTCGCTCAATGGTCTGCAAATAGCTGTCTGCTTGGGTACTTCTGATCTCGACGAATTACGGGTTATACAAGTAGGATGAAAAAATAAAGTTAAGGAGGGTTATCCACCTATTTCTAAAGTTTAATGGGCTATTGAAAATAACATAAAACTTTTGAAAGGTTATTAATAATTTAGTCAATTTAAAAATATGAAAAATTTCTTGGAACATTTAAAATATATTCTCAAAATAATATATTTAATTGGTTCAACCATCTATAAGAGGTTTGATCTCTGTCCTAATGAAATTACATTATTATTTGATAGAGTTTTCAACCGATGTTCACTCTTCTAAGGTACTAAGGTACAATACCTGAATAGATATCGAAAACTTCGATATGCCAGAACACCGAAAAAACATAGATGATAAAACACTCTACTTTCACTTGCTGAATTGCAAATAAAAAAGAGAACAAAATCGCTGGCGAATAATAGAGAAAAATTATAGGAGAGAGTGAGGGTATGCAAAATTCTTCTATACGATAGTCTCATAAAACGCAAGTAATTTATGACGTAATTAATTTGTAACTGTTATATTATGTAAATTTTGTCGTATATAAAAAACTTATATTTCTGAAGTAAATTTAATGAACAAAACCGTGTATGAAATACCGCATGTAGATAGCTCACACGAGTTTTGGTTATGAGAAATCGATGGTTGTTGAATTCATAACGTCAAATTCATATCAATGTATAGGAAAAAAGAAATCAGGCTTGAAATCGGTATGTAGAAATACATAATTACAAAGGTAGCAAAATGAATTTCAATGAAACTATTTTGTACCTAAAATATAATTTAATTCAAATATTATCCAAATCCTAAATCTCTAATTCCAAATCCAACTCAGCACGTGTCAGCACACACGCATGTGTGGTCCTTGAATTATTCTTATGTTTTTTCAACCTGATAAAGATGAGTGAATTGATTTATATATTCACATAAAGTGGTTGATGATAGTAAGATGAGATTAAATGTTTGAGTTTTTAATATGAAAGGATTTTCCTCTAAATATTCGAGTTTCCTTCATTCGGTTTTGAATTTTTCTGATTAATTGATGTGTAGCCGAAACACTAAACACCATGAATACTTCATTAAAGTTATTATTTTAATTAATCAGTTTCTAACAAAATCTTTTAGCTGAACAAATAAGAAGCTAAATAAACTTGGGAGAAAATTATAAATTGGAATCACTTTGATGCATTTAGGTGCTCTTTTTATTTGCACATAAAAATCACTCTTAAATGATCAGGTATTAGTCATGATGAGGATCCCTTTAAATGGTAGAGGATTTGGGTTGCGAATATTCGAGAACCCCACCTCCCCAACTACCTTAGCAAAGAAATTGGGGTTGACTAAAGACAACCCACTAACACCACATTGTAACCGCCCGCAAACCTCGTCGCCATGTGCGACCACAGCCGAACCACCTTGACCGGACAGCCGCTGCACACTTTGTTCCAAGTGCGTGTTCAGTGCACACGGCTCTCCAGGCAACCTCCGAGAATACACTTCAAAGCCAGCTGTTTACAAATCCAACTTCAGAGCCCACGAAGTACCGTCTAACTACACTCTGGCGAGTAGCTTCTTCTAAGCCGTGAGATAGTGATCATCCCCTTGGTCGTAATCTTGTGATAGTCGTCAGCTAGTGTCCACTTTGAACCCTACTATATCATCTTTGGTTGTGGAGGGAAAACTTCTTCTAAACATTTGGATGTATGGTGAGACCTCTCTACCGTAGCACATGTGATCCTTTTAATTTTCTTTCTATTTGTATATTCTAGTCTATCAAGTCGTCTAGCCTGACCGCTGAAGCAGTAATCTTAGACTTGACTGATCCGAATTGTATAGTATGATGGGGACTTCGGCATGCCTTTGGGCGTCGCCCATTTGTTTTCCCGATTTGGGAGTCCCTAGGGATCCCTAATTTTACTTGACATGCTGATGCAGGCTCTAGGTTTGATTGGCTTTTGAAAGTCCATAGATCCATGACTTCAGATGTTTTTTTCCCTTTTTTTGATCGCATGTTGGTTTGACACTTTGGTGGTACCGTAACCATAAGTTGTAGGAGAAATCTCTTCAGGATTTACCGTTGATGATTGATTTTATTCGTGGGGCAATGACTTCACCTCCTGACGACTTGACTCCATGTGCTCCTCCTATGCTGGTTGCTTGGACTCTTCCCCCTTTGAGTGTGGTAAAGATCAATCTTAACAGAGCTATTCGGGATGGCCCTTCGTTGGTTAGTACAGGTTTTGTGGCCCTAGATTCTTCTGGGCAGCATTTGACTTGGCATACCAGGACCTACCTCTACCTTGATTTCCAATTTGATGGCTGGGGTGTGTTGAGTTGGTTTGAATTTTCAAACCCACATGATTCATGTTTCCACCTACCGGCCGCTGACGTTGACTTTCCAAGGCGCCCATGTGTTTCACATGCGAGAAAGCTTCTTAGAAATAGGCAAAGGTATGTGAAATGACCTTATAAATGGAGAAGAAGGCAAGCTATGAAGATACACCAAAATCGAAACCAAAGAGAAGTAAAGCCTTGAAGAGGAGAGCGGTAGTGCACGACCGAAGACAACGGTGGGCATCGATATCCGGTTGCGGGATGCATCTACAATGAAGAGTGAAAGCGTGCGGGTAGCGGCAAGGCGTCTAATTCGCGGGATGCAAAAAGCTGTGCGGTACTCGATGGTTGCATGCTTATAGGAGGTGGTGGTTGTGCACAAGTGGTGACGTTGGTGGGCTACACGTTTGTGGCAAGGTCAAGTCCTGACTTGGATCTCTTCTCGGTGGTGGTAGTGACGGTGGTTGGTCATCTGACGACGACAAAGATTCATTCTAGTACGAATCTTGTGCATCAGTTTTACAAATTGCAGTAAAGTTCATATTACTCTTGCAGATTTTCGTAGTTCGAGTTCTTTTACAGTATAATTTCAGATTTATATCTCTTAATTTTGAGTACTTATTAATTTGATTGTGCTAATAAAATTGTACAAAGTACGTATTTTCCTGTGACTCTGTATTTAGTTGTTTCTTTGGATTGCGCTTCCGCGACCGGAAATCCCAACAAGTGATATTAGAGGGAGGTTATGTATGCGACTGATTGGACATTTAAGAAAATATTTGTCTGCGATGGTGAACGACTAGGTCCTCTTCTCATCCTTTCAAATCCAACCTTGAATTAATCAGGTCTCCTAGTCATACCAGAGGACAACTATGACAGGGAAGAATGCAACTTTGGCTCAGTATTCAGTGGACAAGTTTTATGGTACCAGAAATTTTAGTCTGTGGCAAATTTGTGTCAAAAATATGATTGTTGAGCAGGGACTGATGCGAGTTTTGCGAGGACGAGAAAAATTGACCGACGAAGTGAAGGACGAGGACTTGATTGACTTGGATGAGTGTTCCACTTGTGCCATCGGGATGTGTGTTGACAACAAGGTGCTCTTCAACATTGGCGTCGAGGAGTCTGCAATCAAGCTTTGAAAGAAGCTTGATAGATTGTATCTGGCTAAATCATTGACCACAAGGTTGTTGTTAAAACAACGATTGTGTGGGCTGAAGATACAGGAGGGTGGCAACCTGCAGGAGCACTTTAATGTGTTCAACGGACTTCTAAACCAATTGCATGTGGTTGGTACGAAGGTGGAGGAAGAAGATAAGACCATATTACTTCTTACCTCGCTACTGTAACGACCTCCCTAACCCACGGTTCGAAAGGATGACCGCCGGCACCCCAAGCACCACGCTCGAAAGGGTTCAGCCTCAAATAGGTCTACAAATGGGTGACCTTCTGAGAAGTCCTCATGCTGCCCGCTTAACTTGACTTTCCCTTATCAAAGGGAGACTACGGCTTCCAACAACCTGCTGGTGGACCGGAGACGGGTTGGGGTGCATGGTATGTAGACCTATTTGAGGCTGAACCTTTTCGAGCGTGGTATTGGGGGTGCTGGCGGTCATCCTTTCGAACCGTGGGTTGTGGAGGCCGTTACAAAAAAGTGCATTTTTTTATTTGTACCCCGGCACACGGCTCGAAAAGACGGTCGCACACACCCCCAACACCACGCTCGAAAGGGTTCGGCCTCAAACGGTCTGCATACCATGCACCCCAACCTATCTCCAGTCCACCGGCGGGTTGTTGGAGACTGTAGTCTCCCTTTGATGAGGGAAAGTCAAATTAAGCGCCCCTACGAGAATTTCCCAGGAGATCACTCATCCCAGGAATACTCCAGCCCGAGCACGCTTAACTACGAAGTACTTTCACATCTCATCACCAATTGAGCTGCATGTGAAAGTACTCCATAGTTAAGCGTGCTTGGGCTGGAGTAGTCCTGAGATGGGTGACCTCTTGGGAAGTCCTCGTAGGGGGACTTAACTTGACTTTCCCTCATTGAAGGGAGGTTGCGGCCTCCAACAACTTGCCGGTGGACCGGACACGGGA
The DNA here is from genome assembly GCA_039513925.1 of Platanthera zijinensis. Classification (NCBI taxonomy): domain Eukaryota; kingdom Viridiplantae; phylum Streptophyta; class Magnoliopsida; order Asparagales; family Orchidaceae; genus Platanthera; species Platanthera zijinensis. The sequence continues at coordinate 119,656,870 of CM077098.1, forward strand.
TGAGGTGCATCGTTTGCAGACTATATGAGGTTGAACCCTTTCGAGCGTGGTGCTGGAGGTGCCGACGATCGTCATTTCGAGCCGTGCGTTGGGGAGGCCATTATAGCTCCCGTCATCCTTTAAATATATAGTGACAACGCTCCTGTATGGGAAGGATATAGTGGGGTTGGTCACATCGGCGTTGGTCACATCTACATTACTGTCCAGTCAGATGTTGAAGGACCCCACTCCTGGGGGTGAACATATTTTGGCAGTAGATGGACGTGAGAGAGCATTCGATAGGGTATCAGGGGGTGCACGAGCTCGGTCGGTATCGAAGAAGAGAGTTGTTTGTTACCACTATAGGCAGAGCGGTCACATCAGAAGAAAATGTCAGCAACGTATGTAGAGTTCTCGAGACATTCAGGATGCGGGTGTGGTGAAGCTAAATCTGGGAGTGGAGAGTGATGGTCTCTATACCATCACTGAGAGTCATGACGACTCTGATAGCGGATGGATATTAGTTTTTGGTGCATCACATACATATACTCAAATGCGATAATGTTCAGTTCTCTGGAGGTAACGACTGGGTCTGTCATTTGGGTAACGACTCAGGTTGTGATGTTATAGGTACATGGACGGTAGACATACAGATGCATGATGGGGTGGTACGCAGGCTTGAGTGGGTACATCTAGTGCTCAAGCGGCGTAAGAATCTGATATCGTTGGGCAGTTTAGACTCAGGTGGCTGTAGTTTTGCGGCGAGAAAAGGAGTTTTGATGGTGACACACGGGTGTATCATACTCATGAAGGTTGTGCAATTCGGTAGTCTGTACCGACTGATGGGGACCACAGTGCAAGGTGGTATGCTCATGTTTTCTACGGGTGATACGATGGATAGTCGAGGTGGTACAGTGGAATGCCCTTCTGTGACTCGGGTTCAACGAGTCATTTTTTGCGATCCAGATATATCGGCATCCCACAGGTGAACCAGCGCAGAGATAATGTTCGACTTGCGATAAGTCGGTTGATGCCTCGGGCATGAGGTAGTGCTAATGCAGATTGGTGCTTCGTGCAGATTAGTGCCTCATTCAGACATTGCTTCGTGCAGATAGTGTTTTGTGCAGAATATGGTGTTTGAAATTCAAACTAAGGTGGTGATTGTTGAATTGGTTTGATTTTTCAAACCCACATGATTCATGCTTCCACCTACCAGCCGTCAATGTTGGCTCTTTAAGCCGCCCATGTGTTTCACATGCGAGAAGCTTCTTGGAAATAGGCAAAAACATGTGAAATGACCTTATACAAGGAGAGAAAGACAATCTATGAACACGCCAAAATCCAAACCAAAGAAAGGTAAAACCTTGAAGAGGAGAGCGGTAGTGTACGACCGAAGACAATGGTGGGCATCGATATCCAATTGCGGGCTGCAACTGCAACGAAGAGCGAAAATATGTGAGTAGCGGCAAGGCTTCTGATTCGCACGCTGCGGAATGGTGTGAGGTGCTCGATGGTTGCATCTTCGTAGGTGGTGGTGGTTGTGCACATGTGATGGCGTTGGCGGGCTACACGTTCGCAGCAAGGTCAAGTCCTGTCTTGGATCTCTTCTTGGTGGTGGTGGTGACAGTGGTTGGTCGTTTGATGACGACAAAGGTTCATTCTGGTACGAATCTTGTGCGTCCGTTTTACGAATTGCAGTTAAGTTCATATTATTCCTGTGGATTTTCGTAGTCTGAGTTCTTCTGTAGTATAATTTCGGATTTGTATCTCTTAATTTTGAGTACTTACTAACTTTATTGTGTTAATAAAATTGTGCAAAGTACGTATTTTCCTATGACTCTGTATTTAATTATTCCTGAGAATTGCGCTTTCGCGACCGAAAATCCCAACTAGGTGATATAATTCTCATTGGATCACTCACTTGTCTTTGATTCCTTAAAATTGACACGGTGGATGTCAATCAGGTTGCACACGATATGGCTTCATTTTCTTTTTTGTATGTCATCATCTCTACCGTCTATTATTTTACTTGATTCATCGGTTAATGATGAATGAAATTACCCTTTTTTCTTCAAAGAAAAATAGCTTAATTTATTTGAAGGCTCTTTCTCTCTCTTACTCCCTCTCACTCTAATGATAAAAGTCCACAAATCCGATTCCATTTCATTTAGAATTCTTTTGGCTTATGCTTCATCACCTTTTTAACCCCTTGCGAAGCAACGATGCTTATCCCCGATTCTACTCTAACCGCACTCTCATTATCTTGTTTAGTTTAATTTAATTATAATTACACTCCCAAGTTTAAAAAATGGAACCGATTTGAATTATTTTGGTCGGTTTGTTCTTGATCACCATGTCAAGGAATCGGATATTTATAGACTCAGGCTTTGTTTATTTTAATTTAATTATAATTAAGATCCGGTTCATGGGATCGTAACCGCTTGATCGGTGAAAATAAGTCCCCTCCTTCCAAACAGTGCCTCAGTCTCTATTAGTTTAAGCATTTTTGTAAAGCCATTGCTAAAAACATCTTTTTGGTAACCCTTTCATTCCCAGTGGCACTCCTCTAAAACAACATTTTTAATTTTTTTTTTTGAGATCTTAGACTTTGTTTGAAGGCGCCGCGGGACTTTCGCGGAAATCGTCACGCCACTGGACTGCTGCCGCGGTTCCCGGCGGTGCGGTTGATTTCAGCCAGAAATCTTGCAGTTTTGTTCGGCGGGACAGAGCCCCACCGCCCGACCACGGGATTTCCAAACCCCGCATTTCACGATAGGGCGGTGATGTGCACACGACCGGCACGTATCCGCCTGGCCAAACGATGCATTGATCACTTTCCTACAGTTTTCAGGGCTAATTATTCATTTCACCAAAAACCAAAGGAATCTTAATTTCATGGCTATTTCAATTCGAATTTCGAAACAATGTTCAATCCGGGTATCAATCCGACCGTTGACATACCCTCGCGAAAGAGCCGGAGTATCAAAGCGATTATTATTAAAAATACGGGCGTGTTCCAAATTCCAATGGAGCTAAATAGAGAAATTATATAAAAAGTAAATAATTAATATGCAAAGAGGAAATTGGAAGGCATCGGTTCAACTGCTACCAATGGTGCGTAAAAAAACGAGCCCTGGTATCGAGTTCCCGGGATATCGTATCGCCCGCCAGCCATAAATCCCGTGTTGAGATATTTCCTTCTTTTACTGACGGTTTCTCGTGCCGGGTTTTATGTGGCGAAACGTTTGATTCGATATCCGATATATCGCTATACGTTGTTATGAAATTCAAGGAGATATTTTGCTGGATTCTCGAGAGCCGTGAAAGCTGAAAAGTTAACTGGGGTTTGGTGGTGAGATAACCGTGGTCAGGTTAAATATAGGTGAAGGGTTGACGTGTGGTTACGAGGTGGTCAGAATTCATGAATCTCGTGGTTATCAGCATGATTAAATTTGATCTATGAAGCTATTTTTAATTTTTAAAATCTATTATTTACTTTGTTTAGGAAATTATTATCTTTTCTCCATTTCACGGACTGACAAAATTATTCGGAAATAAATTTAGATGTGCAAATTTTATTTTAATTAAAATAAAATTATCAAAAAGATGAGATTATCTTGCAATAAATATAGACCGCCAAATGAATAGTATTCAGTTTATTAGAAATTGAGAGGATGCTGATATTTATTTTTGGTGATGTTAAATTAGTGGTGTTCAAAAAGCCATCGGGTCCGGGCCTAAACCGGGCCTCCCGGGCCCGGGCTTTTCTGAACCGGGCCCAAGCCCTGACTACAGTCAGGCCGGGCCGGGCCAGGCATCTGGCTCCGGGAGGGGCCTGGCAAGGCCCCTGGGGCCGGGGCCGGGCTTAGCCCGGGCCCGGATTTTTTAAAAATTTAATTTTTAAAATAAAAAAATTAAAAAAAATAAAAAAATATAATGAAAAATAAATATTATTTTGAAAGAAAAAATAATAATTTTATTAATGTTGAACACTTGAACGAAAATATACAAAATTATAAATACACTGAAAAAAATACATTTAATTGAAAAATCCAAAATTACAAAATTTACAAAATTATAAAATTTAAAGTATTACAAAATTTTAAAAATTCGTCTCGTCATCTTGACATTAAGCTTTAATTTAGGTTGATCGCGTTCATCTAATCTTCCATGTCCGACGAGCTATTCTCGATCGATGAAATATGCTGCTTCCTCTTGATCGCATCCAAATGATCCTTGTAGCATATGCAGATTTCGAGCAATTCTTCGCTTAGGCGACTTCTTCGCTCGTTCAACACTCTGCCACTAAGAGAAAAAGCAGACTCCGAAGCTACCGTGGTAGCTTGGATCGTTAATAAATCTCGGGCCATATAGGTCATAATAGGATAGGTATTTACTTTACCTTTCCACCATTTTAAAATATCGAAATTTTCTAGTTCGTCCGTACTCATAAAATCACTAAATTGGGTTTTTATGTACAAGCCTAATTCATTTAAACTACTAGATGTGGTGCGCGCTTTTTTCCGAGAAGCTAACTCTAACATTTTATTTTTAAAACTATCGCGTGTTTTTGGTTGCGACACATCCTCTCGGGGCCGCGATCCGTATAAATTATCATAATAATTATAACATTCAGTAAAAACAGTGTTAAAATTTAAAATACTAAGATTATTCAAATCCGAATCACTAATATTTATGCATAAATTGTTATTTATTTCTTCTATAAAATTTTCTACGCCGACTACGCCAAAAAGAGGATTCAAAGCTGCGGCGCATGAAAACATTACTGGGATATCTCTATAATTTTTTAAAATTTTGTTTTCCATTATTTCTATTAATTGGTTCCATCCGGCGTGTTGTTTAAAATAGTTTAATTTTTGAGAAATATTAACAATATTTTCAATAAATAGCGGGCTAGTAGGATAATATACGCCAGATAGAGAATTTGTTGCCGTATAAAAAACTTCTAATAAATTCATATAATTTTCTAAAACAGCCCAATCAGACTCACTAAATTCATGTTGTTCTAACATAGTATAAATTTCCATTAATAGTGTTTTTTGACGAATCGCTCGTTTTAGTATTGTGAATGTCGAGTTTCATCTAATTGGCATATCAAATAAAGGTTTCAAAAATTTTTGATCTTGAGCGTTTACGAATTTTTTTAAATCTTATCGTCGTTGTTTTGAACTATAAATAAATTGTAACATTAAACGTATTTTATTAATGTACGGTTCCATATATGTTAAACTATCTTGTACGATCAAATTTAAAACGTGACATGTGCAACGAGTATGAAAAAAATACCGTTTAACATAAGTTTTAAATAACCACTCAATTGCGGTGGAATTATTTATGGCGTTGTCGAAAGAAATACTCATAATTTTATCTTTTATTTTAAATTTTTGCAAACATTTTAAAATAATTTGATAAACCGCAACACCAGTGTGCGGGACTTCAAAACCTTCAAAACATATTATACGCTTATTTAGATCTCAGGAAACTGGATCGACCCAGTGACAAGTGATGGAAATATATGATAATCCTAATTTAATACTACTTATCCTAACGTCGCTCATTAAACTCACTTGACCCTCAAAATTTTCAAAATAATTAATTAAAGATTGTTTAGCTTCTAAATAATATTTAAGTGCGTCGCGTCTAATGGAAGATCGACTTACTTGATGATATTTGGGTTGTAGCCCTTGGTGGATGTACTCAGTTTCTTGCTCACCATCGTAATTGTACAACCCCGTGTCCGCCGAAGGGGCCCAAGCAGGCAGGCGGATCGAGCCCCCCGCTCGCCTCTCCTAGGCGGGCCGGGCCCCCGCTCGCCTCTCCTAGGCGGGCCGGGCCCCAGCCGCCTCTCTCAGGCGGGCCAGCCCCCGCTCGCCTCTTCCAAGCGAGCCGGCCCCAGCCGCCTCTCCCAGGCGGATCGGCTGCTGCCCACCTCCCCCCAAATGACAGGAGGTGACCTGGCAAGAGGTGCGTATAACCAGCCAGAACAGCGGGGTTTGGCTGTTGGCAGGCTAATCCGAGGGGCTCTTTAGTAAATTCAGACCACCAGAGGCGGGTTATTCGCAGACCATCCGAGATAATCTATAAATAGGACCCAAGGGGTACTTCAGAAGGCACGCTTTCTGTTCTCAAGTCTTATAGCGCTTTCTGAGGTACCTTAGCCCGGCAACTGGTTAAGGAGGGGAAGCGCTCTAAGATCTTCCGGGTGTGTGGTGGGACCTCCGAGCCGGGCCCTTGGTCCTGTCCTTTATTCTTCTCCCCCTCATTGTTTCCCTTGCAGGAGCGAAGTAAGTGCGAGACCACCCCTTCCCCAAGGGTCGAACTCCACAGAGGCCGGTTTCCGGTTTCAACATTTTAGTGTGGTGAGCGTGGAGCGTGGTCAGCAAGGAAAACCTTCAGCAGGCTCGATGACTGGAGAAGAAGGACAAGGATCAGGCAGGGGCAGCTCGCCACCCCCTCCCCCACCCCCAGCGGCGAGCGTGTCGGCGGAACTTAGGGAGGAGATCCCCGGGCTCGTTAGGACCGCCCTCGGCATGCGAGCGGAGAGCGCGACACCGGTAGTTCCAGTAGTCGCCGCTCCCGCACTCGGCGACGACGCGCCGCTCAGGCGACCGGGGAAGGAACCCGCCGAGAGAGGCGAGCGCGAGTTCCAGGGGCGAGTTCTGTTCCCCGGCTCGGCCGCAGAATACCATTTTGGCGAGACGGCGGGGAGAGAGTTCCCCCTCGCTCCGCTGAGGGAGGAAGCCCCTTCAGCGAGTTCGTCTCCTCCGCCCTAGTTCCAGAGGGGTTTCGTGAGCCGGAGATGACCTACTACTCCGGGAAGGGAGACCCCGTCCACCACATCCAGTTGTTTGAGGACATGGTCTCTATTCGACAGATGTCAGACGGCTTCAAGTGCCGACTCTTCGCCATCACCGAAGGCGAGGGAATGGTTCCACCAGCTCCTGACCGGGTCCATCTACTGCTTCGAGGACCTGCGTCGGGGGTTCATGTTGAGGTTCACCACTTCCAAGAAGAGGAAGAAGGAGGTGGAGTCCTTGTTCCGTGTCAAGCAGAGGGTGGGAGAGACCCTGGGGAGTTACCTGGATAGATTCCAAGAGGAGTTGTCCCAAGTGCAGGAGATGCCAGGGCACACCATGATGGTGGCCTTCACCCTGGGTCTCCAATCCGGGTTCTTTGCAATGGAACTCAAGAGGTCCCCCCCAGTATCTTTTGAGGCGCTCCTGGAGAGGGCAGCTAGGGAGGCCGATATGGAGGCGGTGCATCCGGAGTTTGCCCGAAGGTTGGCCAGGTGGGCCGTGGAGGAAGAGAGGTCAAGGGGTGGCCGAGGGCAGGAAGAGAGAAGGGCTGAGCCCCGGCAGAGGGAACAACCGCCGCCGCAGCAGCATCAGCAGCAGCCCAGGCAGGGGCGACATGAGCCGAACTTCCGGCTGGGGTGGAGACCCGAGTGGCAGGAGCCCGGGGCAAGGAGAGGGTTCCGTGGAGGGGACTACCGTCAAGGAGGACAGAGCCAGTTTTACCCTCCAGGCGGGATGCAGGGCCAGAGGCCGGCCCTTCCCGACCAAGAGCAGGCTATGGCCATAGCACTGGGGGAGAGGAGAAGAGTGATACGGAGAAGGAGAAGGGATGTGAGGGTGGAGTTGCCTTACTGCGACTTCCATCAGGAGGAGGGGCACGCCACAGCCACGTGTCCAGAGTTCCTCGAGATGAGGGGCAACCGGGAGCAGCAACAACAACAACAGCGTCCGGAAGTGCGGATTGAGGAGATCCGGCCTCGGGCGGAGGAGGGTCGGTGCGAAGACTGGGTGGATGTGGGCTCCCGAGGAAGGATCGGAGCGATCCACGGGGGGGCTGGGATCGAGGCTTCCCGCAAGTCGAGCCTCCACACTATGTACCGCAGGAGCGTTGGCTCCACGTCCCAGTCCCCGCCCCCGGACGAGAAAATCACCTTTTCCAGGGAGGATATGCCGGGTCACGAGGACCCCTTCTGCGATGCGCTGGTCATCCAGACAGCCATCGAGGACTTCACCGTCCCCCAGATCCTCGTCGACAACGGGAGCTCGGTCAACGTCATCTTCAAGAAGGCGTTCGACGCAATGAAGGTGGAGGCCCGAAGGGTGTTGGCCTCGGACGGACCTCTGTTTGGCTTCTCAAGGGAGAGGAAGGAGGTTGAGGGAGGAGTGGGACTCCATGTCGTTCTGGGGGGGGGCAGTCCCGCAACTGCAAGTTCGTCATCGTGGACGCCCCCAGCAGCTACAGCGCCATCTTCGGGAGGCCTCTCATCAGCGCCTTCCGCTGCATCCCCTCATCCTTCCACCAGTGCTTAAAATTTAACGTCGATGGGGTCCAGGTCCGGGTCCGCGGAGATCCCAAAGAAGCGAGAGAGTGCTATGTCACGGCGGTGAACTCCATCTCTTGGCTGGAGGGAGCCGAGGAGATGGGGCAGAGGCTGAAGGAGGTGGAGCCGGAAGCTGGCGGGGATGAGATGGAGGTGGAGGAGAGCTGCGCCCAGGAGAAGGTCGCGGAAGAGATTCAAGAGCCGGCCGAGGCGATGGCCGTGACAGAAGCTGAGGAGGAGGTCCTCGCCTTCGATGAGGGGGAGGCTGAGGAGTGGGAGGCACGGTCCCGTCTGGAGGCGGCAGAGGAGGTGGCGGAGATGGAGGTTCTGACCACCGGAGGCAGGATGGAGAAGATCCGCATCAGCGGAGGATTGACCCCGGAGGCTCAAGGCAGGATGCTAGAGTGCGTCCAGAAGAATGTGGACATCTTCGCATGGAGTGCCGCGGAGATGCCCAGGATCGATTCCAACATCGCCTGCCACCGCCTCAACCTAGACCCGGAGGCTCCCCCCATCCGACAAAAGAAGAGGCCCGTTGCGGACAAGCTCGTCGAGCCCATCAGGGAGGAGGTAGCAAAGCTCCTCAAGGCCGGCTTTGTATCCGAAATCCAATACCCCGGCTGGGTCTCCAATGTTGTAATGGTTAAAAAAGGAGACGGCCGGTGGAGGATGTGTATCGATTTTTCTCTTCTTAATAAATCATGTCCTAAAGATTGTTACCCCTTGCCTCGGACCGACGCGCTGGTTGACTCAGCCGTCGGTTTCCCTTTGATGAGTTTTCTGGATGCCTTTTCAGGTTATCACTAAATCAGGATGCACCCTCCCGACATCAAAGACGTCTCATTCATCACAGGAGATGGGTGCTATTGTTATAAAATGATGCCCTTCGGGCTGAAAAATGCAGGGGCGACCTACCAGAGAATGATAGACAGGGTCTTTCAAGGGCAAAAGGGAAGGAACCTGGAAGTATACGTAGACGATCTCATGGTCAAGAGTCCGGACCTCGACTCCCACCTCCGGGACCTAGAAGAGACCTTTGCCACTCTCCGCGGGTGCAAGATGAGGCTGAACCCCCTCAAATGCACCTTCAGGTCAGGCAGAGGAAAATTCCCGGGGCATCTCCCACCCCTGCCGGCGTAGAGCCCAACCCCGACAAGGTGAGGGCACTCCTGGAGTTGAAGTCTCTGCGGAATGCGAAGGAAGTGCAGCGATTGACTGGGAGGCTGGCAGGACTGAGCAGGTTCCTCTCCCGAGCCGGGGAGAAGTGCTCTCCGTTCTTTAAAAACTTGAGAGGAGGCCAGAAATTTGAGTGGACCTCGGAGTGCGAGGAGGCATTCCAGGCACTAAAGAAGCAGTTGACTCAGGCCCCCCTGCTCCAAGGGCCAAAGGAGGGGGAGGACTTGTTCCTGTACTTAGGGGTTGGGGCCGAGGCCCTGAGCTCCGTTTTAGTTCGGGAAGAAGGGAAAAGACAACTCCCGATTTACTATGTAAGTCGGGTCTTGAGGAAGGCCGAGCTTCGGTACCCCATCCTAGAGAAGCTGACCTTTGCTCTCATCATCTCGGCCCGGAGGCTCCGGCCCTATTTCCAGGCACACTCGATCCGAGTGGTGACTGACCACCCTCTCCGCAACATCTTCGAGGGGGTGGAGCATTCCGGCAGGTTGGCCAAGTGGTCGGTGGAGCTGAGCGAGTTCGACATCTCCTTCGTACCTTGCCTCTCGATCAAGGCCCAAGCCATGACCGATTTCCTGGCTGACTATGTGGTCGAGGTGGCGGAGGAGGAACTCACTCGCCCGGTTCCCTGGAAGGTCATGGTGGATGGTGCGTCGGGGAGACACTCCCTGGGGGCTGGGGTCATCTTGGAAAGCCCCCAGGGGGCGAGGATCGAGCAAACGGTGGTGGTGCATTTTCCCATCACCAACAATCAGGCCGAGTATGAAGCCGTGATTGCGGGTCTACGCCTAGCCAGGGAACTGGGGGGTGCATGATGTGGAGGTCCTCACTGACTCCCTGGTGGTGGCCTCCCAGATCAACGGGGAATTCGAGGCAAGGGAACCCACCCTGCAGCGTTACTTGGCGAAGGTAAAGGGAGTCATCGGCACCTTCCAGACTTTCTCCATCCGGCACGTGCCTCGGGAGGATAACGAGCAGGTGGATCAGCTGGCAAAGCGTGGACCCCGGGCGGGGGGTACCATCACAGACCTCTTTCGCCCATCCATCGAGGAGGGGGAGCTGATGGAGGTGGAACAGCACCCCTCTTGGATGGACCCATTCGTCACTTTCCTGACCATCGGGGAGTATCCCAAGGGGATGGATGGAAAGAAACTCAAGTACAAATCGACATACTACCTCATGCGCGATGGCCAGTTATACCGGAAAACTCTCTCAGGGATGCTGGCGCGTTGTGTGGGCGAGAGGGAGGTCCCGAAGATTTTAGAAGAGGTCCACTCCGGAGAGTGTGGGAGTCACTCCGGAAGTCGAACCTTAGAAGGCCGGATCGTCAGGCAGGGATATTTCTGGCCGACTCTGGGTCTCGACGCGGCAAAATTCACAAAAGAATGTCATAAGTGCCAGCTATTCGCTCCCCTCCAGCTACAACCGGCCCAGCGCCTCAGGAGTATCACCGCTCCCTGGCCATTCGCCATCTGGGGAATGGACTTGGTCGGGCCCTTTCCCCAAGCCAGCGGCCAGAGGAGGTTCCTGCTCGTGATGATTGATTACTTCTCCAAGTGGCTAGAAGTTAAGGCGCTGGCCAAGGTGACCTCCCAGGTCGTCAGAAACTTTGTATGGGGGGAGATCATCTGTCGTCATGGGTTGCCCCAGGCCATCGTCACGGACAATGGCCCTCAATTTGCCAGTGCCGAGTTCACCAGCTTCTGCGAGCAGCTCGGGATCGATCTCAGGTTTGCCTCAGTTCATCATCCCCGAAGCAATGGACAGGTGGAAGCGGCAAACAAGATTATCGTGAACCTCCTCAAGAAAAAGGTGGAGAACTTGAGAGGAAGCTGGGTGGAGCAACTCCCCTCGGTTCTCTGGGCCCTCCGAACCACACCCAACACAGCAACAGGGGAGACACCTTTCAAACTCTCCCACGGGTGCGAGGCAGTACTTCCGGTGGAGTTTGAAGTCCGGACATCTCGGGTAGTCGGGGCCGGAGAGCACAAAGAGGAATGGAGAGCCAATAATGAAGAGGAGCTGCGGCTCTCTCTCGACATGGTCGAGGAACTGCGGGACCTTTCAGCCGTGAGGCAGGAGGAGATAAAGAGAAGAATGGCCAAGTATTTCGACAAGCACGTCAGAGTCAAGCAGTTTGCCGAAGGAGACTTGGTCTTGAGGAAGGTGGACGCGGCAGAGAGATCAGCCGCAGTGGGAAAGCTCCACCCCAATTGGGAGGGACCATTCATCGTGCAGGAGGCATTGAAGTCGGGGGGGTATCGCCTCCGGAATGTGGAGGGCGAGACCCTAAGTCTCACTTGGAGTGGAGATGACTTGAAGCGTTTTTTTCCCTAAAATCATGTAAACCACGTTCAATCTCTAATGGAATTTCTTGCAACAAACCAGTTCCCCCCCCCCCCCCCCCCCGCGAGGAGAGATGAATGTCACTGCCTCAGACCCCGAGCAGATCCCGCTGCCAGGCTCTCACCAAGCTGGCAGGGCTGGAGGTCACTCGGAGGAGTCTGCCTCAGGCCCCGAGCAGATCCCGCTGCCAGGCTCCCACCAAGCTGGCAGGGCTGGATGTCACTCGGAGGAGTCTGCCTCAGACCCCGAGCAGATCCCGCTGCCAGGCTCTCACCAAGCTGGCAGGGCTGGATGTCACTCGGAGGAGTCTGCCTCAGACCCCGAGCAGATCCCGCTGCCAGGCTCTCACCAAGCTGGCAGGGCTGGATGTCACTCGGAGGAATCTGCCTCAGACCCCGAGCAGATCACGCTGCCAGGCTCTCACCAAGCTGGCAGGGCTGGATGTCACTCGGAGGAGTCTGCCTCAGACCCCGAGCAGATCCCGCTGCCAGCTCTCACCAAGCTGACAGGGCTGGAGGTCACTCGGAGAAGTCTGCCTCAGGCCCCGAACAGATCCCGCTGCCAGGCTCTCACCAAGCTGGCAGGGCTGGATGTCACTCGGAGGAGTCTGCCTCAGACCCCGAGCAGATCCCGCTGCCAGGCTCTCACCCAGCTTGCAGGGCTGGATGTCACTCGGAGGAGTCTGCTTCAGACCCCGAGCAGATCTCGCTGCCAGGCTCTCACCAAGCTGGCAGGGCTAGATGTCACTCGGAGGAGTCTGCCTCAGACCCCGAGCAGATCCCGCTGCCAGGCTCTCACCAAGCTGGCAGGGCTGGATGTCACTCGGAGGAGTCTGCCTCAGGCCCCGAGCAGATCCCGCTGCCAGGCTCCCACCAAGCTGGCAGGGCTGGATGTCACTCGGAGGAGTCTGCCTCAGACCCCGACCAGATCCCGCTGCCAGGCTCTCACCAAGCTGGCAGGGCTGGAGGTCACTCGGAGGAGTCTGCCTCAGGCCCCGAGCAGATCCCGCTGCCAGGCTCCCACCAAGCTGGCAGGGCTGGATGTCACTCGGAGGAATCTGCCTCAGACCCCGAGCAGATCCCGCTGCCAGGCTCTCACCCAGCTGGCAGGGCTGGATGTCACTCGGAGGAGTCTACTTCAGACCCCGAGCAGATCCCGCTGCCAGGCTCTCACCAAGCTGGCAGGGCTGGATGTCACTCGGAGGAGTCTGCCTCAGACCCCGAGCAGATCCCGCTGTCAGGCTCTCACCAAGCTGGCAGGGCTGGATGTCACTCGGAGGAGTCTGCCTCAGGCCCCGAGCAGATCCCGCTGCCAGGCTCCCACCAAGCTGGCAGGGCTGGATGTCACTCGGAGGAGTCTGCTTCAGACCCCGAGCAGATCCCGCTGTCAGGCTCTCACCAAGCTGGCAGGGCTGGATGTCACTCGGAGGAGTCTGCCTCAGACCCCGAGCAGATCCCGCTGCCATGCTCTCACCAAGCTGGCAGGGCTGGATGTCACTCAGAGGAGTCTGCCTCAGGCCCCGAGCAGATCCCGCTGCCAGGCTCCCACCAAGCTGGCAGGGCTGGATGTCACTCGGAGGAGTCTGCCTCAGACCCCGAGCAGATCCCGCTGCCAGGCTCTCATTAAGCTGGCAGGGCTGGAGGTCACTCGGAGGAGTCTGCCTCAGGCCCCGAGCAGATCCCGCTGCCAGGCTCCCACCAAGCTGGCAGGGCTGGATGTCACTCGGAGGAGTCTGCCTCAGACCCCGAGCAGATCCCGCTGCCAGGCTCTCACCAAGCTGGCAGGGCTGGATGTCACTCAGAGGGGTCTACCCCAGACCCTGGGCAGGATCGGGCCGTCGACTTCTCGCCGAGCAACCAGCGATTGGATACCATCCCCAAGGAGTGCTCGGGCGAGTCGGCGAGCCAAGAAGGTTGGTCCCGGCGCATAAAGGGACGAGCCTTAAGCGCAACGCGCGAGGGAAGGGGTTAGGCTCTCGCGGCGCAAGAGATTGAACGAGCGGACCGGCCAAGATGCCCAGGTAAGACGGCGAGCCAAGAAGGCCGGCCCCGGTGCATAAAGGGGCGAGCCCTAAGCATGGCGTGCGAGTGGAGAGATTAGACTCTCACGTCGCCAGAGATCGGGTGAGCGGGCCGGTCAGGATGACCCTATGAGGCCGCAACGCCGGCCCTAACCAACAGTTCGGCGGATCCCCGGGGTAAATTAGAGGCAAAGGATCGGAAGCGCCAAGACCCCCCCCCCCCCGAGAAGCCGGCCCGCGCGAAGTCTTTACGCACGGAAGCCGGGCCCAGTCCACTCTAAGATATGGTCAAAATGGTGAGTCCGAGCGGAAGGCACGACTCGCCACTCGCGTCACGCCAGCTTTAGTGTCCCTCGAACCTAGATCTACGTCCTGAACCTCAAACGGGAGGGCGGTCTCACTCGCTCGCTCGCAGCAACGAAAATCAGAGAATCAACAAACAATGCACAGTAGCGATTGCGAGGCGGGAAATAATTGGCAATCGAGAAAGTAAATGCAGTGAATATATTCTTTTACAAAATTGTAACTGCGGCCCGCGGCGCAATCGCACAAAAATAAACAAAATACATGTCCAAAAAAGGGGGGGAAGATAAAAGCCTCAAGGCGGCGAGCCCTTCATATGCGGTGGTACTCGCCTGACTTAGGTACTGGGAGGAACAGCTCCGGTACCACGTCGGTCACCCGCAAGCCAGAACACTCGTCCTTGAGGAGCCTGGCCCGCTGCAGCGTCTTGAAGAGGTACGTCACCGCGTCGGCCCCGTTCTGTTGCATCAGAACCGCCAGGTCGTACTCACTGTGATGAACGAGTTGACAGCCGCTCGAAGATGCCGGCGGGACGGCAGCAGCAGCCTCGAGCGCACCCACCCGCGCCTGCAGGGTCTGATTCTCCAGCTGGAGGGTGGCGATCTCGGTACCAAGTCGGCTGGCGGTCGCCGCATCCTGCAAAGAAATTTATTAGGACGAGTAGCGGGATAGAGGCGGGTGCGAGTCAGATGGCTTACCGCGCCCCCCTGATATTGCGCGAGGGCGGCGTCAGCCGCTTCGAGCCGCTTCCGCAGGTCGTCCGCCTCCTCCTGGGCGAGCTTGCGGGCCTCCTCCTTCTCGTCGATCAACTTGTTGAGCGAAGGGACATCCCTGTCCAGCCGGAGGCATCACCGGCCGACCATGTGGGCCAAGGCGAGGCTTTGAAATTGCGCCCGCGCGCTCTCATAGATGAGCACCCGCGTGGCCTCCTCGCCGTAGGTAGAGGCATCCTCCCGCCCGTACATGCCGAAGGAGAGATTGAAGGCGTCCCTGGAGGCGGTGTCCTGCTCCGACCAACTAGGCAGCAGCGAGGACACCGAGACGCGGTTGGCCTCCTTGTCCCACTAAAGCAACAGGGCACCGGATCCGTCCGTGGGCCCCTCGCCGTAGCCGAAGTTGGGATGCCCTCGGGGAACCGGCTTCTCGGCGGGCCGAGTCGCCGCGAGCGGCCGCGACGACCCTGCCGCCCCGCCGGCGGGATCAGCGGCCGAGGGAACCGCAGGGGCGGGGGAAGAGGACGGTTGATCCGCGGGGGCCTTGCCCTTGTCGCCGGCTGAAGGAGCCTGACCGCTCGTTTTATTCGGCTTCTTAGAAAGGGGAGGGCCCTGAGTCAGCTCACCTCCGGATCGCTTCTGGCCGGCGGGAGCCGAGAGCTCGCGGTGAGCTAAGGCTGCCGCTTCGGCACGGCCAAGCTCGCTCAAAGCGGACCGCGCGCTCTCGTAAGGCGGGCGGAGAGGGACGTCGCGCTCGCCTGCAGAAACAAGAGTTAGAAAAATCAAAGGTACGATTCAAGCAGAGGCGAGCGAGCCGCCTACCTTCACCGGGCGGGACAGGAACGAGGTCATCCAGATTCCGACGGAGGAAGACGACCTCGAAGTTCTTCCCGGCGAAGAACTCATATAGTTTCGCCTCATGGCCCCCCAGGCTAGGGGGCCGATAGCTCGCCTCGCCGAGTTGAACCGGCGAGAAAGGAATGTTGCCGAAGTCGCCCTTGACGAAGACGAACTTCTTGAGCCAGTTGTGGCTCTTGTTGACCGTCTCCCGCACCTTGGCATGCATGCTCGCGAAGCACGCGGTCCCGTACTTGTTCGCGCGGAAGGAGAACAGCTTGCGGAAGACTGCAAGGCTGAACTCAATCCTCTCCTCGCGAAGGTAGCAGGCTAACCCGACGACGACGGCGATCGAGTTCGGGGTCAACTGCCCCGGGACAACCCCATAATACTTGAAGACCTGGCGGACTTCCGGCCAGAGGGGTAGCCGGAGCCCCTCCTCGAAGTGGGCCGTCGGGAGAGCCAGCTCATCACCCGAGAGCTCGTTGATCCGTTCTTCCTTCCCGGGCCGCCTCGCCACGAAACCCGGCGGAATGAAGTTGCCGACGGTGTCCAAGAACTCCTTCTCCGAGATAACGGCGGGAGGGAAGCTGTGGTCGGCGAAGATCCAGGCACACTTGCCCCTCCCGTCCGCTTCGCCGCTGCCGCCCGTCATCTCGCGGAACTGATAAGCGAGCCGAGCGAGAGGAAAGAGAAAAGAGAGAGTTCTCGCGAGGTAAAGCTGGAAGGGCTCTTGAATGCGGTAGGTGAAATAGTAAATAAGGGCCTATTTATAGGGCCGGGAAAAGAGCGGGAAAAATCGGAAAAGGCGGTAAAGCGAACTGACAGCAGGGCCAACCCCGACGCTTCGATTCCCGAGCCCCGCCCGGGTCCACGTCGAATCGCCAGTCGGCCGCGAGAGTCTCCCGGCCGCGAGCCATCCCTCCTCCCGCACAGAGCAGATTCTGAGAGGAATGCCCAGTCGAGGGGCGACGAGCGAACCGCCCGCCTCTTCTAGGCGGGCCAGCCCTCACTCGCCTCTCCTAGGGGGCCGACTCTCGCTCGCCTCTTCTAGGCGGGCCGGCCCTCACCCGCCTCTTCTAGGCGGGCCGGCCCTCACTCGCCTCTTCTAGGCGGGCCGGCCCTCACCCGCCTCTCCTAGGCGGGCCGACTCTCGCTCGCCTCTTCTAGGCGGGCCGACCCTTACCCGCCTCTACTAGGCAGGCCCTCCAAAGTTGAAGCCAGGAGTCCAGCAAATAATAAAAATAATAATAAAGGTACAATAATAATAATAATAATAATAATAACAGCATGCGCCCTGGAACGGGCGAGAAGAACCCTGAATTATTATAGCAATTGTTCTTAGATAGTATTCGCCTCCGATAACCTGGGACGGATCGCATCGAGACGATTCAGACCCCGCGAGCAACTGCGGGCGCGGGCGGGCGAGGCAGGTGGCTTAGTACTCGATCCATTTCCACCTACCCCGCCTCTGCGAGCCGGTTCGAGGCGGCACGCGAGAGTCATGATACTCTCGAACCGCCGCCAGCTCCCGCTTGGTCTGATCGGCCTGTTTCGAAATGTTTGTCAGCCGCTCCTCTGCTCGCGTAATATGCGCGCCCGGAGATGCCGGCTCATCATCCTCAGCCGAGCCCCTTGCCCCCTCCAAAGCAGCGAGTCGCTCCTCTGCCCTGACTCTGTCTCTCTCCATCCCCACGAAGGCCTCTTTGAGCAGCATCGTGTGTTTCTGAAACATTCGCGCCACCTGCGCCTTCATCTTCTCGCTATCATGCGGGTCGCCCAAGAAGTCCGCAATGTCTTCCGGTTCCACGGGAGGCGAGTACCCCTCGCTCATCTCGACATTAGAAGAAACGACGCGATATCCTGCAGAAGCAAGGTCAGAAACAGACGAGCGGCGAGCGGGTTAGTTTCAGGGGGGTTACCCGGCGTCTGCACGTCTCCCGCGTCGTCAGCTGGCCAAGAGGAACCCGGCCGACCTTGGAATGATTTCCCTCCCGGGGCGACGAGCGGCTTCCCCAGACCCTGGACTCTCAGCGGGGGAGGAGTCGCAGGAAGGCTGCGCGCGGGGGAAAGAGGACTGACGCCCAGGTCGATCATCTCCACGGAGAGATCCGTGAGGTTCCCGGAGCCCCCTTCCAATGCGTCTTCAGGGGGCGTCTCCTGCAAAGGGAAAAGTCAATGGAAAGCACAGGTCGAAGGGCGAAATCACGTACCCAGTTTCAACCTCGGAGCCGCCGGAGCCCTGGTCATCACTCGGCGTGGAACGACGGACAACCTATCCCTTTACCGGCTTAAACTGTGGGCCGGATGATCTGGGCGCCAACCACGGGGCGGCCGCGAGGGCCTCCTCCCGACTCTCCTCCCTAGCGGCTACCAATCGAGCACGTATCTCCTCAGACGCAGGCATCTCCTGGCCTCAAACCACGCAGGAATCAAGAGGAGAGGGCCAGTCATCGAAGGCCCGGTGGCTTATTTATAGCTAAAAGGTGGGTCCCACCAAAAGATTCCCTCCAGCTCAGCAAGCTCGTCGCCGGACACGAGGGTTGGACGTTTCTTTCCGAGCTTCTGCAAAGCGCGCAAAGATCGGGGATTGTGTACAACCCCGTGTCCGCCGAAGGGGCCCAAACAGGCAGGCGGATCGAGCCCCCCGCTCGCCTCTCCTAGGCGGGCCGGGCCCCCGCTCGCCTCTCCTAGGCGGGCCGGGCCCCCGCTCGCCTCTCCTAGGCGGGCCGGGCCCCAGCCGCCTCTCTCAGGCGGGCCAGCCCCCCCCCCCGCTCGCCTCTCCTAGGCGGGCCGGGCCCCAGCCGCCTCTCTCAGGCGGGCCAGCCCCCCGCTCGCCTCTTCCAAGCGAGCCGGCCCCAGCCGCCTCTCCCAGGCGGATCGGCTGCTGCCCATCTCCCCCCAAATGACAGGAGGTGATCTGGCAAGAGGTGCGTATAACCAGCCAGAACAGCGGGGTTTGGCTGTTGGCAGGCCAATCCGAGGGGCTCTTTAGTAAATTCAGACCACCAGAGACGGGTTATTCGCAGACCATCCGACATAATCTATAAATAGGACCCAAGGGGTACTTCAGAAGACACGCTTTCTGTTCTCAAGTCTTATAGCGCTTTCTGAGGTACCTTAGCCCGGCAACTGGTTAAGGAGGGGAAGCGCTCTAAGATCTTCCGGGTGTGTGGTGGGACCTCCGAGCCGGGCCCTTGGTCCTGTCCTTTATTCTTCTCCCCCTCATTGTTTCCCTTGCAGGAGCGAAGTAAGTGCGAGACCACCCCTTCCCCAAGGGTCGAACTCCACAGAGGCCGGTTTCCGGTTTCAACAGTAATGACTGAACGACAACTCACGTCAGATGACGTTCTTCACCTGCAGCTCTCGTTGTCGACCTTGATCGTACGTCCATATTTGTCCAGATGCAGATAATTGCGCCTGACTTGACTCGGGAAGAGCTTGTTTGGCAGTGCAAGACTTAATGTGTCTTGCGAGTGTCGAGTTGTCACTCAGAGTAAGCAATTTCGAGCATTGTTTGCACCTTGTGCTCGGAGCCGACTTTCACTTTGTCGAAATATGCCCAAACCGGGCCGTATGCTTATGCTCCACCACTTCGTTCGCGACCGGTGATGATGAAGACGTCATCGTTGATGTCGAATTGTCGACGTAAAAAAAATTAGGATGAGAGGGGTGTGACTTGGAGTTGGGAGTGGGGGTGGGGCTGGGTTTTATAGGATTTTAAAAAAAATTTTAAAATTTTATTATATATTTTTATTAATTATATAATATATAATATAATATTATATATAATATAATATTATATAATATAATATTATATAATATATATATTATATAATATATTATATATTATTATATAATATATAATAGCATGCTGCCAGCCCTATTATAGGGCTTGCAGCATGCTCAGCCCACCAACGGCTCTAAGAGCCGTTCGAGGAACCAACGGCTCTTAGAGCCGTTGGTTACTTAGTGAATAGGGGCCAGGCTTTGCCCGGCCCGGCCCCGGGCTTAGCCCGGGCCCATAAGCCGGGTGGCTCCGGGAGGGGGCCTGGCAAGGCCCCTGGGGCCGGGGCCGGGCTTAGCCCATGTTGGGTCCGACGTTCCTTCACTTGACCCGTGGCGCTCTGCTACTTATATAAAAAATTAAGTAGCGCCTTCTCCAATAGTCCGGGCTTTTGGTGCAGTTGGGTATGCGCTTGATCCTTCAATTAGTATCAGAGGAGGTCACAGGTTCAAGACCGGGGGACACTATTAAATCCTGATTTTCCCTTCTACCTGTGTAGGTCCGGTGGGTCAGGCAACCGTGGACATGTGGTAACCCCACCTCTGAGCCGTGTGGGCCATGTGGTAACCCCACCTCTGAGCCGACGGGTTGTGCTGGATGTAAGGGGGGATTTTTGGGTCCGGCGTTCCTTCACTTGACCCGTGGCGCTCTGCTACTTATATAAAAAATTAAGTAGCGTCTTCTCCAACAGTCCGGGCTTTTGATGCAGTTGGGTATGCGCTTGATCCTTCAGCCCGGCCCGGATCCGGGCTGAGCACGGGCCTAGAAACAGGGCTTTGCCCGGGCCGGGCAAATGCCAGGATATGGGGCTTGTTAGGCCCCATGGCCCGGCCTGGGCCCGGGGCAGGCCTAGCCCGGGCCCGGGCCTAGTCGGACTTTTACCGGGCAGGGCCCGGGCCGGCCCTCCGGGCCCGGATTTTATGGGCAAGCCTATGTTAAACCATCATTTCTTATGCATGTGCTTAATTTTTTTGCTCTAAGACTTTTAGGATCTATTTATTTGGGCGTTTTGCTGTTTCGTTTTGGGCAAATGTCGCCGGAAGGAGGGTAAATAAATGAATCTTCGGCGGTATTTGCTTCGTTTCCACCCGCCCGTCTTAAGAAATGCCCCAAAAAAATTCGTTTGGAGCAGCCACCTCTCCCCCGATTCGAACACTTTGTTTCCACCCGCCGGATCGACCCGCCACCGCTAAATCAAATGAAACCTTAGTGCACCACGTTAGCCTTCGTGAACGCGATAGTTATGAACCGTGGTTCACTAGTTCTATGATAGTTGCGTTTTTGGTCAGGGATTTTTTTATATGTTCAGATTTTTTTTAAAAGAACTCATGAAATATGAATTATGATATTTTATAATTTTTTAAAATAAAAATTTACAAACATTTACGTCTTATTAAATATTTTAAATTTTTTTATCCGAAATAATCCGACTGAAAAAGTGATCAAAATTTTTCAAACATATCAAAAATATTCGATCAAATATTTTTCGACCAGCTTGCCAATTCAATTTGGAGCGCTCATGCACCCTTGCGCGCAAATCGTATCCTACCGTATGTGCAAGTGCTGCGCCGCACGTGGCACTCCATGCATCACCGCACAAGTGCTATGCGTGAGGCATGCCGCCACAGAGCCCATTTTTGCGCGGCGCCGCATCGCCGTGCATTTTCACGTTGTGCGGCAGCACAAACCACTTCTGCAAGGCAGATGTCTCCCAGGAACCCTCCCACGTGACAAATGTCGATTGGGAACCCTCCAGCGCTGCAGACGCCGCGCCCGAATTCTCCCGTGCGGCATTTGCCGGGCAGGACTCACAAGGCCAGCACAATGTGGGTGCCATTCCAGCGCCCATATTGGCTGTTGGGGGCGCTGACCAAGTCAGCACCCTGGGCAGTATTCCCCTATTGTGGAGTGTCGTGCACTTCCCAACAGAGGAGTCGCACGACAATTACTGCACACCCCTCAATTGGGGAGTGGTGCACCCTCCCCAATGGTGGAGTTGTGCAACAGTTGTCGGGGGGGGGGGGGGGTGAACGTGTTGCTCGAAGCATCCGGATGGGGATCAAAGTGGAATCCCCTACCCGTTGCCCCTAGGTGGGTATAAATAAGCAAACCCTTAGGAGTTACTACGGGTATGGATTAACCGTGTACCCGACACGACCCGTTAAGCCTCCGAACCCGTTAATTGTCCAAATATACACTAACAATCTCCTCCTATATTTGTGACAAATAACGTATACGTTTCGGAGTGCAGAAAGTGGAGAATATTAAAACAAGTTTCCGACTTTACACATTTCTATAAGAGTTAGCACAGTTTTTAAAGAAAAACATGAATATGAATTTAAGAAACAATAACATAATACATGAAAATAAAATGTGCTACTCAACAATAAATAAGTCTGGAAAACAATAAAATGACTACAGATAAACGTGTAACAATTCTACTCAGAGAGTAGATCATCATCATCTATGTCAAAATCCACTTTCTCTCCCCCATCTTCACCAGTGCCTGCAAGGAATTTCATGAGTCAGACTCTATGAATTCATAAACATATACAGTGACGTATCAAAGTAAGCTAGCTCTATCTAAATGAGCTTAGTACTTGTAGCAGTAGTGAAGTAACACTGTCAGCATCTCTATCCAGTCTAGTTAGGACCAGTCAAGTTTTGATTTTAATAAATCAAACGTTGTTATCTTACTCATTAGTGACCACTATGTGCCTTGTCATATGACTTGACATACCGTTATTTGCAACATTATCAAATGTGGAATAATGTGTTATGATCACTAATGTTAGATTAACTCATGCAACGACTTTCTATTCCCAGTTGAATAATTCTCAAATCAGCTTACAATGAGAAAGACGTTAAGTCATCAGGTGTGGAATGACTAACATCTGACCATCTTGGGCTTTCATCAAGAATTTTTTTGGGGTTTTCAGTCTGTTATTAGATGCTTGAATGTTGCGACTATATGTTCTTACCATAAAACATAAATCTTGGAGGAAGTTTCATATTTCTATGAACTTTAATCTCATCTCCCCCGATGTTTTAATTGTGAGAACTCTATTTAAGCCCTTTGTCAAGGCGTCTGCAACATTATCTTTAGACCTCACATCAACGAGGTTTACAATCCCTTGACTCGTAAGGGAGGTCAACCAGGCTTGTTTCATCCTGAGTTGCCTTCTTTTGCTATTGAACAAAGTGTTCGTAGCAATCGTTTTAGTAGCCTGATTATCGCAGTAAACTGCAACAGAACTCAACTTCAGGCTCGATAATAGAATGTCCATCACCAAATCTCTTATCCACTCTGCTTCTTCTCCCGCTGAAGCTAGAGCGTAGAGTTCGGATTCTATAGAAGATAGTGCAATACATGATTGCCTCTTGGACTTCCAGGCTACAGCTGCTCCTCCTAGTGTGAATATAAATCCACTAGTGGACTTGCTGTCGTTTAATTCTGAGCACCATGATGCATCAGAATATCCTTCCAACACTGGAGGATGACCATGATAACATAAAGCATACTTTTGGGTGTGTGTACAACCCATATTCGACGAGGGAGGGCCCTACCACCGCCAGGTCATCAAAAGTCTAAGTCAGCAAGACAAGGTGGGGATCCAGACCAGCACCCCGGACCGCGGAAGGTTCGGGCGAGTTGGCGAGTTCCCCAGGACAACTCGCCAGGTGGCGACTATGTCCAGATGCTCGCCTCTGCCTGCCGAGCTCCCCAGGGAAGTCGCCAACTCGCCAGGGTGGGGGTATAAGTAAGACCCCCCCCCCTCTCTTTGGTTTTCCCTATAAATAGGACCCCAGGGGTACGAAGGAGGCACAAGCAATTCTCGGCCTGAGCCCTCGCGAGTTCCAGCCACTGCCCTTGACTCGTTATTGCTCAGCTCGTCTCCTTCGTACCTAGCTCGGCCAATCTGGTTGAGAAGGGGTTGCTTCTCCTAAGCAACTGGGTACGTGGTGGGACCTTCCCGCCGTAGCGACCTGGGGTCCTGTTTGCGCAATTCGTTCCTGTTTCCTGACCAGAGATCATCTTCCCGACTGGTCGACCAGTAACTTCAGGTTGCCTTGTCCGATTTTTGAGGTTGAGAATTTCTCGGCTTCAACACTTGGTGCGGTGAGCGTGGATAGCGACCGAAGAAGAAAGTCGTGGTCGGAAGATGGCCGATGGTGGAGACCGGGGCGAGTTGGGAGGTAACTCGGCGGGAGCTGGAGTCCCGGGGCAAGGTAGCGAGTATGTGACGGTGGCGGCATTTGAAGAGTTCGCAAGAAGAGTGGAGAAGGCAATACTCGTCGGGTTGTCCAATCCGCCTGAGGTGACGGCGACTTCCCCCCGCCGCCGGACACCCCCTGGCGAGGAGATACCAACTCGGCGAGCAGGGAAGGAGCCCGCTTGGGCGAATGGAGAGCCGGTGATCCCGCCGCGGCATCACCCGGCGAGTAGTCAGGGAATCCGGTTTCGAGAACCAGAACTCTCGACGAGGTATGGAGATACTCGCCGATGGAGCGAGTATGACTGCTCGAGCGGAGAGGATACTCGCCGCCGTCAGGAAGGGAGGAGCCCCTTTTGCGACGAGATCCTCGCAGCCCTCGTCCCTGACAACTTCAGAGAGCCGGTCCTCTCGTACTACTCCGGCAAGGACGACCCGGTGGGACATCTTCAGTGGTTTGAGGACGTGGTCTCCATTCGCAACATGTCCGATGCTCTCAAGTGCCGGCTCTTCTCCATTACCTTCAAGGGTAGCGCGAGAGATTGGTTCCACCAGCTGCCAGCCGGGTCAGTCTACTGCTTCTCAGATCTCCGAAGGGGCCTTTTAGCAAGGTTTGCGACGTCCAAACGGAGGAAGAAGGAGGCGACCGCCCTCTTCAAGATCGTGCAGGGGCAGCACGAGAGTTTGGGCCGGTACATCGATCGATTCCAGGAGGAGGTGCTGGAGGTGGAAGAGGTAGACGGGTTCACCTTGATGGTAGCCCTCAAGTTTGGGCTGAAGCAGGGTCTGTTCAACATGGAATTGGGGCACAGGCCGCCCAAATCGTTCGAGGAGATGGTGGAGAGAGCCAATGTGTTCATCCAGGGAGAGGAGAGGAACAAGGAGTTCCTGGCACGGCTCGATGGAGACCGACCGCTTGGGCAAGATAAGGGAAGACTGCTGGAGAGGGAGAGGGCGCCGGAGGGGCGCAACGACAGGAAGCAGGAGAGGCCGCAGGAGAAAGAGGAGAAGAGAGAAAGGGGAAGGGAGATCAGAAAGGTGGAGAGGCAGGAGAGGCGGGAGAAGCCTCGAAGGCAGGAGGATAGGAGGCCCGTCGGAGGTCGAGAGGCGAGGAGCGAGGAGAGAAGATTCCAGTACCCAAGGGATCGCCCCCAGTGGAGGCGGCCCATCCGTCAGGAGGAAAGGAGGGCTTACAACCCTCGGGAGCAGGGAGGAGGAAGAAGGGAAACCATGGCCATCACGCAGCGAGCCGCTAAACGCCGGCGGAAGGAGAGGCAGCAGGAGAGGAGGCAGGAAAGGCAGCAGGAAGCGGCGATTCCCCTCTACTGCGATATCCATCGAGTGGAGGGGCATGGAACCTTGGCTTGCCCTGAGTTCTGGGAAGCAAGGAGGAGGATGGAAGCAACGGCGGCCGAGAGGGAGCCGCCGCAGCAGGAGGCCCAGGTTGGGCAGGTAGCCTACCAGGCACCGCAGAGAAGGAGGAACGAAGACAGGATCGACCAAGGAGGAAGGGGGAATGTCATTCCCGGTCCGGGAGGCGGGCACGTCGGAGTAATCAACGGAGGGGCGTGGCTAGGAGCTTCCCGCAAGGGAAGTCTCCACCAAATCTACAAAAGGAGCGTCGCTTCGACGTCTCAGACCCCCCCTCCCTTGAACGAGATCACCTTCTCGGAGGAAGACATGCTCTGGAACGAGAACCCCTTCCATGACGCCCTGGTGATTCAAGCAGCAATCGAGGACTTTACCGTCGACCGAATCCTCGCGGATAACGGGAGTTCGGTGAATGTCATCTTCAAGAGAACCTTCGTCGGCCTTCAAGTGGAAGCGTCCCGGGTTCAGGCAGCGGATGGACCTCTCTTCGGCTTCTCCGGGGAGAAGAAAGAGGTGGAAGGAGGAGTTGAGTTGCTGGTCACCCTCGGGGGAACTTCGATCCGATGTCGCTTCGTCATCGTCGACGCACCCAGCGGCTACAACGCCATCTTCGGGCGGCCCCTCATCAACTACTTCAAAGCCGTCCCCTCGTCATACCATCAATGCCTGAAGTACTGCATGGACGACGTCCAAGTCAGGATCAGGGGAGATCCCAGGGCCTCCAGGGAATGCTACCTGAATGCGGTCAGCACCATCAGTTGGATGAGTGATGCAGAAAGGTTGGAAAGGATGATGGAGCAGGAAGAGGGCCTGCAAGCTGCCGAGGAGCTGGAGGAAGTGGAGGTGATCTCCCTGAGAGGAAAGCCGGAGCTGCTGAAGATCGGAGGAGCCTTGCCCCCGGAAGGGAAGGTGGAGATAGCTGCCTGCCTACAGAAAAACGCGGACGTCTTCGCATGGAGCGCCGCCGAGATGCCAGGGATTGATGCTGATGTTGCCTGTCATCGCCTCAACCTGGATCCAGCGACGACCCCCGTCCGTCAGAAGCAAAGGAAGAGCGCCGCCACTCTAGCGGGACCCATCCGGGAGGAAGTAGGGAAGCTGCTGGAAGCAGGTTTTGTTTCGGAGATCCAGTATCCAGGCTGGGTCTCCAATGTTGTAATGGTGAAGAAGTCTGGAGGGGGCTGGAGGTTATGTATCGACTTTTCATTGTTGAATAAAGCTTGCCCGAAGGATTGTTATCCCCTGCCTCAGATCGACGCGCTGGTTGATTCCGCCGTCGGATTTCCTGTGATGAGTTTCCTTGATGCTTTTTCAGGATACCATCAGATCCGGATGCATCCCCCCGATTGTCGCGACGTTTCCTTCATCACCAGCGACGGGTGTTATAGCTACAAGATG
This sequence comes from Platanthera zijinensis, assembly GCA_039513925.1. Classification (NCBI taxonomy): domain Eukaryota; kingdom Viridiplantae; phylum Streptophyta; class Magnoliopsida; order Asparagales; family Orchidaceae; genus Platanthera; species Platanthera zijinensis. The sequence goes on from CM077098.1 coordinate 119,683,367, forward strand.
ATGCCCTTCGGGCTCAAGAACGCTGGCGCGACATATCAAAGAATGATGGATCACGTCTTCAGAAAGCAAAAGGGGCGGAATCTGGAAGTCTACGTGGATGACCTGCTTGTTAAGAGCAAGAGCGCCGCAGAGCACGTAGCGGATCTGACAGAGACCTTCGCCACCCTGAGGAGGTACAAGATGCGGCTCAACCCGGCCAAGTGTGTCTTCGGCGCGGGAAGGGGGAAGTTCCTAGGGCACCTCCTTACTCCCCTAGGGGTGGAGCCTAACCCCGACAAGGTGAAAGCCATCGTGGAGATGGCGTCCCCGAGGGATTCCAAGGAAGTTCAAAGGTTGACTGGAAGGCTAGCAGGTCTTAGCCGGTTTCTCTCCAGGGCCGGAGAAAAGTGTTCCCCTTTCTTCAAAACCCTTCGGGGGAACCAGAAATTCGAGTGGACCCCGGAGTGCGAGGAGGCCTTCGTAAAGCTCAAACAACAGCTGACTCGAGCTCCTCTCCTTCAGGGTCCGCAGGGCGGCGAGGACCTCTTGCTCTACCTAGGGGTAGGGGCTGAAACAGTCAGCTCGGTGTTGGTCCGAGAGGAGGGGAAGAAGCAGCTTCCAATCTACTACGTGAGCCGGGTGCTAAGGCAAGCCGAAACGCGGTACCCCATCCTGGAGAAGTTAGTCTTTGCCCTGGTAGTTTCGGCCAGGCGACTCCGTCCATATTTCCAAGCCCACTCTATCAAGGTAGTCTCCGACCACCCCTTGAGGAGTATCTTGGACGGAGTGGAGCACTCCGGCAGGCTCGCCAAGTGGGCTGTGGAGCTGAGCGAGTTTGACATCTCCTACCCCCCAAGGGTCGCGATCAAAGCACAAGCCGTGGCGGATTTCCTGGCCGACTTCTCGACCGAGGTCGAGGCAGACACGGATGTCTCTCGGCCGGTCCCCTGGAAGATGTTCGTAGATGGCGCGTCAGGGAAACACTCCGTGGGAGCCGGGGTGGTGCTGGTTAGTCCTCAGGGGACCAGAATTGTGCAAGCCGTCAAGATCCATTTTCCGGTCACTAACAATCAGGCAGAGTACGAAGCCATGGTGGCTGGCTTGCGACTCGCCAAGGAACTAGCAATCAGAGATATCAGGGCTTTTACCGATTCCATGGTGGCGGCATCTCAGATTCGGGGAGAGTTCGAAGTCCGAGATCCCATCTTGCAGCAATATTTGGTTAAGGTCAAAGGCTTGATCGGGGGGTTCCGATCCTTTCACGTCGAGCACGTGCCCCGAGAACGCAACTCCGAGGCAGACAATCTTGCGAAATACGGCCCTCGGGCTGGGGAAACCGCCATCGAGTTGTTCCGACCATCCATCGAAGAAGGCGAGTTGATGGAGATCGATCAGCGGGCCTCATGGAGAGATCCGTTCGTCACGTTCCTGGCAACAGGCCGACTACCATCGGACGGGCAAGATCAAAGAAAGTTCCGGTATAAGGCCGCGTACTACTTGCTGCAGGACAGAGAGCTTTATCGCAAAACCATTTCAGGCCCTCTGGCCCGATGCTTGTCAGAACTCGAGATTCCCCGGGTCCTCGAGGAGATTCACTCAGGAGAGTGCGGCAGTCACTCCGGGACCCGCACCCTGGAGCAAAGGATTCTGAGGCACGGTTACTTCTGGCCGACCATCCGAAAGGACGCAGAGGCCTACTCCAGAAAATGCTCCCAATGTCAACTCTTCGCGCCCCTCGCGCTCCAGCCGGCTCAGCAACTCCGCTCGATTACCGCTCCGTGGCCCTTCGCAATTTGGGGAATGGATTTGATCGGCCCGTTCCCTCAAGCTAGCGGGCAATGGAAGTTTGTCCTGGTAATGGTTGACTACTTCACGAAGTGTATCGAGGCTAAGGCTCTGGCCAGGACCACGTCTCAAATCGTCAAGAACTTCATCTGGGGGGAGATCGCATGCAGGTTCGGGATCCCTCTGGCCATCATCACCGACAATGGGCCGCAGTTCGCCAGCCTGGAACTGGGGGACTTTTGTAAATAGTTGGGAACCGACCTTCGGTTCGCCTCGGTACATCACCCTCGTAGCAACGGGCAAGTAGAAGCCGCGAACAAACTCATCGTCAACTTGCTGAAGAAGAAGATCACCAATCTCAAGGAAACTGGGCCGAGCAGCTCCCTTCCGTCCTCTGGGCTCTCAGGACCACCCCGAACTCAGCCACAGGGGAAACACCCTTCAAGCTGTCACACGGATCCGAGGCGCTCATCCCGGTCGAATTTGAGGTGCACAGTCCGAGGGTCATCGCAGCCGAAGACGGAAGCGAGGAATGGCGGTTAGAGAATGAAGAGGCTCAGAGGCTCTCCCTGGATTATGTGGAAGAGCTTCGGGACTTAGCCTCCATGCGCCAGGAGGAAACCAAGAGGCGCATGGCAAGACACTTCGACAAAAACGTCCGCTTGAAGAATTTCCTCGCGGGGGACTTGGTCATGAAGAAGGTGGACGCTGCTGGGCGGGGAGCCACCGTAGGCAAGCTCCATCCCAACTGGGAAGGACCTTTCATCGTCCAAGAAGCCTTGACCACAGGAGGCTATTACCTACAAGACCAAGCGAGAGAGCAGCTGCCTGGAACCTGGAGCGGGGATGATTTGAAAAGATTTTACCCATAGCGGTAACTCATGTATCAATTTCTGTAAAAACTCTTAAATGAGCAAAGAATGCGAGATTTCATCCTTTTTGTGTTAAATGTACCTCAAGGTTTCTGAGTGTTTTCATGGTCCGCCTCGTAGTCAACCTCGAGAGGCAACGGTCGGTTTGTTCCTCATATGTAGCCCAGTACGGATGATGGGACGATGCTTCGGGATTTTAAGCGCTCTTGTAAGACCGAGCCTCTGTATTGTCGGCCGAGATCAGCTCCCCCCTTGCATGTCGGCCTATGTCTCCCCGAGTGCATCTCTTTTCCGTCTGGAGGACCTGCGAGGAACAGATCCGCACCGTGATCTCCCGGACTTGAGGAGAGGCCGGCCTCGTAAAACACCCGGAAGAAGAACCTGCCAAGGACAGGGTGTGGACGAGCCCGAAGGGAGATGTGTGAATTCCGAGCTCGTTCAAAAAGGCCCCTCGATGAACACCACCCCCATCCTAATCGTACCTATAAGCGACCTTCACTGTCAAATCGGGATGCGGGACCCCAACCCGTTCTCACTGAATAGCCTAGTTCGGACGATGGGACGATGCTTCGGGATTTCAAGCGCTCTTGTAAGACCGAACCTCTGCATTGTTGGCCGAGATCAGCTCCCCCCTTACATATCGGCCTAGGTCTCCCCAAATGCATCTCTTTTCCAAACTAGAGGAATTCTGAGGAACGGGTCTGGACACTGATCCCCCGATTCGGCAGGATCAAGAGCGTCCCTTCGGGGGGAGTTTCTTTCTCGCCAATATGTAAGGACGCAGGATTTGATCCAAGACTTCGAGTTGAGCAGCGTCGTAAGACCGGTATCCCCACGAGCTCCTCTCCTCGGGAATCGGCTGATCTCCTCGATTGTGATCCAAGACCTCGAGCAGCGTCGTAAGACCGGTATCCCCACGAGCTCCTCTCCTCGGGAATCGGCCGATCTCCTCGATTGTAATTCAAGACCTCGAGTTGAGCAGCGTCGTAAGACCGGTATCTCCACGAGCTCCTCTCCTCGGGAATCGGCCGATCTCCTCGATTGTAATTCAAGACCTCGAGTTGAGCAGCGTCGTAAGACCGGTATCTCCACGAGCTCCTCTCCTCGGGAATCGGCCGATCTCCTCGATTGTAATTCAAGACCTCGAGTTGAGCAGCGTCGTAAGACCGGTATCCCCACGAGCTCCTCTCCTCGGGAATCGGCCGATCTCCTCGATTGTAATTCAAGACCTCGAGTTGAGCAGCGTCGTAAGACCGGTATCCCCACGAGCTCCTCTCCTCGGGAATCGGCCGATCTCCTCGATTGTAATTCAAGACCTCGAGTTGAGCAGCGTCGTAAGACCGGTATCCCCACGAGCTCCTCTCCTCGGGAATCGGCCGATCTCCTCGATTGTAATTCAAGACCTCGAGTTGAGCAGCGTCGTAAGACCGGTATCTCCACGAGCTCCTCTCCTCGGGAATCGGCTGATCTCCTCGATTGTAATTCAAGACCTCGAGTTGAGCAGCGTCGTAAGACCGGTATCTCCACGAGCTCCTCTCCTCGGGAATCGGCTGATCTCCTCGATTGTAATCCAAGACCTCGAGTTGAGCAGCGTCGTAAGACCGGTATCCCCACGAGCTCCTCTCCTCGGGAATCGGCCGATCTCCTCGATTGTGATCCAAGACCTCGAGCAGCGTCGTAAGACCGGTATCCCCACGAGCTCCTCTCCTCGGGAATCGGCCGATCTCCTCGATTGTAATTCAAGACCTCGAGTTGAGCAGCGTCGTAAGACCGGTATCTCCACGAGCTCCTCTCCTCGGGAATCGGCCGATCTCCTCGATTGTAATTCAAGACCTCGAGTTGAGCAGCGTCGTAAGACCGGTATCCCCACGAGCTCCTCTCCTCGGGAATCGGCCGATCTCCTCGATTGTAATTCAAGACCTCGAGTTGAGCAGCGTCGTAAGACCGGTATCTCCACGAGCTCCTCTCCTCGGGAATCGGCTGATCTCCTCGATTGTAATCCAAGACCTCGAGTTGAGCAGCGTCGTAAGACCGGTATCCCCACGAGCTCCTCTCCTCGGGAATCGGCCGATCTCCTCGATTGTGATCCAAGACCTCGAGCAGCGTCGTAAGACCGGTATCTCCACGAGCTCCTCTCCTCGGGAATCGGCCGATCTCCTCGATGACGAGAATGAGGGGCCCGCAGGCTATGTTCGACGACTAAGCCCGGTTCAGTTTTCGTCACACGCGAGCAGGCGAGCAGGTCTCGCGCGAGCAGGTGAGCAGACCTCGCGCGAGCAGGCGAACTGATCTCGTGCGAGTAGGCGAGCTGATCCCATGCGGGGGAGCGAGCTGGAACCACGCAAGTAAGCGAGCCCCGGGGGGCATGCGAGTATGTCCCACACGCCACCCGCGCGGTTATCTCAGCAGGTTCACGAGTATCCGGGTGCAGGGGGCGAGTAGGTCCCGACAAGCGGATGGTCGATGTCGGGATCATCCCCCTGCGACCTAGCGAGCGTTCCTCTCCGAGCCTATAAGCCTAGCGAGTAACATCCAGTTAGAAAGGCAAAAACCAAAACCTTGTATAAATCATGAAGTCAAAAGTTTGGTTTACAAAAAGAATATCGGCGAGCAACTAGGACTTGTCGTCGCCAGTATCAGGCCGATATTCATCATCACCAACATCACCGATATCCGCAAAGTCGTCACTCTCTGCGCTCTCGCCGCTGCTGCTTCCGCTGCCGCTGCTGCTGCCGCTGCTGCTGTCAGAATCACTGGAGTTGGTCGGCGACGACGCGCTATACGGCGGGACAGTCCCCTCGGCGAGCAGCTCGGGAATGAGCTCGTCGACAGTGAGTGGCTTCTCCCCCTCGACGAGCTGACCCCCGAGCCTAAGGCGCGCGAGTATGACGTTCCCCGCCGCTCGCGCAATCTCGCGGCGAACAGAGGATCTCTCCTCCCAGAGAACGCGAGATTGCTTCACCACTCGTGCCGGGTCCTCGGGTAGCGGGGTTGAGGAGCTCAGCCGTCCTTCAGCAGCGACCAGCCTCGTCTCCATCACCGCTGCGCGAGTTTGGGCCGCCTCCAGCTCGGCCTGGGAGGCGGCGAGCTTCTCCTCGCACTCGGAGAGTTTCTTCGCCGCTTCTATCTCGGCAGCCTGCGAAATGATCGACGTCAGGATCTATCAAACGAAACAAATCGAACAAAACCCACCCAGGGACAGCTCACCTCGAAGTCCCTCCAGCGGACTGACTGCATGCCGAGGTCGATGGCCTTCTTGGAGACGACCTTGAGGGCATCGGTCGTCTCCAACAGCTTCCTCGCCGAATAATGGCCCAGCTCGGCAGACCGCGCGAGCGCGCAGGCCGATTGATGGGCGAGCTCCGTCGGGGTCAGCTCCATGACGGACTCCGCGTCGGCCCGACCGTAGATGGCGTGGAGAACGGTGAACGCCTCCCCATTGTCCTCCCAGTCAGTCGACCAGGACGGAAGGTTGGTGCTCAGCGACACCGAATTCTCCCCCGCCGACCAGGTCACGAGCGGGCGACCGAAGACGTCCACCACCCCCTGCCCGAGGCCGTAGTTGGGGTGGAAATGGGGCGACTGGGCGCCCGTCGGCGACCGGCAATCGACGGATCGCGGCGACGAGGTCTTCTCCCTCTTCCTCGCGGGACCTTGCGAGCTGACCCGCGATTTTCCCTTAACCGCCTTCTTCTCCCCAACGTCGGCCCTCCCAGTCAGTCGACCAGGACGGAAGGTTGGTGCTCAGCGACACCGAATTCTCCCCCGCCGACCAGGTCACGAGCGGGCGACCGAAGACGTCCACCACCCCCTGCCCGAGGCCGTAGTTGGGGTGGAAATGGGGCGACTGGGCGCCCGTCGGCGACCGGCAATCGACGGATCGCGGCGACGAGGTCTTCGCCCTCTTCCTCGCGGGACCTTGCGAGCTGACCCGCGATTTTCCCTTAACCGCCTTCTTCTCCCCAACGTCGGCAGGAGGGCGAGAATCCGACTGCGTGGCGGCGGCTTCCTTCGCCAAAGGAAGCGGCTTCTCCGGAAGCTCGTTGGAGACTACAAAACGCGACAAAGTTAGCTTCAGCGGCAAAAGGGGGAGCGAGTAACCAGGGCGCATTTCGAGTTCGGCATACTTTCGTTAGGGTGGACTGGCTCGAGCACGCTGACGTTTAGTCGCCAGAAGATGACGTCAAAACGCCGACCGCGAAAGTATTCAAAGAGCTGCTCGCGAGCTCCTTCGAGGATGGGGGGAAGGAAGGCGACATTGGCCGGTTGATGCGGCCTGCCGAGAACACCGCCGAAGTCGCCATGGACGACAATCAGCTGCTCGCTCCAGCGATGGACCTTGTTCGCGGTCCCGACCAGGGTGCAGACATGGCTGCTGAAAAAGATGACCCCCTCCGAGGTCGCCGCAAAGGCGAAGATGCGGCGGAAGACGGAGAGGTCGAAAGCGATCCTTTCTTCCCGAAGGAAGCAGAGGAATCCCATGATGATCGCCACACCATTAGGATTGATCTGCGCAGGGACAATCCCGAAGTAGCGCAAGATCTCGCAGAACTCCGGCCAGAAGGGCAGCCGCAGGCCCGCGTCGAAGTGACGCAGCGACATTACAAGCGAACCCTCAATATGGGTATTGAGGCGCTCGCTGCGAGTGGGGAGTCTTGCCGAGTATCCTTCGGGCAGGAAGCGTTCCTTGAGGGTCGCCAGTTCCTTCTCGGTGGTTATGGACTTCTTAAAAGCCGCATCCGCGAAGTTAATTGCGTGGGCCTGTCGGCGAGCGCTGGCATCGTCACCGACCATGATGGCGAGATTCGAAAGCAACAAGGGCGGCGAGTTGATTGTTCAGATACTCGGCAGGAGGAAAGAAGGTCGCTACAGCAATACGCTTTATGACCCACCTACCCCTCCTATTTATAGATATGACAAGCCCAAGAGAGAGGGGGGGGGGGGGGTCAGCCGTCTCAGCGAGTATCTAGCGAGCTCGCGCGATGAAGATCAACCTGCGACATTATCAAGTAAACTAAAGCTCGGCACGTCAAAAAAAAAAAATAATAATAACAGCACGCACATAGAGGCAGGAGTATTCGCACACATGAATTAATCAAATTAGAAATAGATGTCCAGAAGTACAAGTCGCACAAGGCGAGTTACATTCGAAAAAGTAAAAACTATGGAGCCCTCGGCCGCTCAGGAGGGTGCGGATGTCGCCCGGCCCAGCCGATCTCGCGCGCACGCCGGTAATGCTCCGTCGCCAGCGCTGTCGCATCATCGCCGAGCCTGAGCTGCTCCTCCATCCTCGCCAGGCGCCCAGCAGACCCCATGCTCGCCCGGATGCCGGCCAGCTCGTCAAGCACCAGCTGCAGGCGGTGGTTGTTCAGTTGCAGCTGGCGGTCGTTCTCTTTGACCACGTGAAAGCGAGCTTCATAGCTTTCCAAGGTCGACTGGAGCCCTTCGACCTTGGCCATCCTCGCCTCCAGAGCCGAGATACGTCGGTGAGAATCGCAGATAGCGAGCTGGTCAAACTTGCTCTCCAACTCCATGTGAGCACGAATGGCGGCTTGACGATACTCGCTCCCAGACAGCCCGATAGCGTCAAGGAAAGTCGCCCCAGAGGTCGCCGGGCGATCTGACAAAGCAGGAAGATGGATCGTCAGGACAGAGCAAAAAGCTGAGCGGTATTCAGTAGTAGGAGGCTCACCACGGCGAGGAGATCGGGATCGACGCGGCGAAGGAGGTCGCCCGGAGGTATCTCGCCTCCCCGAAGAGCTACTCGGAAGATCGGCAGGCCTGCCCTGCCCGCGCCCTCCAGACCCTTGGCCGACGTAGTCAGGGTCTCCAACCCGCGGAGGAAAGTAGGGTGGCCGCGGCCTCTCCGGCTTCTTCACCAACGGCGGAGCTTGAGATGAGCTCGCAGAGTGGTGCGGAGCCCTCGGCGCAGGAGGCGGAGGAGGTCGCGGATGGTCTTTCGGCAGGGCAGACAGGGGCGGCGGAGGGGGCAAGCCGGTGCTCGGCCTCTGGCCAGGAGTGGCGACCGCGGGCGGCGGCGGCGGCAATGGAGTGCTCACCGGGGGTATCTTCCCGCCGCTCGCAACAACACCGGCCACCGTACTCGCCGGAGGAATCTCGCGCACCGGCCCAGATGACTCGGCAGGAGTGGCCTTCGCCGGCAGCTCCTTACTCCCAGGCGGGGGGTCCTTCACCAACGACGCCCCAGACGCCTTCCCCGAGCTAAGGCCTATCCTGACCGTGCGGGCGATCTTGGACGGCCTGTCGGCAGCCAGGGCGAGTAAGGGCGCCGAGCTGAGAGGGACGACATCAAGTGCCGCCACCGCGGCTATCGGAGAATCTGCATAAAGGAAGAAGTCAGCAAAATGGCGGCGACAACCCAGCAGGGAAGAGTTCGAGGTAGCAACCTGTCAAGGTGACGACCTCGACCTGAGACGCCGCGGACTCCTTCACGCCCGCGAGCTCCTCGGTCACCCCCGGGTTCTCCAGCGGGCTACCCCGGGTCGACCCGGGGAGGTCATCAAGCCCTAGGTCGTCCAACACCCTCTGGGTGTCGGACGACACCACGGGATTGTCAGTCGCCGCGGCGACCTGGTGCGCCGGTGGAGGCGAGCCGACCACCGTATTGGCGGGCAGCTTGACCTTTTTTGTCTTCTTCTTCTTCGGCGGGGGCAAAGCAGTGGGATCATCCTCGCGCGGTCTCTTCGGCCTGGCTATACCGAGGAGGCCCGACAAGGCGGCGAGACTGTCCTTCAACAGCTGTTCGGTGTCCGACATCTTCGGCGAGCTCCAAGGATCGTCTCAAAAACGGAGCCCCCCCTATTTATAGACTACTCTACCAGCAGGCGACGATGCGAGCTGTCCAGATACTCGGCAGAGGTCCTCGCCGAATAAGCGTTGGATGATTCTTTCCGGACTCCTACGTCGCCCAAAAAGAGCGGGGATTGTGTACAACCCATATTCGACGAGGGAGGGCCCTACCACCGCCAGGTCATCAAAAGTCTAAGTCAGCAAGACAAGGTGGGGATCCAGACCAGCACCCCGGACCGCGGAAGGTTCGGGCGAGTTGGCGAGTTCCCCAGGACAACTCGCCAGGTGGCGACTATGTCCAGATGCTCGCCTCTGCCTGCCGAGCTCCACAGGGAAGTCGCCAACTCGCCAGGGTGGGGGTATAAGTAAGACCCCCCCCTCTCTTTGGTTTTCCCTATAAATAGGACCCCAGGGGTACGAAGGAGGCACAAGCAATTCTCGGCCTGAGCCCTCGCGAGTTCCAGCCACTGCCCTTGACTCGTTATTGCTCAGCTCGTCTCCTTCGTACCTAGCTCGGCCAATCTGGTTGAGAAGGGGTTGCTTCTCCTAAGCAACTGGGTACGTGGTGGGACCTTCCCGCCGTAGCGACCTGGGGTCCTGTTTGCGCAATTCGTTCCTGTTTCTTGACCAGAGATCATCTTCCCGACTGGTCGACCAGTAACTTCAGGTTGCCTTGTCCGATTTTTGAGGTTGAGAATTTCTCGGCTTCAACAGTGTGCTTTAGGTATTGCATCAGCCTATCGAGGGCATCCCAATGGTCTTGGCTTGGATTACTAGTGAACCTGCTTAACATGCCGACCGTAAAGGATATGTCAGGTCTTGTGCAGACCATAGCATACATGAGACTACCAATCAGTTTAGCATAATCTGACTGTCGAATCGCAGCTCCTGTTGAAGCCAAAAATGACCGAAGCCAAAATTGACTTCCGTGGAGTTCGACCCTTGGGGAAAGGGGTGACCTCACACCTACTACACTCAGAAGAACGTCACGGACCGAAGACTTAGGAAGCTATGAACTGACCCTCGGCTCTAGCGTGGAGGTCCCACCTCACACCCGGAAGACCTTTGAGGTCTCCCCCTCCCTAGCCAATGCTTGAGCTAGGTGCCTTGGAGGAAGAAAGCCAAAGAGATTTGTGGCTAAGGAAAGAAATGACAAGTCCTTCTCCAAGGCACCCCTAAGGGTCTATTTATAGTTTTTCCAAGTCTTGGGGGTAAAATGACCAAAACGCCCCTGGGGCCAAAATGCCTCCAGCCAATAGGAAACCTCCACACCGGAGGGCAAAGAGGGAAAAACCACCTCGGGGGTAAAATGGTCCAAGGACGAGACCACGCCAAACCACCCCCCCCCCCCCCCCCGGGGTGTCGCCCGGAGCAGGCCGCGCGGGCGAGACCTCGCCTGGCCGGCGGTCTCGCCCGGAGCAGGCCGCGCGGGCGAGACCTCGCCTGGCCGGCGGTCTTGCCCGGAGCAGGCCGCGCGGGCGAGACCTCGCCCGGCCGGTGGTCTCGCCCGGAGCAGGCCGCGCGAACGAGACCTCGCCTGGCCGGCGGTCTCGCCCGGAGCAGGCCGCGCGGGCGAGACCTCGCCTGGCCGGCGGTCTCGCCCCTGCTTGGGGCTAAGGGGCAGGGGGGACGAGACCATGGTCTCCAGTCGACCCCGCTGCCCCCCACCTCGCCCTTCATCCCGTCTGGGGGTGTCGGCCAACTTGCCGTACCCGACCCTCAAAGAAGGGGGCAAGGGGGGAGGCCAATTTTTCCTCCCCCTACTAGTATATTTCCATGTTAGAGCCAAAATTGGCCACCAAGAGTCCAAAATATCCAAAAAGCTTAAAAACTTAAAACTGGATCTGCGCCTGCCGAAGGGACCCTACTCCGCGAATACGGGGTTGTACACAATCCCCGCTCTTTTCGAGGTTGGCACAAGCTCGGAAAGAAACGTCCAACCCAACGTATTCGCTGAGTGTAGCTTGCTCTCGCGGTGTCGAAAGATTATGAGGCCTCTTCCGAGGGGCCAACCTGCCATGCCAGCTGATGAGAGCCTGGGTGGCGAGACCTCCTCAGGGTAAAAGGATCTAGCCTCCTGGGGGGGTCAACCTGCCATGCCAGCTGATGAGAGCCTGGGTGGCGAGACCCCCTCAGGGTAAAAGGATCTAGCCTCCTGGGGGGGTCAACCTGCCATGCCAGCTGATGAGAGCCTGGGTGGCGAGACCCCCTCTCAGGGTCAACCTGCCAAGCTGATCTTGCCTCCTTGGGGGGGTCAACCTGCCATGCCAGCTGATGAGAGCCTGGGTGGCGAGACCCCCTCAGGGTAAAAGGATCTAGCCTCCTGGGGGGGTCAACCTGCCATGCCAGCTGATGAGAGCCTGGGTGGCGAGACCCCCTCAGGGTAAAAGGATCTAGCCTCCTGGGGGGGTCAACCTGCCATGCCAGCTGATGAGAGCCTGGGTGGCGAGACCCCCTCAGGGTAAAAGGATCTAGCCTCCTGGGGGGGTCAACCTGCCATGCCAGCTGATGAGAGCCTGGGTGGCGAGACCCCCTCTCAGGGTAAAAGGATCTAGCCTCCTGGGGGGTCAACCTGCCATGCCAGCTGATGAGAGCCTGGGTGGCGAGACCCCCTCAGGGTAAAAGGATCTAGCCTCCTGGGGGGGTCAACCTGCCATGCCAGCTGATGAGAGCCTGGGTGGCGAGACCCCCTCAGGGTAAAAGGATCTTGCCTCCTGGGGGGGTCAACCTGCCATGCCAGCTGATGAGAGCCTGGGTGGCGAGACCCCCTCAGGGTAAAAGGATCTTGCCTCCTGGGGGGGTCAACCTGCCATGCCAGCTGATGAGAGCCTGGGTGGCGAGACCCCCTCAGGGTAAAAGGATCTTGCCTCCTGGGGGGGTCAACCTGCCATGCCAGCTGATGAGAGCCTGGGTGGCGAGACCCCCTCAGGGTAAAAGGATCTTGCCTCCTGGGGGGGTCAACCTGCCATGCCAGCTGATGAGAGCCTGGGTGGCGAGACCCCCTCAGGGTAAAAGGATCTAGCCTCCTGGGGGGGTCAATCTGCCATGCCAGCTGATGAGAGCCTGGGTGGCGAGACCCCCTCAGGGTAAAAGGATCTAGCCTCCTGGGGGGGTCAACCTGTCATGCCAGCTGATGAGAGCCTGGGTGGCGAGACCCCCTCAGGGTAAAAGGATCTAGCCTCCTGGGGGGGTCAACCTGCCATGCCAGCTGATGAGAGCCTGGGTGGCGAGACCCCCTCAGGGTAAAAGGATCTTGCCTCCTGGGGGGGTCAACCTGCCATGCCAGCTGATGAGAGCCTGGGTGGCGAGACCCCCTCAGGGTAAAAGGATCTAGCCTCCTGGGGGGGTCAACCTGCCATGCCAGCTGATGAGAGCCTGGGTGGCGAGACCCCCTCAGGGTAAAAGGATCTAGCCTCCTGGGGGGGTCAACCTGCCATGCCAGCTGATGAGAGCCTGGGTGGCGAGACCCCCTCAGGGTAAAAGGATCTAGCCTCCTGGGGGGGTCAACCTGCCATGCCAGCTGATGAGAGCCTGGGTGGCGAGACCCCCTCAGGGTAAAAGGATCTAACCTCCTGGGGGGGTCAACCTGCCATACCAGCTGATGAGAGCCTGGGTGGCGAGACCCCCTCAGGGTAAAAGGATCTAACCTCCTGGGGGGGTCAACCTGCCATGCCAGCTGATGAGAGCCTGGGTGGCGAGACCCCCTCAGGGTAAAAGGATCTAGCCTCCTGGGGGGGTCAACCTGCCATGCCAGCTGATGAGAGCCTGGGTGGCGAGACCCCCTCAGGGTAAAAGGATCTTGCCTCCTGGGGGGGTCAACCTGCCATGTCAGCTGATGAGAGCCTGGGTGGCGAGACCCCCTCAGGGTAAAAGGATCTTGCCTCCTGGGGGGGTCAACCTGCCATACCAGCTGATGAGAGCCTGGGTGGCGAGACCCCCTCAGGGTAAAAGGATCTTGCCTCCTGGGGGGTCAACCTGCCATGCCAGCTGATGAGAGCCTGGGTGGCGAGACCCCCTCAGGGTAAAAGGATCTAACCTCCTGGGGGGGTCAACCTGCCATGCCAGCTGATGAGAGCCTGGGTGGCGAGACCCCCTCAGGGTAAAAGGATCTAGCCTCCTGGGGGGGTCAACCTGCCATGCCAGCTGATGAGAGCCTGGGTGGCGAGACCCCCTCAGGGTAAAAGGATCTTGCCTCCTGGGGGGGTCAACCTGTCATGCCAGCTGATGAGAGCCTAGGTGGCGAGACCCCCTCAGGGTAAAAGGATCTTGCCTCCTGGGGGGGTCAACCTGCCATGCTAGCTGATGAGAGCCTGGGTGGCGAGACCCCCTCAGGGTAAAAGGATCTGACCTGGCAGCGGAGCTAGAGGACTTAGCTCCCACGAGAGATCAACCTGAACCCACCAGCTAGTGAGAGCCTGGCAGCGGAATCATCTCGGAGCAAAAGGACTTGGCTCCCACGAGAGATCAACCTGAACCCACCAGCTAGTGAGAGCCTGGCAGCGGAATCATTTCGGAGCTAAAGGACTTGGCTCCTACGAGAGATCAACCTGAACCCACCAGCTAGTGAGAGCCTGGCAGCGGAATCATCTCGGAGCTAAAGGACTTGGCTCCCACGAGAGATCAACCTGAACCTACCAGCTAGTGAGAGCCTGGCAGCGGAATCATCTCGGAGCTAAGGGACTTGGCTCCCACGAGAGATCAACCTGAACCCACCAGCTAGTGAGAGCCTGGCAGCGGAATCATCTCGGAGCTAAAGGACTTGGCTCCCACGAGAGATCAACCTGAACCCACCAGCTAGTGAGAGCCTGGCAGCGGAATCATCTCGGAGCTAAAGGACTTGGCTCCCACGAGAGATCAACCTGAACCCACCAGCTAGTGAGAGCCTGGCAGCGGAATCATCTCGGAGCTAAGGACTTGGGGCTCCCACGAGAGATCAACCTGAACCCACCAGCTAGAGAGAGCCTGGCAGCGGAATCATCTCGGAGCTAAGGGACTTGGCTCCCACGAGAGATCAACCTGAACCCACCAGCTAGTGAGAGCCTGGCAGCGGAATCATCTCGGAGCTAAGGACTTGGGGCTCCCACGAGAGATCAACCTGAACCCACCAGCTAGCGAGAGCCTGGCAGCGGAATCATCTCGGAGCAAAAGGACTTGGCTCCCACGAGAGATCAACCTGAACCCACCAGCTAGTGAGAGCCTGACAGCGGAATCATCTCGGAGCTAAAGGACTTGGCTCCTACGAGAGATCAACCTGAACCCACCAGCTAGTGAGAGCCTGGCAGCGGAATCATCTCGGAGCTAAAGGACTTGGCTCCCACGAGAGATCAACCTGAACCTACCAGCTAGTAAGAGCCTGGCAGCGGAATCATCTCGGAGCTAAGGGACTTGGCTCCCACGAGAGATCAACCTGAACCCACCAGCTAGTGAGAGCCTGGCAGCGGAATCATCTCGGAGCTAAGGAAAAATGAGCCACCCCCCGAAACACTCTCGACCCTGCCAGCTAGTGTGAGCCTGGTATGAGGAGATCCTCTCGGGGGTTGGGAGCTGGGCATGTCACCTAAGCTTTTTCAATTCCAACATCCTCTAACGGGGGAAAGAAGATGGGTTACATGACCCCCTCGACTCTACTGGTCGGGGGCTAGACTCCTTACAATAACTTAAACATAAAAAAAAAGATACATGACTCTGCTGAGGCGAGGCTTCTTCAGGGGGCCTGGGCCTAGTGGTTGTCATCAGGTTCCATCCCACTGGCCACCTCAACCCTGCTCAGGCTCTCCATGATCTTCTCCATCTCCTCTGCCTTAGCCAACCAAGAGATGGTGTTGACTGCCGTGACGTAGCACTGCCTCGCCATCCTGGAGTCTCCCTTGATCCTGACCTGGATCCCATCTGAGTTGAACTTGAGACATTGGTGGAAGGATGAGGGCACGCACCGGAAGGCGCTGATGAGGGGCCTTCCGAAGATGGCATTGTAGCTGCTTGGAGCGTCAACAATGACGAACCTGCAGTTCCTTGAGGTCCCTCCCAACTTCACCTGGAGTCCGACTCCACCTTCCACCTCCTTTCTCTCCCCTGAGAATCCGAACAGAGGTCCATCCGACGCCACTATCCTCCTTGGCTCCACCTTCATCCCCTCGAACGCCTTCTTGAAAATGACGTTGACCGAGCTTCCGTTATCAATCAAAATCCGGGAGACGGTGAAGCCTTCGACGGCTGCTTGGATGACCAGGGCGTCGCAGAAGGGATCCTCATGCTCTGGCATATCCTTTGATGAGAAGGTGACCCTTTCCTCCGGGGGAGGGGTCTGGGATGTCGAGGCAACGCTCCGCCGATACATCACATGAAGACTTGCCTTCCGAGCGGCTTCGATCCCCACCCCCCCATGGATCACAGCTATACCACCTCGGGGTCCTACATCGACCCGGTCCTCACACACATCATCACCCCCTCCTTAGGGTAAAGCTTCAATCCGCTCCGGCTGCTGCTGGGCTGGAGCTCTCGCCCCTCTCACTTCTAGGAACTCAGGGCAGGTAGCTGTTGCGTGCCCCTCCACCTGGTGGAAGTCACAGTACGGCAACTCTACCCTACCTCCCCCTCTCCCCTTGCGATTCCTCCTATCCCTTCGGCCAATCACCATCGCTTGCTGGGGTGGGGGCAGGAGTTGTCTTGGGGCTTGCCTCTGGAAGTTGAACCTCCCTTGGCCCCCATGATGGTTCCCTCCATCCTGAATGAGAGCCCTTCCTGGACCATGGGCAGGTCCTCCCTGCTGCCTCCAGCCTGGCTCCGGACCCTCCTGTCTCTGGAACCCTTGAGCTCTATGCTCCTCTCTCCTTCTCCCTTCATGATGCCTTGAGCCACCCTGCTCCTTCGACTCCACCTCTGTCAACTTTGCCAACTTCTTTACAAAGGCCGGGTTGGCTGCCTCCATGGCTATCTCCTCTGCCGCCCTTTCCATCAGCTCCTCGAAGGAAAGGGGGGCCTTCCGAGTCAAGCTCATCTTGAAGAACCCTTCGCGCAATCCTACCGTGAACGCCATCTGGAGGGCATACCCTGGCACCTCTTGGATGTCAAGGACCTCCTCCTGGAACCTGTCAACGTAGTGGGCCAGCGACTCCTCGGCCCTTTGCTTTAACAGGAAGAGGGACTCAGGACCCTTCTTCCTCTTCTTGGAGGTGGAGAAGCGAAGCTGAAAGCTCCGGCTCAAGTCTTCGAACCCGAAGATGGACCTCGGAGGGAGTTGATGGAACCAGTCCCTCGCCTTCTCCTTCAACGTGATCGCAAAGAGGCGACACTTGAAGGCATCCGTCATCGGCCTGATGGAGACGGCGTCCTCGAACCATTGCAGATGCTGGACGGGGTCATCCTTCTCGGTATAGTAAATCATGTCTGGCTCTCTGAACCCCTCGGGAACGGGAGCTGAGATGATCAACTCACTAAAGGGTGACCCCCTAAGGGGGGCTCTCGCCACCTCTACTCGCGCGACCTGCTCGCCAGGAGGGCTAGCTCTCGTCGGGCTGGGGAACAGCTCTCGGCCTGGGAGGTCTCGCTCAACCCCCTCTACCATCCTTTCCTTCCCAGGTCTCCTATCCGGCACACTTGCTTCTCCCCCTGCTGGGGTGATCTCGCCTTGCCCCCTAGGAGCCAGCTCGCCGAGACCACTCTGGGTTAGCTCGCCGAGACCCCTGGGAGCTAGTCCCTGGGGGGTGGGGGTTAAGCTGTCAGCCCGAGGGGCAATGCTTCTAAGCATCCCCATGATGCCTTCGATGGAAGCCATGAACTCCTCCCTTCCTACAAAGGGTCCTGGGTTGGGGGAACCACCGAGGTCATCACTACCTCCCTGATCTCCAGTCATGACACTCTCCCGAGATCTTCTGTGCTGGTCACTCTCCACGCTCACCGCACCAAAACTGTTGAAGCCAAAAATGACCGAAGCCAAAATTGACTTCCGTGGAGTTCGACCCTTGGGGAAAGGGGTGACCTCACACCTACTACACTCAGAAGAACGTCACGGACCGAAGACTTAGGAAGCTATGAACTGACCCTCGGCTCTAGCGTGGAGGTCCCACCTCACACCCGGAAGACCTTTGAGGTCTCCCCCTCCCTAGCCAATGCTTGAGCTAGGTGCCTTGGAGGAAGAAAGCCAAAGAGATTTGTGGCTAAGGAAAGAAATGACAAGTCCTTCTCCAAGGCACCCCTAAGGGTCTATTTATAGTTTTTCCAAGTCTTGGGGGTAAAATGACCAAAACGCCCCTGGGGCCAAAATGCCTCCAGCCAATAGGAAACCTCCACACCGGAGGGCAAAGAGGGAAAAACCACCTCGGGGTAAAATGGTCCAAGGACGAGACCACGCCAAACCACCCCCCCCCCCCCCGGGGTGTCGCCCGGAGCAGGCCGCGCGGGCGAGACCTCGCCTGGCCGGCGGTCTCGCCCGGAGCAGGCCGCGCGGGCGAGACCTCGCCTGGCCGGCGGTCTCGCCCGGAGCAGGCCGCGTGGGCGAGACCTCGCCTGGCCGGCGGTCTCGCCCGGAGCAGGCCGCGCGGGCGAGACCTCGCCTGGCCGGCGGTCTCGCCCGGAGCAGGCCGCGCGGGCGAGACCTCGCCCGGCCGGCGGTCTCGCCCGGAGCAGGCCGCGCGAGCGAGACCTCGCCTGGCCGGCGGTCTCGCCCGGAGCAGGCCGCGCGGGCGAGACCTCGCCTGGCCGGCGGTCTCGCCCCTGCTTGGGGCTAAGGGGCAGGGGGACGAGACCATGGTCTCCAGTCGACCCCGCTGCCCCCCACCTCGCCCTTCATCCCGTCTGGGGGTGTCGGCCAACTTGCCGTACCCGACCCTCAAAGAAGGGGGCAAGGGGGGAGGCAAATTTTTCCTCCCCCTACTAGTATATTTCCATGTTAGAGCCAAAATTGGCCACCAAGAGTCCAAAATATCCAAAAAGCTTAAAAACTTAAAACTGGATCTGCGCCTGCCGAAGGGACCCTACTCCGCGAATACGGGGTTGTACAGCTCCATCATTGTGCTTCAAGCGATTATTATAATCGTAAGGTGTCTCCACTGCTCTACGTTCACTGTATCCCCACGTGTCCAACATGGACTTTATATAGTGGCTTTGACTTAGGGAAATGCCATTTTTCCCAAAGCTCACCTGCATGCCTAGGATAGTCTCAGCTACACCTAGGTCTTTAATGCTAAACTCCTTCATTAGTTCTGACTTAACGTCATCCACTACGAATTGATCAGAACCAAGTATCAGCATATCATCCACATACAAGCATATTATAACGACTTTGTTCGATCTATGACGTATGTAAAGACATTTGTCCGAGAGACTCGACATGAATCCCATGTTCCTTGCACTATAGTCAAACTTCTCATGCCATAATTTCGGTGCATGTTTTAGTCCGTATAGCGACTTGATTAACTTACAGACCTTATTTTCGTGACCTTCTAATATAAAGCCTTCAGGTTGGCTCATGTATATCTCTTCGGTCAGATCTCCGTTCAAGAACGCAGTCTTCACATCCATTTGATGAACAATAAAGTTCTCAATAGACGCAATAGCAAGTAGGATCCTAATGGTTGCTAAGTGACGCACTGGTGAATATACATCAAAGTAATCCACCCCACTAACTTGTGTGAAACCTTTAACCACCAGGCGCGCTTTATACTTAGCTACGCTACCATCAGGATTGAGCTTCTTTTTCAGAACCCACTTACACCCTATAGTTTTAGCCCCTCTTGGCTTATCAATCAACGTCCAGGTGTTGTTCTGAAGCAAAGAGTTCATCTCTTCATCAATGGCTTCTTTTCAGAGTAGGGAATCCCTTGATCTCATCGCGTCCTTATAGGTGGATGGATCGGGCTCAACGTGGTAAGTGACAAAGTCACTACCAAAGGTTCTGGGAGTTCGCTCTCTCACCGAAGTCCTTCTAGACTCTAGGACACTATTGTCTATCGGGACTGAATAGGAGGTGCTCGGTACTGATTCAGGGTATTCCTCAGTAATAGTTGCGTGCATACCTGGGATGGTCAGGTTTTTATCCTTAAGGAACTTATCCTCAAAGAACACTGCATCCCTTGATTCAATAATTATATTATTAGACAGGTCTAAGAATCTATCTGCAGCACTATCTTCAGCACAACCTAAGTAGACACACGTGTTAGTCCTAGGTCCAAGTTTAGACCGTCTAGGGTCAGAGACCCTGACATAGGCTATACAACCCCAGGTCTTAAGTCTAGTTAAAGACGGGGGTCTCTTAAACCAAAGCTCGTAGGGTGTGACATCTAACTTAGTATGAGGTACTTTGTTCAGAATATTATTTGCAGTTAAAACTGCTTCTCCCCAATAGGCAGTAGGCATGCCAGCAGTGAGGAGCATAGAATTCAACATCTCTGTTAACGTTCTATTCTTTCTCTCGGCTATACCATTTGATTGGGGTGAGTAAGGAGCAGTGGTTTCTGCTATGATCCCTTGAGTGGCAAGGAAACCCCGGAACTCACTGGACATGTATTCTCCTCCTCTATCACTTCTAAACCTCTTAATTCTCATGTCTAGTTGGTTCTCTACCCTGGTTTTGAAAAAATAGAATTTTTCAAACGCTTCATCTTTAGTTTTAAGAAGATAGATGTGACAGAACCTAGAGCAGTCATCTATAAATGTGATCATATACTTCCTTCCTCCTCTGGTGACAAAACTTTTAAAGTCACATATATCGGAATGTATAAGCTCTAGCGGTGTTGTGCTCCTAGTAACCGCACTAAAAGGTTTCCTAGTGATCTTAGTCTGAGCACACACGTCCCATTTCTCAGGCGGTGACTTAGTGTCTAATGTGATCTGGTGAGTTCTAGCTATTTGGAACATCTTCCTATAGTTCACGTGTCCTAGTCTCTCATGTAGAGTCTTAGGGCTAACTAAGTTTGTTTGAACTTGTTGAACTAACTCGTTTGCTAGACTTAGTCGGTACATCCTATTTTGGACGTATGCACATCCAAAATAGTGTGAGTTAACTGACAGTGTTACTCTACCGCTACAAAAAGTAAAAGACATACCAGCATCACATAATAAACTTATAGACACTAAGTTAGCAGCTAGAGAAGGAATAAATTTAACATTTATGAGAGTTAAAGTCTTGCCTGAGGATAGCAGCAGCGTTGCATTCCCCACCTTCAAGACATCAGCTGTCTCGCCATTTGCAACTGTAACAGACTCTTTCACAGTAGTGAGCCCTGTCATAAGATCAACATTGTTGCAAACGTGGCACGTCGCCCCCGAATCCAAGTACCACTCAGTGCTGGCCTTAGCGTTTCCGACCATCCCAACAAAATCGGAAGACTCAGCTTGGCTAACCATATTGGCTTGGTTGCCATCCTGTGGTGCTTTGGTTCTTTCCCGTTTAGGGAGCCTGCAATCAGATGCGATGTGCCCCCACTTGTTGTAGTTAAAGCACTTGCCCTTGAACTTTTTGGTGCGTTTGCTAGGGCCTGCAACCTGGGAGCTACCATGAGAGGGTCTGGTCCTCTTAGGGTTCGGCACGCGTTTAGAACTAAGAACCATGTTAGCCGCAGACTTCTGCTTGCTAACAGTTTCTAAAGCGTGTCGAATCCTATTTTCATCCTCAATGCGAATAAATCGCTTGAGGTCATTGAGACCGACCTGCATCTTCTTGCGGTACATTTCAGTTTTAAAGTTGTACCACGTAGAGGGCAGTTTAAAAATAATCGTGCCAGCAACAAAGCTGTCTGGCAGGGAAATATTCTCACTATGTAAAGAATCTACTAATGCTTCAAAATCCGATACCTGAGGGAGAATCGCCTTCTCCTCGTCGAACATGAAGGAATGGAATTTGTCCACCAGGTGCGCCTTGGACAGATCCTCCTCTTGCCTGAAGTGCTCCTCCAGTGCTTCCCAGATTTCCTTGGCGGTCTTCATCTTGATGTACGTCTTCGCCAAGCTGGAGGACAGGCAGTTCAGCAGGTAGTCGCGGCAGAAGTCCTCATCAGCAATCCACTGGACCTCCTCTTCAGTCCCCATAACGGCAGCACGATCAGAATGAACTGTGTAAAACACGTTCAGGTACTTCATTCCGAATTGGGTGTTCAACTTCCAATCGTTGAACTCCGTCGCAGTGAACTTCTCCAGTTTTGTCATCGGCACTGGAGAGGAAAAGTTGCTCCCCTTCATCATTATGCGTCACTTTTCAAATCTCCAAATAGAACTGAGAAGTTTTTCTCGATCTGCGGCAAACTACACTTCTTATGGCTACTAATTTCCAACAGGAGAGTGCACTGAAATTCCTTGATCCTCCACGGTGAAGAAATAACAATCCAATTTCTAGGGAATTTCAAATCAGGGAAATAACAATCTTTTTCCTCCTGTCTGATCAACAACAATGGCGACAGAGGGAGAAATTTTTGTGTGTGTGTCCCTATCAAATCTCAATATCTGGAGATATCTCCTTTTCGTATAACAGCAGCAGGAAGAAAAACGGGCTTTGACCCTGTTCCGGCGGCTTATAGGCGGCAAAGCTAGAAGCTTTTCTTCCGATCAACACTGGCTGTACGTGGGAAACGGTAGCTCCTCCTCGCTCAAACCAGACGACCACACCAGATCTATCACAGCGGCGTGAATCTCCTTCCTCTTCCCGATCAAGAGCAAAACCACTGGCGGCGAACGAAAAAAAAAACAGCGGGGCTTTTCTTCCGACTTCAGGCTGCCCAAAAAAAAAACTCTCCTTTTTTTTCGATCTGGCACGAAAACCAGGCGGCGGCAGAACGATCTGAGCGGCGGGTCTCCTCCCTGATTTCACCGACGATGGAAGCGATGACTTCTCCTTCGCGAACGGAGCCAATCAGCGGCAGCGTCCTTCCCGATCTGCGACCACAGCAGCGATGGCGGCCGAAATCTTCTGCAGGTGGCAGGATAGGTCTAGAGAACGGCGCTCCTTCTGCTCGATCGGCGAAAACCCAGACGGCTAACTTTCAACCAATCGAAACAGCGGCGGCGGACTTCCTCACAGGCGGCGAAAAAAAAAATTTCCTTTTCCGGGAGAGGCGGTTACAGGAGAGTGGGAATGCACGAGCAACGGGGGGCAATTACTTCGAGATTGAATGTGTTGCTCGAAGCATCCGGATGGGGATCAAAGTGGAATCCCCTACCCGTTGCCCCTAGGTGGGTATAAATAAGCAAACCCTTAGGAGTTACTACGGGTATGGGTTAACCGTGTACCCGACATGACCCGTTAAGCCTCCGAACCCGTTAATTGTCCAAATATACACTAACAGGGGGCACGCGACATTTAATTGCCATGTGTCCCTCCGCCTTTCTCTGACGCCGATGTTGGCACCTCCCGGCGTCGCGCTCACCGTAGTGCACACCACCACATCATCATCATGATCGTCACGTCGCCGGGCTCACAATGCACTTACAACGTCGTCACGCTCATGACGCACTCATGATGATCTTACAATGTCGATGCGCTCATCGCCCATGGCCGAGGTCATCACTCATCGCCGCGCTCATATTCCGCCACCACCCTCATTACCCGTCGTCGCACTCATCACACTCGTCGCCTACCAACGCCCGTCATTAAATCCCCCACCATAGGTGTGCAGATATTAAAATCCCTTACCATGACGTGTCGATAGTTAAATCCTCCACCTAGAACCTAGGGGGTGCGGATAATAAAATCCATCATCATGAGGGTGCAGAGAGTAAAATCATCTATCATTGGGTGTGACAGGTAAAAACTCTCATCATGGAGGTGATGATTGTAAAATCATCCACCAAGGGAGTGCGGACAGCAAAATACCCATCATTGGGTGCGGTTAATAAAATCCTCTATTTTGGGGGTGTGCATAGTGAAATCCCTTATCATTGGGTGCGCATAGCCTCAAGTCCTTCAAAGCTCTAAGATTTCTTCGAAGATCTCTTTCGACGCTCGAAGATCTCCTTCAACGCTTGAAGATATTTTTGAAGATCTTCTTCGAAGCTTGGAGATCTTCTCGAGCGCTCGAAAACCTCTTTCGGAGTTGGGAAATCCCTCGAAAATAACTTAAAGATCTTACTTAGCTTCCGGTGTTAAGCCCTGAAGGCTACTTGAAGATTTTACTTAGCTTTCTGCGCTAAGCTCCATGGTGGACTTGAAAATCTCTAAAGACGACTTGACAATCTCATTTGGTTCTTGGCTTAGAGTTTAACGCTCCAGTTGCTTCGTACATCATCCAAACAATCTCAAGCCCCGAGTCCTAAACCATGATTGCTTCGTTCAACATTCCAGAATTGCTTCTGAGCATGCTCCTAACCACTCCACTTCAAGCGATTTTTGTGGTCCAAAAGAATCATTGTAACAAGCAGTGACATGTCACCTTTGAGAGATGTGCTCTTGTAACATTCCAAGAATAGTGCATCTTGGTCGACACCGATCCGTTCCCATGATTTTGCCCTTATTTGAGTTTTTTACACGTTTATAAAAGTCATCTTGCCAACTGTTCAAATTTCCTGTGACTGCTTGCACGTTCAACCCGTTCTCGTGCTAAGACGGTTCGCTATGACCAGACTATGTTGAAAGTTGGGCAAAGCCACTCCGCACGAGTACGAGATGCCCACATAGGTGTCACTCATGTGCAAGGAGTCAACCATGACGATCCGACAACTAAACCGCAGTTTGTGCATCATAACCATGTATCCTCACAAATATTTGAGTGGTGGGGTTGTTGAGGCCAAGGCTTGAACTGCCGATCTCATTTATGAGAATTTTAACACCACTTCTCATACCCAACTGAATTACAGCTTGCCTCATTGATCTATTATTGCCCTCTCAGTTATTATCCCCCGAGTCCCACAACCCCCGCCCATTTCACTATCCACCAGTCCCAATTTGACCCCTTTCTGCCAACTCCACCCATGCACAACATAAATCTTGGTCTACCTAGCTGTATCAAGATTCTGCCCATCACCCCCACCGGTATGATTCTTACAAACATTTCAGGGCAAGATTAGACTGCCCGTGATTTGCCACCGGCCATCCAACCTAATGACTCTAGGTGCACTCTTTAAGCCATGGTTTTCAAAGAATGCCTCTTGATGAGATTTGCAACTTCTATGATTATGTTTGGATGTGAAATACTGAAAAATTAAAGCATTTTAAATGTTGATGAATGGTATGAATGAATGATTCATGGAGAATGCCAAAAATGTGGTGTGTTTGTTGAAAGAGAGCAGGTGCTGCTGCTGCTGCTGTGTTCTCACTTTTCTACAAGTACATATGCACAATTTTGCTTGAATAGAAAACATTTCACAATTTTAAAACTTTTTCTCAATTCCTGCAAAGAACGGCCATTCTCTTGCTTGATAGCGGTTGTACGAATGTTTGTTTAGTTGAGCGTCTCATTTATGTTATCCTGAAAATCAAGGCTCTGTTTGGCATTGTGTGGACAATCATAAATATGAGGGCTAAATTGTCATTCGTTAACACCCACCTAAAAAACACGCTCACTTTTATGCTCAAACGGAGCCCAAGTAGTATTGTTTTTAGGACAAAGCATGCAAAGTAATTAGTATTATTTACCAGTCATTTATGTCATCGTTTGGTTTTTTTAAGGGAATTGTTAAAAGCACCGCACTTTTGGCTAATCGCACCGCATTTAGGTCTTTTAACACTTAAAATTTGTCACTCTAAAAATATACCCGCACCGCACTGCTGCTTCCTCGCACCGCAGCCTTAAAATCCTGATCTTCTCCTCACGCCTCCTGACGCGTAGCTGACTCCTCCCGCCTCCTCCAGCCCCCTCCAGCCCTTTCCGTCACCGACATCGGCAGATATCAGCGGCAACGCCGCCTCTCCTCACGCTCAGATTTTACGCTTTTCAGAAATACGTCTTGTACACGCAATTTCAGGAAAAGTGTTCAACACGAAAGTTGTAGATCTCGACGAGATCTACAACATTCGTGGTGAAACTTTTCCTGAAATTGCGTGTACAAGACGTATTTTGAAAAGACGCGAAAAGTTAGGAGATTTTTGAGTGCGACTAGCCAATAAAGAGCTGCGGTTAACAATCACTTATGTTAAAGGACTTTTGAAATTTCTTTGAGAGTTCGTTACTGTTTCTATGTTTAGAAGTAAATTGTTGCAATATTATTGGTCATCATTATGAATTGTACCTCAAGTATTATTGGTCCATATTATAGATGTCGTTGATGAAGATCACAAATATTTGAAGAAAAGAGCATAACAATTTGGACAACACATTTGATGGTTTTTTTGTATCAAATATTTTTTCTATTGAGTATATATTAATATTGTAATTCAATGAGAACCTATTTTAATTCATAAATTAAGTGCGGTGCGTTTATCTCAATTGCGGTGCAGATAACAATGTGCGGTGCTTTTAACAATATGTGAAAAACTGCGGTGCTTTTAACAAAGCGGTGCGATTAGCCAAAAATACGGTGCTTTTAACAATTTCCTTTTTTAAACAACACGGTCCCATGTGTTTTCAAGAAAAACGCCGCGAGTGCATAGGCTATCATGACATTTCTCTAGAAAAGCATCGTGATTGCTTACTGGCTAATGCTATGCCTTTCTAGAGAAGTGCATCTCATGAAGGAGTAATATTTCTGTACGGATAACGTTCCTTCTTCTGGGAGTGGGTGAGATCCAAGCCGCTCAGCTTTAAATCTAACATATGTGCTTTAACAAATTTTAACAAGCTTTAACAAAATAAAAAATAAAAAAAACAAGCAAAACATAAATTTTAAAGCGCGATCGGATGACTCCTGCGCTACACGCGCTCCTTCCTCTGAGAGTGGGTAGCACAGGAAAAAATTATTTCTCATAAAGTCATGCAGGCTACAACGATGACCGTAGAGCGCTACCGCTACGCGCATATGACAACTCTTTAGCGGTGCCTGAAAAACGTAAAAAAAAACATCGTGCAAGACCCATTAAGTAAGTTGTAGAGAACAAAGTGAAATATAATTTTAAAAAATGTTAAAAAAATTTGTGTGCTAATTAATAAATGTATTTTTGGAATTGGATGTTGTATGCTGATAACACCTTGGACAATTGAAAGCTGTCATTAAACTCATTATAGATAAAAAAAATTTGTGTGGATAACCTTGTATTATTATTTTTCGTTATGTTTTATAAAATGATCACTATAGACAAGGCAGATACGCAGAGACCCGCAAATTTCTCATGAACTGTGACCACTACCCGATCTATGGCTAGCTGTCTCACTCGCAAGTTGGGCGACATCTAGATATCCTGGATTTGCGGAATAGTACACTGCCATAAATTTGCGATTATAAGTTGACGTGGTAAATGATGAATAATTCTATGCATATCTAAATTATACCTAAATACCATAAAAAGTGAGCCTCACACACAATAAAATAATTGGATCTCTACTTTTGCTATGTTTTAGATGTGTAAAAAGGACAAATAATATATTTTAATGTGTATTTGGCCCACTTTTTGTGGTTTTTAGGTATGAATTAGGTATGTGTAGTTCTGTCCGTAAATGATATGACAAAATTAATGAAATATAATAATATATGGGATGGTATATGTTACAGGCTAACTCGACGTCCCGGTCGGATCGGAATTTTAGGACCGTCTTAACTCTCGGGACGGTCGAGCGTGCACATAGTCAAAAGAGTTGGTTGATTGTACACAATCAGTTTTAACGTGGAAAACCCCTCAACTGGATAAAAAACCACGTGACCGGATCTGTGCCGGTCAAAATCCACTATTTCTGGGTGGTTACAGCTGATTTGAGAAGTCGAGGGTGACAGTCACCTCTCGTTACAATTATGGGGTGAGAGAGCACTTTGCACGCGGCGGACGACAGACCGTCTGTTGAAAATCATGAAGTGAAAGTGGTGGACTGGACGACCTGGGCGACCTGTCCGCACAGCCTGTGCGGACATGACTGGCGGCTTGCCAGGTCGGCAATGGTGCTGCAGTCGGCTTTTGCTCTGGCGGCCTGAGCGGTCTGTTCACGCAGACTGTGCGGACGGAGGAGGCGGCTTGCCAGACCGGGTTGTGTTCAGTCGGCAGTTGGTTCCCAGGATGTAACCGGGCGGATAGAATTGATATCTGCTGAGCTCGCCAAGATTGGCAAGATGCAGACTCAGTTGGAGTTTGCGGAGCCCGGATTGCGGACTAGACCAGGGCTCGGGAGATCGGCATGGCGTGTGTGGTCTAGCTCTGGTCGCGCGGGTGGTGGAAACCGCGAAGTTTGCCAGTTAGAGCGGACTGGCGCTGGAGTTCTCCGGGTTGCGGGGGATGGCTCAGTTCGGGAGGTCGCGCAGACTGTGCGGACTGATATTTCTTTCCGCCGAGTTTGGCAGCAATCAACCTTATCAGCCTTGGCTGCGAACTCGAGGTATGCAGAATGGAGTGGTGTCTGCAGGCGCGAGCGGACTGGAGCTATGTCCGTAGGTGGGCGGACTGGGGCGGATCCAGGCGGACTGGCTTCTATCCCGCCTTCTTTGATGTCACGCGGATAGGCTGGTGTCCGGCCTTGTCCATGTAGACTGGGCGGACTGCTCTGTGCTAGCTGCGGGCTGGGGTGGTGTTTCTATCTAATAGGGCGGTGATCACACTCCTCTTCGTGCTTATAAATAGGACCCCCTTGTGACATCATAATTAACTGAATGAACAATAAGTTGAGTGTGGGTTAATTGCTGCGGCCTCGGATTGAGCTTTACGTCGCGCCAGGAGTTGAGCTCTTTGATCACACTCCTTCAGACCCCCCTTTCAACACCGCCGCGTAGGGAGTTATTATAGATTGCGCTTTACATCGGTAGTCTTCGGATAGCGACTTGCTGGTTCTGGGTGAGAGGCGGCGCACTTGGTCTTGCAGTTGCTGGGGCCGTGCGGAACTTGGGCGATTCGGCTTCACCGGGTGGTTATGACTTGACCCGATCCGGGCTCGGGTGTGACTCGGAGGTGACCCATAGGAGGAAACTGACAGAGCTTCGACTTGAGGAAGAAGAAGACTCTGAGGAAAAAGTTAGGAAATGAGGAGCCATGAGGCTCCTTTTATAGGCTCTAGGAGGTGGTTATGGTTGTTACGCGGCTATCCGCATACCGTAACCACCCGCATGAATATTTTTAGTATAGTTTTAATGCGCGTATTCGGCTATTGGGAGACCATTATATAAATAATAAAATATTAATTAAATCTTACCCCCACTAACTCGTTGGTCAGTGGGTGGTTACACACAGATCGAACGACCGAAGATGCCTCCCCACTGATCGGATGGTGGGGGGCAACCTCCACGGGTGGCTGGCGAACTTGCCACCAAGTTCACTAGCGAGGGGAGGATTGCCGCCGGCGACCACGGAGGGGCGACCGGCTCAGCCACCCCTTGGCCGCAAGGCGGCGGCCGGCCCTTGGCCGCAAGGAAGCGGCCAAGGAGGAGTCGGTCGGCGGCCGACCCTTGGCCGCAAGGAGGAGGCGGCCAAGGGGGGTGGCAGAAGGCGCACGATGAGGTTTGTCGGTTGGTGTAGGCCACTGCAAGGGGTTTTGGGAAACTATTACAGCCACTTCCCGAGTTATAGTGAAAGTTCGAGGATAGACTAACTGAGGTAGTTGGGGTAACCCTGATACAGTAGTGTGAGTCTTGTGCTACGAGAAGGTTCCGATGGTCAAGATTATGTAGAGGAACCATGGCCAGGAGGAGCATACCTGGGAGCCACCGGATCTGATGCAGCAGAGGTACTCGGATCTCTCCGGGTAAAGTATACAGTCAACTTCCTATGAGATGTTACATTCAGTAGAAACCCCGCATGCCTAACCTGAATTTCGGGGACAAAATTTTTATTTATTTTTATTGGGATTTGTAACATCCCATTTCTAACTAGGACCCTAAGAATGGTTTTGTCATGACTAGGTCATGACAAAACCCTAGGAAGCCCGAGAAGACCAAGTGAGCTTAGACATGAAGGTGAAAACCACCATGGTCTGCAAATAGTAGAATTCTAAACAATAGTTTAGGATGACCATATGACTTCACCATGACTCCATGACCCCAACATAACATCTCTAACCCAGTAGAGGATCCATTAGAGCCATAAGGATCCATTGTAGTCAACTCAAAGTGGTCAAATTGATCTAAGACCACCATAAGCCTAAATTAGGCAAGGTGGCCTAACTAAGGGTAATTGGCTTTAATGTCCTCAACCAACCCTACCCAAGTCTTCATAGACCTTAAGAGAGGCCAATGAGTCACTAAGGACATATTAGAGTCAACCCAAAAGGTCAAATTGACCTAGGTCAACTCTACTCAAGTGTTAGGTCAAGTTGGCTCAAATGGGCTAACTCAAGCTCAAACCCAAATCCACTTGGGCTAACCTATTTTTTTTATTATCCATATGGGTTAGTGTGGTGCAACTAGGCTGAAATAAACATCAAATTCTGTCATAGTGACTAGGAGAGAGAAATGAGAGTTTTCTCAAGTTGGAGGAGAGAGAGAAGAGAGAGAAAATGGTCATTCATGGTGTTTGAATGCCCTTGACCCCTCATCTCTCTCTCAATTGATGATGATTAATCTCCCCTCATCAGTTAGAGGAGACCAAGGGTTTTCCCCAGCCTTTAGGTGGCTGAATTCAAGGAATATGCCATGGCCGAATTATACCTTTCATGGCCATAAATGGCTTTGAAGCTTAGGCTCTTCCCCTCCCCCATTTGAGTGTTTTAAAAGCTTTACCAGGAAGAGGGGAGGAGTTTCCACACTTTTTATGAAGGAATCGAGGCCTCCCACTGTGCGGTTGCAACATACCCGACGACACCACCACCGACCATGACACACCACCACCACACTCGCCGGCAAGCCCGGTTACAGGTTCTCCTCTTCTCCTTCTTCTATGGACAGATCCTAGGATTCATTTAGAATAAGAATCAGGCTCAATTGAGCCCGATCAAAGCTTTCGTTTTCCTAATTTTCAGGGAAAAACTCATGTCTTGGGTTTGCCGGAAACGGCCCCTCCGACGGCCGTGATGCCGCCCGACGATAGCCACCACCTCAACGGAGGTGGTGGTGGCGGTGGCCGGCCAGGGAGGTGGCCGAGTGGCCAGCAATTGCGATTGGTAGTTGCTCCAGGTTGGGTTGATCATACCCTCTGGCTGGAGGAAGAAGAAATGCAGGAGCCGTCGGATTCTCCTTTAAGATCTGTGCAAGATCAAATTTATTAAATGTTTTATATGTGCTTTTCTGTTACAGTTATTGGGCCATGTTAAATTAATTATTAAAAATAATCAGACCCCCCTACAGAAAAGTGGTCAACATAAAACTTGTAGATATATAAGTCTAGTTTAATTTAAAATTAATTTGAACCAATTTGGAGTTCATGTTTGACCACAACACTCATTTTGGTGAGGTCTACACCTAGGGTTGAGCAGAGGTTGATTTGAGTGCCCCCATCCAACCAGCCATCCAAATTAATTTAAATTTGGACTGGAGGTCACTATTATCTATACCAACAACTTATCCAAAAATGGGAATTTTTGGACATACTTTTCCTATAGTTTTTGTAAATATTTAATAAACCTTGTATAATTTAATTAGAGGGTCTAATGACCTCTAAATTCTCCCAAATTTTGGTGATAGGTTTTAGGGGTCAATATAGGTCTCTGTATAAAATTTCATCTCATTTGGAGATGATTTGGTTTGGATTTTAGTAAACCCTAGCCTTGACCCAAAAGGGGTAATTAGGTCAAAGTGACCTTTGTGGTCTTAAGGGGCCAAATCACCTCAACAGAGGTTGATACTTGGTCCCCTGATGTGTTATGTCAGTAAACACCCTTCCATGGATTATGGGATGGATTAGGGTGGATTTGCCCTAGGACCCTAGTTCAAACACTAAGGTTGAACTTTGGGGGTTTGTGAAGGGCATAGGGTGTTATGTCCTTGTATGAATTTGGTGCTTAGTCCATGTAATTATAGGGTGATGAAATGCCCTAAGGAGGAATTTGATGACATTTATACCTAGGCACATAACTTAAATACACTAGGGTTAGTTTAGGCTTATACCTTTTAGGAAAATATTTAGGGGTCATATGACCTTGAATCCTTAGGAAAGTTTGGCAGTAAGGTTTTTATAACAATATGAGTCTTTATAAATTATTGTGGAATGTTTGGAAGACAGTAGCTTGTTTTTGTAGTTTTAATCCTTGTGTTGCCCTTATTGATGATTTTGATAAAATAGTGGCTAAAATAACTTATAATGTTATAAAACTTAATCAGTAATGTTTTGTGATTATATTAAATCTTTGGTAATTTTTGTATAATTTTTGGATTAAGTTTAGTGATGCTTTCTTCTTTACATCTATTTATTGATATTATCTTAGATTAATTAATTACAGATTAATTCATTTATGAATGTACAACCCCGTATTCGCAGAGTAGGGTCCATTCGGCAGGCCCTGAGCCAGTCTTATGTTTTTAAGCTTTTTAGAGATTTTGGACTCTTGGTGGCCAATTTTGGCTTGGCCTTGGAAATATACTAGTAGGGGGAGAAAAAATCTACCCCCCCGGGCTTGCTATGAGCGAGGTAAAAGTGGCACTCTGGACGGAGGCCAAGGCCTCACCCCCTGCACCCCAGCCCCTTAGGCGAGCTCGGCCGGCGGCCTGGAGCTCGCCCGGGCGCCCAGCCCTTGGGCGAGCTCGGCCGGCGGCCTGGAGCTCGCCCGGGCGCCCAGCCCTTGGGCGAGCTCGGCCGGCGGCCTGGAGCTCGCCCGGGCGCCCAGCCCTTGGGCGAGCTCGGCCGGCGGCCTGGAGCTCGCCCGGGCGCCCAGCCCTTGGGCGAGCTCGACCGGCGGCCTGGAGCTCGCCCGGGCGCCCAGCCTTTGGGCGAGCTCGGCCGGCGGCCTGGAGCTCGCCCGGGCGCCCAGCCTTTGGGCGAGTCCAGCCGGCGGCCTGGAGCTCGCCCGGGCGCCTAGCCTTTGGGCGAGCTCGGCCGGCGGCCTGGAGCTCGCCCGGGCGCCCAGCCCTTGGGCGAGCTCGCTTCGGATGTCCGAAGTGGGGTAAGGGGGAGGAGCATGGTTCAGCCTCCACCTCCCCCCCTTTTGGACCTCCTGTTGCCATGTTTTTTCCCTAAGGGCATTTTGTACTTTTCAAACTCAGGACTTGGAAAAGCTATAAATAGACCCCCTTGGGTACCTTTGGAGAGGCATTGGCTTCCTCCTCCCTAGTTCTCTTCTTGGTAGAGTCGAGAGAACTCTCTAAGGTACCCAGCTCTCATTGGTAAGGGAGGGGAAGTGTTTTTGTGACCTTCCGGGTGTATGGTGGGACCTTCACGCTAGAGCCGAGGGTCTGTTCCTAGTTTCCCAAGTCTTTGGTCCGTGACGCTCTCTCGAGTGTAGTAAGTGTGCGGTCACCCCTTCCCCAAGAGTGAACTCCATAGAGATCGGTTTTCCGGTTTCACATTTTGGTGCGGTGAGCGTGGAGGGTGACCAGCACAGAAGATCTCGGGAGAGTGTCATGGCTGGAGATCAGGGAGGTAGTGATGACCTCGGTGGTCTCCCCAACCCAGGTCCCTTCGTAGGAAGGGAAGAGTTCATGGCTTCCATCTCTGGCATCATGGAGATATTGCGAAGCTTTGCCCCCCCGGGCTGGCAGCTCAACCCCCACCCCCCAGGGACCGGCTCCCGGGGATCTCAATGAGCTGCCCCCCAGGGATCTAAGCGAGATCACCCCAGCAGGGAGAGAAGGAAGTGCCCCAGGGAGGCGACCTGGAAGGAGAGGATGGGAGAGGGGGTCGAGCAAGACCTCCTCGGCCGGGAGTTGTTCCCCAGCCCGGCGAGTGCTAGCCCTCCAGGCGAGCAGGTCGCGTGAGTAGAAGTGGCGAGAGCACCCCTCAGGGGATCGCCATTCAGCGAGCTGATCATCTCATCCCCCGTTCCCGAGGGGTTCAGGGAACTTGACAAGGCATACTACACCGGGAAGGATGATCCCATCCAGCACTTACAGTGGTTCGAGGATGCCGCCTCCATTATACCAATGACGGATGCCTTCAAGTGCCGCCTCTTTGCGATCACGTTGAAGGAGAAGGCAATGGACTGGTTCCATCAACTCCCTCCAAGGTCCATCTTCGGGTTCGAAGACTTGAGCCGGAGCTTTCAGCTTCGCTTCTCCACCTCCAAGAAGAGGAAGAAAGGTCCTGAGTCCCTCTTCTTGATAAAGCAAAGGGCCGAGGAGTCGCTGGCCCATTACGTTAACAGGTTCCAGGAAGAGGTCCTTGACATCCAAGAGGTGTCAGGGTATGCCCTCCAGATGGCATTCACGGTGGGGTTGCGCGAAGGGTTCTTCAAGATGAGCTTGACCCGGAAGACCCCCCTTTCCTTCGAGGAGCTGATGGAAAGGGCGGCAGAGGAGATAACCATGGAGGCAGCCAACCCGGCCTTTGTAAAGAAGTTGGCTAAGTTGACGGAGGTGGAGTCAAAAGAACAAGGTGGTTCAAGGCACCAGGAAGGAAGGCGGAGAGAGGAGCAGAGAGCCCAGGGGTTCTAGAGATAGGAGGGTCCGGAGCCAGGCTGGAGGCAACAGGGAGGACCTGCCCATGGTCCAGGAAGAGCTCTCATCCATGATGGGGGGAACTTTCATGGGGGTCAAGGGAGGTTCAACTTCCAGAGGCAAGCCCCAAGACAGCTCTTGCCCCCACCCCAGCAAGCAATGGCGATTGGCCGAAGGGAGAGGAGGAATCGCAGGGGGAGAGGGGAGGGCAGGGTAGAGTTACCGTACTGCGACTTCCACCAGTTGGAGGGTCATGCTACGGCTACCTGCCCCGAGTTCCTGGAAATGAGGGGGACAAGAGCTCCAGCCAAGCAGCAGCCGGAACGAATCGAAGCTCCTCCCCAAGGAGGTGGAGAGGATGATGTATGCGAGGACCGGGTCGATGTAGGATCCCGAGGTGGCATAGCTGTGATCCATGGGGGAGTGGGGATCGAAGCCTCTCGAAAGGCAAGTCTCCATGTGATGTACCGTCGGAGCGTTGCCTCGACATCCCAGACCCCTCCCGTGGAGGAAAAGATCACCTTCTTGTCAAAAGACATGCCAGAGCATGAGGACCCATTCTGCGATGCCCTGGTCATCCAGGCAACCGTCGAAGGCTTCACCGTCTCCCGGATCTTGGATGATAACGGAAGCTCTGTCAACATCATTTTCAAGAAGGCGTTCGAGGGGATGAAGGTGGAGCCAAGGAGGGTAGTGGCATCGGATGGACCCCTGTTTGGATTCTCAGGGGAGAGGAAGGAGGTGGAAGGTGGGGTCGGACTCCAAGTAAAATTAGGAGGGACCTCAAGGAACTGCAGGTTCGTCATTGTTGACGCTCCAAGCAGCTACAACGCCATCTTCGGAAGGCCCCTCATCAGCGCCTTCCGGTGCGTGCCCTCATCCTTCCACCAGTGCCTCAAGTTCAACTCAGATGGGATCCAGGTCAGGATCAAAGGAGACTCCAGGATGGCGAGGCAGTGCTACGTCACGGCAGTCAACACCATCTCTTGGTTGGCTAAGGCGGAGGAGATGGAGAAGATCATGGAGAGCCTGAGCAGGATGGAGGTGTCCAGTGGAAGAGAGCCCGATGGCGACCACCATGCCCGGACCCCCTGAAGAAGCCTCGTCTTGGCGGAGTCATGTATCTTGTTTTTCTTTATGTTGTAATGAGTCCAGTCTCCGACCGGTAGAGTCGAGAGGGTCATGTAACCCAACTTGTTTCCCCTTTTGAGGATGTTGAATTTTGGCAGTCCAGGTGACATGCCCCGTGCCCAAGTCCCTTAGCTCCGAGATGATTCCGCTGACCAGACTCTCACTAGCTGGCAGGGCAGGTTGATCTCTCGTGGAAGCTAAGTCCTTTTGCTCCGGGATGATTCCGCTGTCAGGCTCTCACTAGCTGGCAGGGCAGGTTGATCTCTCGTGGAGCTAAGTCCCTTAGCTCCGAGATGATTCCGCTGACCAGGCTCTCACTAGCTGGCAGGGCAGGTTGATCTCTCGTGGAAGCTAAGTCCTTTTGCTCCGGGATGATTCCGCTGTCAGGCTCTCATTAGCTGGCAGGGCAGGTTGATCTCTCGTGGAGCCTAAGTCCTTTTGCTCCGGGATGATTCCGCTGTCAGGCTCTCACTAGCTGGCAGGGCAGGTTGATCTCTCGTGGAGCCCAAGTCCTTTTGCTCCGGGATGATTCTGCTGTCAGGCTCTCACTAGCTGGCAGGGCAGGTTGATCTCTCGTAGAGCCCAAGTCCTTTTGCTTCGGGATGATTCCGCTGTCAGGCTCTCATTAGCTGGCAGAGCAGGTTGATCTCTCGTGGAGCCCAAGTCCTTTTGCTCCGGGATGATTCCGCTGTCAGGCTCTCACTAGCTGGCAGGGCATGTTGATCTCCCGTGGAGCCCAAGTCCCTTAGCTCCGAGATGATTCCGCTGATCAGGCTCTCACTAGCTGGCAGGGCAGGTTGATCTCTCATGGAAGCTAAGTCCTTTTGCTCCGGGATGATTCCGTTGTCAGGCTCTCATTAGCTGGCAGGGCAGGTTGATCTCTCGTGGAGCCCAAGTCCTTTTGCTCCGGGATGATTCCGCTGTCAGGCTCTCACTAGCTGGCAGGGCAGGTTGATCTCTCGTGGAGCCCAAGTCCTTTTGCTCCGGGATGATTCCGCTGTCAGGCTCTCACTAGCTGGCAGGGCAGGTTTATCTCTCGTGGAGCCCAAGTCCTTTTGCTTCGGGATGATTCCGCTGTCAGGCTCTCATTAGCTGGCAGGGCAGGTTGATCTCTCGTGGAGCCCAAGTCCTTTTGCTCCGGGATGATTCTGCTGTCAGGCTCTCACTAGCTGGCAGGGCAGGTTGATCTCCCGTGGAGCCCAAGTCCCTTAGCTCTGAGATGATTCCGCTGATCAGGCTCTCACTAGCTGGCAGGGCAGGTTGATCTCTCATGGAAGCTAAGTCCTTTTGCTCCGGGATGATTCCGATGTCAGGCTCTCACTAGCTGGCAGGGCAGGTTGATCTCTCGTGGAGCCCAAGTCCTTTTGCTCCGGGATGATTCCGCTGTCAGGCTCTCACTAGCTGGCAGGGCAGGTTGATCTCTCGTGGAAGCTAAGTCCTTTTGCTCCGAGATGATTCCGCTGACCAGGCTCTCACTAGCTGGCAAGGGCAGGTTGATCTCTCGTGGAAGCTAAGTCATTTAGCTCCGGGATGATTCCGCTGTCAGGCTCTCACTAGCTGACATGGCAGGTTGATCTCTCGTGGGAGCCAAGCTTCTTTCAGCTCCGAGATGATTCCGCTGTCAGGCTCTCACTAGCTGACAGGGCAGGTTGATCTCTCGTGGGAGCCAAGCTTCTTTCAGCTCCGAGATGATTCCGCTGTCAGGCTCTCACTAGCTGGCAGGGCAGGTTGATCTCTCGTGGAAGCTAAGTCTTTTAGCTCCGAGATGATTCCGCTGACCAGGCTCTCACTAGCTGGCAGGGCAGGTTGATCTCTCGTGGAAGCTAAGTCTTTTAGCTACGAGATGATTCCGCTGTCAGGCTCTCACTAGCTGGCAGGAAAGGTTGATCTCTCGTGGAGGCTAAGTCTTTTAGCTCCGGGATAATTCCGCTGACCAGGCTCCTATTAGCTGGTAGGGCAGGTTGACCCCTCGGGAGGCTAAGTGTTTTCACGCCGAGGCCGTCACGTCACCCAGGCTCCTATCAGCTGGTATGACAGGTTGACCCCTCGGAGAGACCGAGTATTTTCGGCCCCATGAAGGCCACTCAGCGAATACGTTGAGTTGTATGTTTCTTTCTAAGCTTGTGCCAATTTCGAAAAGAGCGGGGATTGTGTACAACCCCGTATTTGCAGAGTAGGGTCCATTCGGCAGGCCCTGAGCCAGTCTTATGTTTTTAAGCTTTTTAGAGATTTTGGACTCTTGGTGGCCAATTTTGGCTTGACCTTGGAAATATACTAGTAGGGGGAGGAAAAATCTACCCCCCCGGGCTTGCTATGAGCGAGGTAAATGCGGCACTCTGGACGGAGGCCAAGGCCTCACCCCCCCTGCACCCCAGCCCCTTGGGCGAGCTCGACCGGCGGCCTGGAGCTCGCCCGGGCGCCCAGCCCTTGGGCGAGCTCGACCGGCGGCCTGGAGCTCGCCCGGGCGCCCAGCCTTTGGGCGAGCTCAGCCGGCGGCCTGGAGCTCGGCCGGCGGCCTGGAGCTCGCTCGGGCGCCCAGCCCTTGGGCGAGCTCGGCCGACGGCCTGGAGCTCGCCCGGGCGCCCAGCCCTTGGGCGAGCTCGGCCGGCGGCCTGGAGCTCGCCCGGGCGCCCAGCCTTTGGGCGAGCTCGTCCGGCGGCCTGGAGCTCGCCCGGGCGCCCAGCCTTTGGGCGAGCTCGGCCGGCGGCCTGGAGCTCGCCCGGGCGCCCAGCCTTTGGGCGAGTCCGGCCGGCGGCCTGGAGCTCGCCCGAGCGCCCAGCCTTTGGGCGAGCTCGGCCGGCGGCCTGGAGCTCGCCCGGGCGCCCAGCCCTTGGGCGAGCTCGCTTCGTATGTCCGAAGTGGGGTAAGGGGGAGGAGCATGGTTCAGCCTCCACCTCCCCCCCTTTTGGACCTCCTGTTGCCATGTTTTTTCCCTAAGGGCATTTTGGATTTTTCAAACTCAGGACTTGGAAAAGCTATAAATAGACCCCCTTGGGTACCTTTGGAGAGACATTGGCTTTTGGCTTCCTCCTCCCTAGTTCTCTTCTTGGTAGAGTCGAGAGAACTCTCCAAGGTACCCAGCTCTCATTGGTAAGGGAGGGGAAGTGTTTTTGTGACCTTCCGGGTGTGTGGTGGGATCTCTGTGCTAGAGCCGAGGGTCTGTTCCTAGTTTCCCAAGTCTTTGGTCCGTGACGCTCTCTCGAGTGTAGTAAGTGTGCGGTCACCCCTTCCCCAAGGGTGAACTCCATAGAGATCGGTTTTCCGGTTTCAACAATGAAAATTAGTGAAATTTGGTTCTCTCTGATATTTTGTCATCCTGTAGTGTTCATAAATTTTGGGTGGTCATAACTTAAGAAAATCTAGTACTTCATGTTCAAAATTACTCATGGCCTAACTTTTGGGAAAATTAAATAAATGCCAAATTAATTAGGAAAATTATATGTTTCTGGATTTAGACCAAGCTTTTAATAACCGGACCGGACCGGCCGGTCCAACCGGTCGGACCGCCGACCGGACCCCCGGCCGGTCCGGTCCTGACTTCCGGTTTCCTATTATCGTGGCCCGCCCGAAAACCGGAGAATCGGACGGGCCAACCGGTAAATCGGGAACCGGGACCGGTTCCCAGGAACCGGGGGGGCCGCAAAATCCACCGTGGATTTAAATCCAACGGTTCAGAACTTCTTATCAAGCCCTTGAGTATCATGCAACCCTAGCATTTTCCGGATTGCAGTATCGGCAACTCGAACTCGGCCGCAGAATTGCAGAGGAAGTGGCGAACTGTTCATCTTCTTCCAAAATCGCAAGCGCCATCATTCCGCCCGTCTGCCCTTCCGCTTTTCAGATTTTGGACTTTGGTGAGCTTTCTTCTTAGTTTATAGTTCTTAGTTCTTAGCTTTCTTCTTATCAAAGCGTTGGATAACAAAGAATTGAAAACCATGGAAGGGTGCAAGGATTTAGCATGTTTGGCATCTTTAAAGGCATATTTGTTTTCTGATGTTCTTTTGCCATGCTATTCAAAAAAAAGGAAGATCAGATATATGATTTACAGATACTATGTGATTGCTTGAATATAGTTGATAAGCATTAAAATAAAACTATGTGACTTATCATATATTTTTCCCAAATAAATAGATAAACTAGAAAGAAACAGTTTGTAACTAAGCACACCTGCTCGGCATTTTGAATGAGAATAGTACCCTTTGTTTCAGTTGCAGATGTATCCACGCCTCCAGTAAATACAACAATCTGAGTAAATAGATAATAGTATCAAGCTTTAAATAGAAGACCGGGAACTATAATGAATTATGCAAAATTTATAGTCAAGATTTTCATCTTTGCACAAAAGCTTTCTTCTTTTGAAGGAATGTAATTCTTCTTTGCAGAAAATCTCAAGCAAGATTTTCATTCACTAAGAAGGTATGCTACAACATTGCATGGAAGATTTATTTGCTGAAATACGGAAGAAATTATAGCATGCTTTTTGTCCAACAAAAACAAAATTAAGAACCTTTTCCTTAGTATGAATTATAGGTACAATAGGGAAAAAATAAAAGAAAAATTATTTGTTCACCATATAGTTGGCCCAGAACAAGAATGGGAAGCATGAGAATATTTCCAATAAAAGGAAATGTTGTGAAATTATGTATAAAGATCGCAAATATGGAAGTCCACATCCATCCATGAACAATTCGAATGAATGTTTTATACTCATATGTATCAAAAGAAAATTTTGCATTTCTCACAATCTATTCCTTTAGC
This sequence comes from Platanthera zijinensis, assembly GCA_039513925.1. NCBI lineage: Eukaryota > Viridiplantae > Streptophyta > Magnoliopsida > Asparagales > Orchidaceae > Platanthera > Platanthera zijinensis. The sequence continues at coordinate 119,723,215 of CM077098.1, forward strand.
TAAAAAAATCACACAGTAACCCTTGCTATTGGCATTATTAAGGCTCTGTTTGGCGCGGCGTTTTTGAAGCAGCACACCACCGATTTTGCCACCGCCGCGCCAAACAGATTTAGAGGGGGGGGGGAGGGGGGGGGGGTACGGTGGCATCAGCCACCGCTCTTTTGAGCGGTGGCCGGCGTTTTCTGAGTCGCGGAAGGCCTTCCGCGACTCAGAAAACGCAACAGCGCTGCAGCCTTTTGGCTGCAGCGCTGCTGCCTTTTTTTTAATTTTAATATTAAATTATTATTATAATTATATATTAAGTTATATATATTATTAATATTATTATTATATATTATTATATTAAATATATTAAATATTATAAGTTATATAAAGTATATAAACAGCACTGCAAACGCTGCTCTTCCAAACAGATTCACAGATTTTGCCACCACTCTGCAAAACAGCTGATTATTTCACCACTGCTTCCCACCACTGCTTCTCCAGTCGCTGCAGCCGCGCCAAACAGAGCCTAAGTGAACTGAAACTTTAATAAAGAAGATTATGTGATGCTGCTAGTAGGATTTGATCTTTGTTCAGAACTTCTTATCAATTCTTTGTTATCCTGCATTTGTTTCACAAATTCTTGCTGATAGAAGTCTCCAAGTTGCTATGATCCATGAAATTCTTGCCTTTTTTTTTATTGATTTGAAATTCTTGCCTTATTATTTATTATTTAATTAGTTTTGTTAATTAGTTCAATTTAGTTTACTAATATTAATTGTACATCACTTGTTATAGGCTTCAACCTACAACCTACAGCCACCAAGGAAAGTTGGAGACGGATTTCTCGTTTCTATTTATACGGGCATACTGCTCATCTCCAACTACGGATTGTAGCTTAGGTATTGTATTCTTCTTACTTGTTTTTATTTATATACATGTATTTTAATTTTTAGGGGTGCTTTGAGGTATTAGTCAAGTAGTGGCTAAGCAAAGCATGTAGTCTCTGTGAATCTGTGATGATTGCTTGTAGGGCTGCTCCGTAGTATTGGCCGGTAGAAGGTCAAGCGGAGTAGATAGATCTGTGACGATTACTTGTTATTTATATGTTGTCATTCTTTACACCAGTTTTTTATTGATATGTTGTCATTCTTTACACCAGTTTTTTATTGATATGTTGTTATTCTTTAAATCAAATTTTTATTAGATTCGATAAAATGGAAGGTGGTGATTCTTCAAATGTTTCTACACAAGCTATTCGTGACAAAAATGATCCAGGATGGGCTCATTTTAGTTTAGCAAAAGATGTGAATGGAAAAAATAAATTTAGATGTTTGCATTGTGGAAATGTTTATAGCGGTGGGGGGATTAATAGGATGAAACAACATTTAGCCGGTGTTAAAGGAAATATAGCGGCTTGTAAAAAGGTTTCTCTTGATGTTCGTCACCAAATGCAAGAGAACCTTAAAGGGATTTCAGGAAAAAACAAGAGATTCAAGAAGCAAGAGAGAATATAGACATATATGATGAACATGCAACTGAGGAGTTAGCATCAGTAGGATCACAGCCGTCTAGAAATTCTATTATAGAAGATAAAGGTAAAAGGAAGATTGACGAAATTGATAATTTCTTCGCTCCTAGAACATCAGCAGGATCACAACCGTCTATTAAAAGTGTTTTGGCGTCAAAGCAAGTTGTACATCGTGCTGATATGGCTGTGGCTAGGTGGTTTTATGATAGTTGCATACCAATGAATGCTCTAAACTCACCTTTTGCACAAAAGGCTATTGATGCAATCACTGCCATTGGTCCTGGATATAAATTACCTACATATCATATGATGCGAGTAAATCTATTAAAAGATTGTAGGGAGGAATGCAAACTGCTAGTGGAAGCTTACAGGAGTAGTTGGAAGGAGACCGGATGCACAATTATGGCTGATGGCTGGACTGATGTGAGGAGTAGAACATTAATAAACTTCTTAGTTTATTGCCCTCGTGGTTTATCTTTTTTGAAGTCTGTTGATGCTTCTGATATTAAGAAGGATGCAGAAACATTGTGCGAGTTATTTTCTGAAGTTGTTGAATGGGTTGGAGTTAGCAATATTGTTCAAATAGTGACTGATAATGCGGCAAATTATAAAAAGGCGGGTGCTTTGCTCCATGAGAAGTATGCTAATATTTATTGGTCTCCTTGTGCTGCTCATTGCTTGAATCTTATTTTAAAAGAAATTTGTTCTATGAATCATGTCAAAGATCTTGCTAACAAAGCTTCCAAAGTAACAATACTTGTGTATAATCATATTTTCTTACTATCATGGCTAAGAAAAAGAGAAGGATGGAAGGAAATTGTGCGTCCTGGGGCAACTCGATTTGCAACTACTTTCATTACCTTAAAGAGTGTGCATGATCATAAGCATGATTTACAAGCTTTGATAACAAGTAAATATTTCTCTGATTCCAAGTTATCTAAAACAGTTAAAGGAAAAGAGGCAACTTCAATTATTTTGGACAACAAGTTTTGGACTTCTTGCTTTATAATGACAAAAATATCAGGTCCTATCATAAGGCTATTACGTATTGTTGATGCAGATGAGAAACCATCACTTGGATATGTTTATGATGGATTATACAGGGTAAGAAAAGCAATCAAAAATTTGTTCAAAAATAACAAAAGATTGTACAAGCCATACACAAGTATTATCAAGAGCAGATGGGATAGTCAGTTTCGTCAAGGGATACATTCTGCCGCATATTTTCTAAATCCAACATTTCAATATGATAAAGATAATTACAGTCACAAGCCTGAAGTGATGCAAGGATTGGTTGAGTTAATTGGAAACAAAGATGTATGTAGCAAACCAAAAGATGCAATGATGGAGGTTAGACTCTTCCGTGATCAGCTAGAAAGTTTTGGAAAGCCCATTGCTATTAAATTAGCGATGGAAATGCAGCCCGGTGAGAACACAAATTGATTTTGTATTTTTAATTTTTTCAATCTTTTGTTTGAATTTTCAATTATCATAGTCTAATAATTATCTTTCTATTATTTTTTTATCTAGATGAATGGTGGAGAATGTTTGGATCTAGTGCTCCTCAATTGCAAAAGTTAGCAATTCGTATTCTTAGTCAAACATCATCTTCATCGGGTTGTGAAAGAAATTGGAGTGTTTTTGAAAAAATTCACACCAAAAGAAGGAATCGTTTGGAGCACCAAAGATTAAATGATCTTGTATATGTCCGATATAATCTAAATATGAGAAATCGGTATAACTTTCATTTACCCTCTTTTAAATTTTATATTTTAATAGTTTTATATTTTGCATATTTTTAATAACATTTTTCATTTATATATTCTATCATTCTACGTTTATTTTAGGTTTACATGTACGAAAAGGAGTTACGATCCTTTAGATTACACATGTATTGATTTGATGGACTTTTGGGTGGTAGAGGAGGAACCAGTGCCGGAGCTCACATATGATGATCTAGAAAATGACATTTATAATGAAAATGCTATCCCAATAGGTGGAGAGCAAAGCCTTAATACTACATTACCAACTCAAAGTAAGTGACTAAGTGTATATCTACATGTCAATTTTTATACATAATTGTATTATTTGTATGATTAAAATATAAGTTGTTTCATAATTTAAATATATATATATTGAATTTGCAGATGATGAACAGATTGGTATTACTGAGCCATTTGTTGAGCACACCGACTTGGAGAATTTTGGCGACGAGAGTATTGCGAATTTTGATGGTGTTGGCAATGACTTTGGTGGAGGATTTGAGTTTGACTTATTACAATATGATTTGAATTTGTGAATTGTGATAATGTTATTAAAACGTTATTATCTATTAGTAGATCATTACTATTTTGAGACAATCATTTTATCATTACTATTTTGAGACAATCATTTTATAATTGTAATATGTTTTTATATTTTGTTACTTTGTTTTACAAATTTACTTATTTAAATATATTAATAATTTAATATAATAGTATAAATGTATATTACAACATAACGGTTCAATCCCGGTCCGATCCCGGTCCGACCGGTCCGACCGGTCGGACCTTGAACCTTTGATCTCACCGGTTCGATATCCGGTCCGATTCTCAAAACCTTGATTTAGACTAAACATATCATGATAGACTCCCATTAAATATCTTAAGGCTTTTGGATAAAAATGTGGAGTACCTCCTATCATATACATCATATAGCTTAGGTTGGTCTGCGTATAGTAAAACTGCAGAAAATTGGAATAACATATGAAATGAGCTTAGAGAGTTGGGGTTTAATGGTTTACTTGTTTTGGTGAGTGGAAATAGGTTCATCATTAGAAATCGTGATGAGGAAAGGGCTGAGTTGACTTGTGTTAAGTGGTGCGTGGGATCGACGAAGGATCGTCATTCCTGTGGAGAAAGAAAGAGTCAAATACACTAGGGGTTAGATCCAGTATAATATTAAAAGGTATCAGGAATCTGGGTAATAACCAATAGTAGTAAGTGCCTTACGAAAGAGAACGATAGACTTCAGCTACCATCATAGTTCATAGTGCCCTGTGAGAGCCCTTCACCGGGAATACCTAGGGCAGTCCTGGGCTAACCTAAACCGTAAGAATAATCTATGTTAAGCGTAACTAGTATAACTAGGATTACACTTACACTCACACTCCCCGGTGTTGTGGGAGTTAGGTTGGGTCTCACGAGCGGTAGGCTCGGTGATTTCAGTGGTGGGCAGGTTAGCCCGGCGAGCTGATGGCTCAGTAGATAATTGTGATGGACGGGATAGTCCGGGGAGCTTTGTCTCGGTGGGATAATATAATACTATTGCATGTGCATAATATGAAAGGTGGTGGGTCTTCAGTATTGGACTGTCATTCACACCGACGTCGATACGCTGACTCGGCGGGTGTGGTTTACACTTAGTCAAAGGAAGTCTGGTGGATGTGGCCAGCATTAGTACGTGGTGACTATGGGTTGTGTCCTTCCAGATGCGTACGTAAGGGCTAGGCTTGGTAGTGTGGATACCCTCCTAGGAGTTGGGGGCCCGACCCACTATCTCCGTTTTTCACTACGAAGGTTCCTGAGAGTGAAGCTAGCTGCCCAAAAGGGGGGAGAACTAAAGGTCTATGCGCATAGAGTCGTGTGTGTGTTGCACTTGCATGAATCATGGCATAACATAGCACTACACTCATACTTGCATATAAACCTGATATCTCATCGTATAAATTGGTATGAGACTTTTTATACGATGAAAGTCTTGCAAAAGACTCATTAACTTATAAGTTTATATGGACATTCATATAAGTTAAAGTTTCTTGTTTCTTAGTTTACCTTTCATGTACTTATTGTTTATCTACTTGTTTAAACTATTTTCTTACTTATAATTGCTGTGGCTTTATACTCATAATAGACTAGTTCCGTCGTCACCTAATTTCTTTGAACTCTCCACCTTCATTACCTTCCCTTTACTTCTCCCCGCTCGGTGCCTAGGAGCCGTGGGGGAGGGGTGGGGAATGATATGACTTAGTCTTTTTGACTAACGCGACGACCACAATATTTCAGGGACTCTGGATGGGAGACAGGGAGCAGCAGCAGGGGATACAACACCAGCAGAGTATGGTGCACTTGGAGGTGGGTCAGTCTAGTACAGGAGGACCGACTACTGGCTCCGTGAGTGATTAGTTTACTTAGCTTTCGCGAGAGTTTGTAGTGAGGATTGATGTACCGGGCTTGAGCCCATTTATATTTCTTTGTACTGTTTTACTTCAGTACTTTTATTATCTTGTGGACTTATTGTTGGGTATTGTATCCACAATATACTTGATTTGAAGAAGCCCCTGAACAAGCTAAGGTAAATAGACAGTGTGTTTGATGAAATCTTTTAAGTTGTGCTTGCAATTATTCCACATTAAGTACACACCAATGTCAGGGTGCAGTGGGTCAATATACACGGGTCTACGCGACGTAATCCCTCGTTGAGCAGATCAGTGTGTTGGCCTACGTGTACTCTCTCTATTGGGGTGTACTTAATTTCAAGTACAGGTCTATGATAAAGCAAGAGCAGACAAGGAGCAAGGATGGGCCAAAGACCAGCTCACGGGTTGAAAGACGAGAATCGTCTAAGTGTAAATAGTCGAGAATCACTAAGTGATTCTCGCTGATTCGTCGAGAATCACTAGGGATTCTCGACGAGTCGTCGAGAATCACTAGATGATTCTCACCAGGTTGGGCCGGCTCTCTCGCCGCAGCCAAAAAATTCTCTAAGGCAGAATTGTCGAGAATCACTAAGTGATTCTCGCCGATTCGTCGAGAATGACTTTGCATTCTCGATGATTCGGCGAGAATCAAATGTGATTCCCGCCGATTCTCCCTGGCCTCTATAATCTGTGCTGCCAGAATTCGCCAAGTAGAATTCGGCGAGAATCGAAAGAGATTCTCGCCGATTCGTCGAGAATCACCTACGATTCTCGCCGATTTTGCCTTGGGCGATTTTTCCGAATTCCTGGACCGGTCCATGTTACCTGCAGCTATTTGAACCAGACTTTGGTCTTTGCTTTGGTGGGCCCCACAACGGTCATCTCCATGACCTATTGTATAAATACACAGGTATTTGTGTACAGTAAAGGAGAGATATAGAAAACAAAAGCCGAGCCGCCGACTAACCCTAAAATCGCGAACCGCTCCGCCGATCGTCTTCGCCGCCGCTCGTGCAGTAGTCACCGCAGCCGATCTCGATCTTCTCCAGATCCCCGGTGATAGAAGCCAAGTCTTGCACAGCGTCTCACGCGTCTAACCAGAGATCTTTTGTCTCTTGATTTGAGATAGGGAAATCCATCCCCGTCCGAATCGATCGAGACGATCGATCCTAGTGTGACCGTTGGAAGACCTTGCCGACTTCGCTAAGAAGATTGAATCTCCAGTGCATCGCTGCTGCTTTCAGTTGCCGCCGCCAACACCGAGAGCCTTGTCGCCGCCCTTTTGCCGCCGCTGGTCTCGGGGAGATTTTCTCCAAGAAAGATCAAGGGTTGTGGACTTTTCGTTGCCTACAAGAACAAGTAGTCTAACGAAAAGGGACACGTAGATATTCAAGTTGTTTGTATTTCTTATACACTTCAATTTCCTTTTCATTGTAAAGGAACATTTGGTTCCTAGTTGTAGGGTTGGGTGCAACCCGTGTTATGGGAGTGTTGACTCCTACGTGTGGAAGGGTTCCTTCCGATAGTGCAAGGATTGGATTTCAATCCTGTTGGTGAAGTGACCGAGTCGTCCCGAGTTGGGAGATAGGTCGAAGGGGGAAGTGGACGTATCCAAATCGGGGAACCACTATAAATTGCCTGTGTTATTTTCTGTGCTGTGTTGTTTTGTTTTCTTGTACAGGTACAATTTTAATTCCGCAAATACGCTAAAAGTCACCTATCCCCCCCCATAGGTGAAGGTAGTTGACACTAGGTGAACTTTCAAGTGGTATCAGAGGGAGGTTACTCATCAAAAAGGTTCACACCTTGAGTAGAATCCTGCCACCAGTGTCAAGAAGAAGACCGATATCTTCCATGGACGGACTCAAGCACTCCGGCAAAATCCCAGTATGCACCAGACTGAACTTTCCTATCTGGAAGAAAAGAATCAGATTCTACATGGAAGCAGTCGACCCCCGGCTCTTCATGATAGGGGAGGAGGGACCTTACATTCCCACTAAGGCCTCCACCATTGATCCTACCAAGAAAGTGCCCAAGAAACTTTCGGAAATGGACAAGGACGAAATGGTGTTGTTCGGACTCGACAAGAAAGCTCAAAACATCCTGGTAAGCGCAGTTGACGACTCTATGATGCATAACTTCTGCAACTGCAGGACAGCCAAGGATCTCTGGAGCTGTCTGATTGTCCTAATGGAGGGCATAGATGAAGTGAGGGACGATCGGAGATCCCTCCTCAATCAGAAATATGAGGCCTTCAGGCAAGGGCCAAAGGAGGAGATCGGAGTTACCTTCGAAAACTTCCTCAAGATCGTCAATGCACTCAAAGGATATGGAAGAGTGTTCACTGACGGTGAACTCAATGATAAGTTCCTTAGGTCCCTCACTAAGGAATGGGACACAAATATCTGCGCCATCCGCGAGTTTGGCAGACTTGCGGAAACCGACCCTCAGATTCTATTCGGGAAGCTCATGTCCTATGAGCTTCAGTTGAACACAAGGAAGGCTGAAGAGGAAGCAGAGAAAGCCGCGGCCAAGGAAAAGACGGTGGCCCTGAAAGCCATTCATTCCAGAAAGGGCAAGGGTGCCGCTTCTTCCCGTGCTTGGAAGAGGGATGAAGAGGAAGACTCTGAGCCAAGCTCCTCCAGCTCAGAATTGTCAGAGGAAGACCTCTCCCTTATCACAAGGGAATTCAAGAAGTTCCTCAAGCTGAGGAATCAGAGAAAGAGAAACGGCTCCTCTTCAAGGGATCAGAAGAAGAACTATTCTTCTGACAAGTATGTTTCCAAACCGAACAAACACCGCTCATCTGACATTATTTGCTTTGGTTACAACAAGCCAGGACACGTCGTGGCTGACTGCCATCAAGGCAAGAGGGAAAAGGGAAAGGGAGAGGAGCACAGGTCCTCAAAAGACAAGAAGAAGGAGAGGAGTTACATCGCGAAGAAGTCAAAGACGCTGAGTGAATCTGACACATCAGACACCAGCGATGACGAGGAAGCCTACTTTGGGCTAATGGGTCGCTGTGACTCGGAAGGAGATTGCCCCCCATTTACTGGGAAGGTAAAAGCTCACACCCCTCTCTCCGACTCTGACTCTGATCCTGAGTCTCAGGATGATGACCCTGAGGATAGCCCTTCGGCCCGTGAAGCTGAGCTCCTCGAGAAGTATGAGCTTCTGCTCAATACTTTCGTGGAATGTCGAAAGAGACTGAAGGCTGAGAAAAAGGAAGTCAAATTCCTTAAAGGTGAGTGTGTATCCCTGAGGAAAGAGATCACCAATTTGATCTCCCTCCGACAGGAGCACTTGGACCTGACTTCAAAGCATTCAGAGTCTCTTAAGCTCCTTGATCTTAAGCAGGAGGAAGTCGACAAGTTGGAAGAACTACTTGCGGCAGAAAGGAAGATCGTCAAGAGCTTCTCTATGCCAAAAACTGTTCTTCCATTAGTTGATACCTTCTCTGCTCAGGCCAAAGGAGCTGGCTTGGGGCATGTAGGGGCACCTAGCTCCTCATCCAGGAGAAACAGGAACAAGAGGAAGAATAAGGCTGCCAAGAAAGCCTCTGCTGCTGAGAAAGGAAAGGCCCCACTTAGCCCTGTTGAGTTCAGAAAGCCTAGCTTTCCCTATAACCAACATGACTTTGAGTCAACATACGGCCATCACTTCAGGCCCTCGGTTGCAAAGCCGAAGAGCCGGTATGATGGGTGGACCTTTCCCCTCAACTTCAGTGAGAGTGTCTTCAAGGCACCTTATGAGGAAATCCACTTGGGAAATTATGGTCAATTCTCTAGCGGCCATAATAGAAAGCAGGCACCAAAAGCCAAGCCTGTTATACTGAAGGAACAAAAGGTGAAGAAATCATATGACTGCAATCACTATGATGCCTCCACCTCCAGTTCTAAGGCCCCAGCTGTGCCCACCATTCCCAGGGTGAAGCAGGAGCCTAGGAAGAGGCACAACAGATTTGACTGTTGGTGTTGTGGCAAAGTTGGTCACTTTGCCGTGGATTGTTGGTTTAATCCAAGGTATAACGAGACTCCTTATGTTAGCAATGCGAGGCCGACCACTCGTAGGGCTAACCAATTGAGGGGGAGTATGCTAACAAGGAATCTAGGACCCAAGTTTGATTGGGTTCCTAAGGCAAATTAATTCTGTTTTGCAGGAATTTCCAAAGGCCAACAAAACTCCTATTTGGTATTTGGACAGTGGATGCTCCCGTCACATGACCGGGACAAGAATCCTACTGTGGGAGTACTCTCCAGTCGAGAATGGACCCAAAGTTATATTTGGGGGATCTGATCGGGGAGTCACCAGAGGTTACAGTACGATTTCCAACGGTATACTCTCTATCACTAACGTAGCTTATGTTGAAGGATTAAATCATAACCTGATCAGCGTAAGCCAGTTATGTGATAAAGGATATGACGTTAAGTTCTACAAGGATAAATATCTGATAATATCATGTGATTCTTCGGAGACTGTATTAACTGGCATTAGGAGCAGAAATATTTTCTGTTTAGATTTTCTTAGTTTAGATTCTTCTACCCCAGTATGCCTCGTTGCAAAAGGTAGTGCATCTCTTTGTGAACAATGGCACAAGAGATTGACACACATTAATTACAAGATAATTAATATGCTGTTTTCCAAAGACTTAGTAAGGGATGCTCCCATTATTAAGTGCATTAAAGATAGTCCATGTCCTGCATGTCAGATGGGCAAGCAGACTCGGGCTACCTTTAAGGGCATCCCAGACAAAGATTCCTCCAGATGTCTTTATCTTCTGCACATGGACTTGTTTGGTCCTATGCAAGTTCATAGCTTAGGAGGGAAGTCGTATACGCTAGTGATTGTAGATGATCACTCTCGGTTTACGTGGGTGTTCTTTTTAAAGCGCAAGTCTGATACGTTTGACATCTTCACCAGTTTTGTCAAGCAGATACAGAACGAACTTAACTGCTCAGTGGTCAAAATCAGAAGTGACAACGGAACAGAGTTTGAGTCTGGGCTATGACAGAGTTCTGTGAAGAACTTGGTATCTTTCATGAGTTCTCCTCCCCTCACACTCCTCAACAAAATGGAGTGGTGGAGAGGAGGAATAGAACACTCATTGAGGCGTGCACGACAATGTTGAATGACGCTTCTCTCCCAGAATACTTCTGGGCCGAGGCTGTCAATACGACTTGTCATGTACAAAACCGGGCGTTGATCAACAAGAGCCATCGTAAGACTACTTATGAGCTACTGAAAGGCAAGAAACCAACCATGTCCTATCTGAGGATCTTTGGCTACAAATGTTATGTACTGAATAATGGGAAGTACCCTCGTACTAAGTTTGGTGAAAAATGCTTCGAAGGCATATTCATGGGCTATAGTAGCCATAGTCGGGCTTATAGAGTTTTCAACAAGAAAACCCTAGTGGTAGAGGAATCAATAAATGTTGTATTTGATGAAGGAAGTTTGCTTAATTGCAAGACTTCTAGTTGTCTTCCTGAAGATGCAGGTGCCAGACTCGAAAAGTTACAACTGGATGAGCCCGAGAAAGATGCAACTCCAAAATACGTCAAGGTCTCCACATCAACGCCGATCGGAGAAGTTGAAGATCAAAATGGAGCAAATCCTTTAGAAGAAGGAGATGCCCAAGAAGTAGTCGAAGCTCCTGACGACAGACTTCTTGAGCTCAGACACGTGAGGGATTATCCTAGAGATCAGATCATCGGAGATCCTCGTGACGGGGTCAGAACTCGAAGAGGTACCATTAACGAGATTTTGCATCTTAGCTTCCTGTCACAGGTTGAGCCAAAGAAGTTCGACGAGGCGAACAAAGATGCTGCATGGATTTTGGCCATGCAAGATGAATTGCATCAATTCGAACGATGCAACGTTTGGACGCTGGTTCCTAGACCACAAAAGCAGAATGTGATTGGCACCAAGTGGATCTTCAGAAACAAACTGGATGAACATGGTGTCATCATAAAGAACAAGGCCAGGCTAGTGGCTCAAGGTTACCGACAGGAGGAGGGGATTGACTTCGACCAGACCTTTGCACCAGTGGCAAGGCTCGAGGCCATCAGATTGTTCCTGGCGTATGCTTCGCACAAAGGATTCACTGTCTATCAAATGGACGTGAAATCAGCCTTCTTGAACGGAGACCTGAAAGAGGAAGTATACGTCGCTCAACCCCCAGGTTTTGTCAATCCTACTTATCCTAATCATGTATATTTTCTTAATAAAGCTCTATATGGTTTAAATCAAGCTCCTCGAGCTTGGTATGAGACCTTGTCTAGTTTTCTTCTTGAGAACAAGTTCTCTAGAGGAAAAATAGATAAGACATTGTTTCTTAGGGAAGTCAAAGGCAAGATCTTGCTGGTGCAAATCTATGTCGATGAGATTATATTCGGCTCAACAGACAACAATCTTTGCAAAAAGTTCTCTAAACTTATGCAAAGAAAGTTTGAAATGAGCAGTATGGGAGAGCTAAAGTATTTCTTGGGATTTCAAGTGAAACAGTCTGAGGATGGAATCTTCATCTCTCAGACGAAGTTCACAAATGAACTCCTCAAGAAATTCGGAATGGAGAATGCAACCTCTATGAGGACTCCAATGGGATCCACTATGTCTCTGGATAAGGATGAGAAAGGTAAACCTTTCGATGAAACCAAATATAGAAGCATCATTGGATCCCTGCTCTACCTTACTGTCAGTAGACCGGATATCATGTTCTCCACATGTGTCTGTGCCAGATATTAGGTGAACACTAAGGAATCTCACTATGTCGCTGCAAAGCGAATTCTAAGATACCTTAAAGGTACCCCCAATCTTGGCTTGTGGTACCCGAGAAACAATGATGTCGAGCTAATAGGTTTTTCAGATGCTGATTTTGCAGGGAGTAGGGATGACAGGAAAAGCACTTCCGGAACGTGTCAATTCCTCGGAAGAAGGCTCATCTCAGGGAATAGCAAGAAGCAGAGCTGTGTAGCAACCTCCACAGCAGAGTCTGAGTACATCTCGGCTAGCAGCTGTTGCGCACAACTTCTTTGGATCAGAAATCAGTTAGCAGACTATGATCTTCAGTTCAAGGAAGTACCGATGTACAGCGACTCCTCCAGTGCAATTGCTATTGCCAACAATCCGGTATCGCACAGCAGAACGAAGCATATTGAAGTGCGTTACCATTTCATTCGGGAGCACGTGGAGAACAAGGACATCTCTCTCTGCTATGTTCCCACTGACAAGCAGATTGCAGATATTTTCACAAAACCCTTAGACGAGGCCAAGTTCAGTCTCTTCAAAACTGAATTGGGAATGCTCAACTATGAGGAATGAAGACTCCAGAAGCTCCTGGCTCGTGCATCTAGGGGAGCACCTGCCAGGAACTCAAGTGTAAGCATAGGTGCAAGAACTGAGGGGGAGCATGGTGTCAAATGCACCAGACCCAGACTTGCAGAAGCCGAAAAGGGGGAGATTACCCTCTCGGCTAAGGTTAAGGTGGCTCCAAGTTTGCTCTCAAGTAATTGGGAATGAATATCTCTATCAACTCAATTTTAAGTTTATGATTTTCATTCCTATATGCTATATTCACCTTAGCTTGTAGGGTTTAGGCTTATTCAAATAGGGGGAGATTGTTGGGTATTGTATCCATAATGTACCTGATTTGAAGAAGCCCCTGAACAAGCTAAGGTAAATAGACAGTGTGTTTGATGAAATCTTTTAAGTTGTGCTTGCAGTTATTTCACGCTAAGTACACACCAATGTCAGGGTGCAGTGGGTCAATATACACGGGTCTGCGCGACGTAATCCCTCGTTGAGCAGATCAGTGTGTTGGCTTACGTGTACTCTCTCTATTGGGGTGTACTTAATTTCAAGTACAGGGCTATGTTAAAGCAAGAGCAGACAAGGAGCAAGGATGGGCCAAAGACCAGCTCACGGGTTGAAAAACGAGAATCGTCTAAGTGTAAATAGTCGAGAATCACTAAGTGATTCTCGCTGATTCGTCGAGAATCACTAGGGATTCTCGACGAGTCGTCGAGAATCACTAGATGATTCTCGCCAGGTTGGGCCGGCTGTCTCGCCGCAGTCAGAAAATTCTCTAAGGCAGAATCGTCGAGAATCACTAAGTGATTCTCGCCGATTCGTCGAGAATGACTTTGCATTCTCGACGATTTGGCGAGAATCAAATGTGATTCCCGTCGATTCTCCCCGACCTCTATAACCTGTGCTGTCAGAATTCGCCAAGTAGAATTCGGCGAGAATCGTAAGTGATTCTCGCCGATTCGTCGAGAATCACCTACGATTCTCGCCGATTTTGCCTTGGGCGATTATTCCGAATTCCTGGACCGGTCCATGTTACCTGCAGCTATTTGAACCGGACTTTGGTCTTTGCTTTGGTGGGGCCCACAACGGTCATCTCCATGACCTATTGTATAAATACACAGGTATTTGTGTACAGTAAAGGAGAGATATAGAAAACAAAAGCCGAGCCGCCGACTAACCCTAAAATCGCGAACCGCTCCGCCGATCGTCTTCGTCGCCGCTCGTGCAGTAGTCACCGCAGCCGATCTCGATCTTCTCCAGATCCCCGGTGATAGAAGCCAAGTCTTGCACAGCGTCTCACGCGTCTAACCAGAGATCTTTTGTCTCTTGATTTGAGATAGGGAAATCCATCCCCGTCCAAATCGATCGAGACGATCGATCCTAGTGTGACCGTTGGAAGACCTTGCCGACTTCGCTAAGAAGATTGAATCTCCAGTGCATCGCTGCTGCTTTCAGTTGCCGCCGCCAACACCGAGAGCCTTGCCGCCGCCCTTTTGCCGCCGCCGGTCTCGGGGAGATTTTCTCCAAGAAAGTTCAAGGGTTGTGGACTTTTCGTTGCCTACAAGAACAAGTAGTCTAACGAAAAGGGACACGTACATCTTCAAGTTGTTTGTATTTCTTATACACTTCAATTTCCTTTTCATTGTAAAGGAACATTTGGTTCCTAGTTGTAGGGTTGGGTGCAACCCGTGTTGTGGGAGTGTTGACTCCTACGTGTGGAAGGGTTCCTTCTGATAGTGCAAGGATTGGATTTCAATCCTGTTAGTGAAGTGACTGAGTCGTCCCGAGTTGGGAGATAGGTCGAAGGGGGAAAGTGGACGTACCCAAATCGGGGAACCACTATAAATTGCCTGTGTTATTTTCTGTGCTGTGTTGTTTTGTTTTCTTGTGCAGGTACAATTTTAATTCCGCAAATACGCTAAAAGTCACCTATCCCCCCCCCATAGGTGAAGGTAGTTGACACTAGGTGAACTTTCACTTATCGTTGTTTCATATTATATGTGATTGTGGACTTAGTTTTATCTGAACTGTGTATAAGCTTCTTTCTCTTTGGTGATCGTAAAGGCCGGCAAGATCGACGTTTTGTAGTGGCGACCTTCCCGAGTGTCGGTGTCATCACAAAACGACAATTCTGGGCATAAGACCCCGGTGGTTTAAAAAGAAAAAAAAATGGTCTTACAAACTGGTATCAGAGGAAACATCGATCCAAAGAGAAGTAGTCCACAAAAACCCTAGGTCACCCCGCGCGAGCTTAGTTTGAGGACAAACTAGCAGCGGAAGCAATGGTGTGCCCATAAGGGGAATTACATGTAAAGGTCCACCTTTCTTTAGTTCCACTTGTACATTAGCTAACAGTTGGAATTCTTCTTTGTAGCCTGAGGCAAACTCTGCCCTTAGCAGGGAGCACCTCCGGCTGCGAAGATCTCATCTCATAATTCTCTAGTCAACGAGTTAGACTCAACCCACTAGGACACCTGACTAACCATGATAACTTATAGTATGTCATAGTCGGAAATAGACCTTCGGTATGAACTTGGTTAAGGTAAGGAGATATCCAAAGAGAATAAAGGAGAAGTTTAACACGAGAATGACTACCTAAGACATAAACTCAGGTGTCCCTACGGTCCCTATCAAGGATTACTCAAACCGGTAGGACTGCCTTAAGGAGAATTGAGGTCAATAATCTATTAGCAGAATGGCAGAAGACATTTTGTCTCAACCCACGTACCAGTAACAAGATTACCCAGAGACAACCACTAAGACAAACACCAAGGGTCGGATAGGAATTCAAGTTCGGAAGAGACCCATTTGGGATTGGGAATATTTTGACCCTGATAAGGTTGTCGTAAATGTGACTTAGTGTAACATCCTGACTTTTATTGGGCCACCGGAACCCTAATGGGCCCAATAAAAGTGACCTGAACCTCTACCCGAGACTCATAATGGGTAGGAGATGACTCTATTTTGGGGACTTTGAGCTAATGAGCTCCGATTCGAGTTCTGTTTGTTGCTTTGGACTCGTATAACCGGTACGGGTGCAACCAAACTCATTTCATTGCAAACTGAAGTCATATGGTGAATATGACATATCCTTGTAGAACGTCGCGAAAATGAGATTTTTGGATATTGACATAGAAAACTCCGATTTGAGTTCTGTCAGTTCCTATGACTTCGTATAGTTAATACAAACGGATCGGAACTCGTTGCGTCACAATTCGAAGTCTAACGATGATTATGAGCGTTTTGACCATTTTTTCGCGTCGCGACACGCATATTTTGAATATTTAGCAAACGAACTCCGATTCGACTCCGGTCGGTGACATTGGATTCGTATGGTCAATATAAAGTCAACAGAATTGTTTCCAATTAGTTTCAATGACGGGTGGCCAAACCGTGGTCAAATCAAGCTCAGTCGTGCACCGAAAAATGTGCGCACACAAATTATGACACGTCACTCTAACTTTGACCCGGCCTCGATGTCATGGAGCTCTTTTGACTTTGACCACCATGGGAACCCGCCCCATAATTGACTTGGTCAAACCTCCCAAAAAATTGAATTTTCATGAAAAAATCCTAATTTTCAAGTTACCCCCACTTGAGGCCATTCATGTAGGTCACCCTTTGACCCAACATCAGCTTTTTTTGGCTTTATTTTACAGCAAAATTACATCAATGTGGGTGGGCCTTGGGCCAAGCCAAGAGAGAGCCTCTCTCCTTCCCTTTCTCTCTTTCTCAATTCCAAAGCCCAAGCCCATCTAAGTTATACTCAAGATGAGGACACATGGCTGTCCTTGGCCATTCAGATGAAGGCCACCTACCCTAACTTTTTTAAGAAGAAGAAAAATGCTCTCTCTCCCTCTCTTCCTATTGGCCAAAACTCCTACATGACTAAATAGCTCAACCCCCATCCTAGCCACTAGGGGGTACAACCAGCCACCAGGATGCTGACTGACACCTCACCCCCACTTCACCATGGTTAGCTTAATCTAACTCATCTTCTTCCTTAAGAAATCATGGCCGGAAGAGAGAGAGGAGGAGGGAGGTGTTCTCCTCTCCTTCTATAAATAGGCCCCTCTGCCCTCAGAGGAGTACAACCCTATCCAAGCTCAAATGAGGCACCACCATACCTCTTCCGGAGCTTTACCTCGCCGGAGAAAGAAGACCCGCGAGCTCCACCACCCTCCACCACCACTAATGGCGGAACTCGCTGAGAGCTCCCGGAGACCCTAAGAAAGGTGTAAAACTTCTCCTCTCCTTACTCCCTATCTTCTAAACGTATCGCATGCGAGCTCCGGCGGTCGGAGCGCCGCCACCGTCACCCCCCTCCTTCCCGTTCAAAAATAAAAAAAAAACTCCGGCGATGGCCTGCAGAGGAAGGCCGCCGGACCACCGCCGGAGGGAGCGCCAAACCCTAGGAAGTTGTCCGGGGGCGGAGTCACGGCCGGCCAGCGGCCGGTCGGCGGCGGGGAAGGCCTGCAAGGGCGGTTTGTCTCGTACAGGCTTCGGCCTGTTTGGAGAAGAAGATATATATATATATATATATATATATATATATATATATATATATATATATATATATATATACATATTAGAAGTATTATAATATTATAAATATTATAAAATTATAATTAAAATTAGTATTTATTTTATAGAGATCAATCTAGGCTTCTAAGAAAAATATTTTGTACATGAAAATTGTTCTCCTTAATGAGGGCAACCTCCACAAAAAGTTTGAGAATTTTTGAAATTGATTTGCTATTTTTAAAAGGCTAAATAAGAATTATTTGGTCAATTTAGAGGCACAAAATTGCTCGGAAAATTTTGGAAAATTTACTAGGCTCTTTTTAGACCCTCTTAAAGGTTGTATTAAAATTTGAAAACCTTGGGATAAAATTGAATATTTTATAATTTTTGGAGCCTAAGGTCGCGCTTGGAAAATTACGCGCTCAAATTCTTCGAAAATAGGAATCGGAGCGCGTGACCACTTTATATATTTTGAATAGTAAGTTCAATTGGGTAGTCGATGAGAGTTATCATGGTAAGATCTCAAGCGCTGAGTATTTTGAGGTTTTTGCGAAACCATTGAGCGCCTCATTTTCAAATAACTCTCGAACATTTTGGGTGGACTCGGAAGATGAAAGTACGAGTTTCGAGAAAAATAATCCACAACCTCATTATAAGTGAAAAATTTCTCTCATGTGTTAAAAAATGATTTTCGAGGTTGGAATTCGAGGAAGAATGTGCCCTCTGACGAGATTCTCGGATTCGATCCGACGCAAACAATCGAATTGATATTTATTCTCGGATGAATAATATAAATGTAACTCATAATAAACTTCCCCTAATCTGATTAAGTCGTGATTAAAAAGAGCGCAACTGAATTGTTATCGGATCTTAATAATGGGTGAAACCCAAAAGAAACCTCCTGAGAACGGAGATGGAACTGAACTAAGGCTCCTGAGAACGGAGATGGAACTGAATTAAACCTCCTGAGAATGAAGATGAAACTAAATCTGCCTCCTGAGAACGGAGATGAAACTGAAGCCTCCTGAATGGAGTGATTGGACTACTAACCATTTTCTTTATTTTTATTCCAGTCTTGTACTGGTCCAGTTCATTTATTCATTTCAATTCAGTACTTTATTTTCAGTACTCCAGTCCCGTACTGGTCAAGTATTTTCAATTCAGTTCTACTTCAGTCCCGTACTGGTCAAGTACTTTTTATTCAGCTCTACTTCAGTCTTGTACTGGTCAAGTACTTTTAATTCAGCTCTACTCCAGTCTCGTACTGGTCATGTACTTTTAATTCAGCTCTACTCCAGTCTCATACTAGTCAAGTACTTTTAATTCAGCTCTACTCCAGTCTCGTACTGGTC
Source organism: Platanthera zijinensis (assembly GCA_039513925.1). NCBI lineage: Eukaryota > Viridiplantae > Streptophyta > Magnoliopsida > Asparagales > Orchidaceae > Platanthera > Platanthera zijinensis. Next base: position 119,742,089 of record CM077098.1, read on the forward strand.
AAGTACTTTTAATTCAGCTCTACTTCAGTCTCGTACTAGTCAGGTACTTTCAATTCTGTACTACTCCAGTTTTGTATTGGTCATATCTCATTACATCACTCTAAATAAGCAGCATAATCACCGCACTTGTCCTCATTATAATTTACTATTATAATCCCGGGTCCTGCTCTGACGAGCAGTCGTTGTTAAAGTTGAGCCTTAGTTGGGTATAACTGGAGTTGAAGTGATCCTCCAGGTCTAGCTCCAAATAATGCGCTCCCACGCTCCTTGTCGAAAGTAGAGCTAAGCGCTGACGCCCGAAGTCTAAAGCCTAGTGAGGCAGGCCGACGTAGACCCGGGGTGTGTTATGATTGCCTTTTGTTTGATTGTTTGTAAATTGCTTGCGGTGAAATAGTGGCGGGTCAATCTCTCCCGCAGACCGTTCGTACCGGTGTGGGAAGGTCGACGGCTCAAAGCGACAGGGAGATGGGTACCACGGGTGACCGGACGTTATATTTTTCCCCGTTAGGTTTCCTCCGCTGGTCGGCCAAAATGTTCCGCCGGATGTCGCTCACATCCAAGAGTACACAAGGTTGTACGTTAGAGCCTGGGGTTGTGTGATACGACCACCCCCAGAAGTGGCAGAACTTGCCAATGTCACCGACGGCCACATCGGTGAGGCCCGCGGGGCTCGCTACCCTGCTAGAAATTGAAGTGGTCCAAACTATGTCGACATAGGGTTTGTCTGCGCGATTGTGATGCATGCGGTGTGTGCGCGGCTGTGAATGCATGCGATAGGATACAAGTTGTGAATACCTGTTGTGCTAATATGCTAGTGGAGCTGTTACTATAACTGATGTTATTGTTGCTGTCGTTTCAGTTATATTATGCTGCCCTTCTTTTATAAAGCTCCTAGCATAAATATGTGAAATATTGTACTAACTCTCCCTTGCTTTGGCTATCTACTTTCGTTGGGTGGGTGTGTGCTCGCCCCCAGGATATGGATCTGGGGAGGATATTTGTTTTTTACTTAGCTCTGTGACTAACGGTTATTTAAATAACCATTCACAGGAGATGGAGCACCATAGCAACCAGCTGCTACAGGACGATACGCCAGCTGATAGGACTACCCGAGAAGAGGCTCCCCATCGTCTCTGGAGTTGCGATACGTGAGAACTAGCAAGCAGAGTTGGGAGAAAGAGGAGTTATTAGTTGTAGTATTGTATAGCCTATGGGCTCTATGTATAAACTGTGGCTATGGCTTTTTACGATTTTTGTTAAATATACATGGTTACATATATTTACTGTAGTTTCCTGTTAATGCTTCCGTAATACTCTGTGATATGATGTGAATGTTGTGATTCAAGCCAAGCAAGGCGACCAGCTAGTGCTTAGTAGAGTGGGTCGATACCCCTTAAGGAGTACTGAGTGGACGTCTTGGGCAGTAGTACCCCTTCGGCCCGACCCAGGCAAAAGGTTGGGGGGGTGCTACACTTAGAGGGTTAGAGTATGGAGTATATCAATAAGTTTCAGGATGGAACCCCAAATCTAGGGTTGATGCCCTAGGGATTGTGCACCCAGCTAGGACGGATATAATATGTAATATAAAAGATACTTAGCCCAAGGTAGGTATGAGCTTATCTTTTGTTTATTGAGGCTTATCCTTTGTTTATTGGGTAAAGTATTTACTGATTTGGGTTTCCCTTAGACCCCATCTAGAAAACATTGTGTCGTGAACATAGTTAAATTGTAGTAAACCGTATTCGATGCTACTCGGGCATTGTTGTAGAGATAAGAATCTGATTGGGAAGTGGAGATTTTATAAAGTCGTTGCCTACCCACACAAACGAGAAATCTTATCACCAGAAGTATGGTGTAAATCCCGAGAGTGAAGGAAGACGTCATGGATTTTGTTACGCACGGTGAGGTTTGTCGGTTGTTGGGGAACTATTACAGCCACTTCCCGAGTTAGAGTGGAAGTTCGAGGATAGACTGACCGAGGTTGTTGGGGTAACCCTAATATAGTATTGTGAGTCTTGTGCTACGAGAAGGTTTCGGTGGTCAAGATTATGTAGAGGAACCATGGGCAGGAGGAGCATACCTGGGAGCCACCAGATCTAATGCAGCAGAGGTACCCAAATCTCTCCGGGTAAAGTATACATTCAACTTCCTATGGGATGTTACATTCAGTTACTCTCAGTAGAAACCTCGCAGGCCTAACATGAATTTCGGGGACAAAATTTTTATTTTTGTTTATTGTGATTTGTAACATCACATTTCCAACTAGACCCCTAAGAGTGGTTTTGCCATGACTAGGTCGTGACAAACCCTAGGAAGCCCAAGAAGACTAAGTGAGCTTAGACATGAAGGTGGAAACCACCATGGTCTGCAAATAATAGAATTCTAAACAATAGTTTAGGATGACCATAGGGCTTCACCATGACCCCACCACAACATCCCTAACCCATTAGAGGGTCCATTAGAGCCATAAGGATCCATTGAGGTCAACTCAAAGTGGTCAAATTGATTTAATACCACCATAAGCCTAAATTGGGCAAGGTGTCATAACTAAGGGCAATTGGCCTCTAATGTGTCCAACCAACCCTACCCAAGTATTCCTAGACCTTAGGATAGGCCAATGAGTCACTAAGAACATATTGAAGTCAACCCAAAAGGTCAAATTGACCTAGGTCAACTCTACTTAAGTGTTAGGTCAAGTTGGCTCAAATGGGCTAACTCAAGCTCAAACCCAAATCCACTTGGGCTAACCTCTTTTTTATTATCCATATGGGTTAGTGTGGTGCAACTAGGATGAAATAAACATCAAATTCTGTCATAGTGACTAGGAGAGAGAAATGAGAGTTTTCTCAAGTTGGAGGAGAGATAGAAGAGAGAGAAAATGGCCATTTATGGTGTTTGAATGCCCTTGACCCCTCATCTCTCTCTCTCAATTGATGAGAATTAATCTCCCATCATCAGTCAGAGGAGACCGAGGGTTTTCCCCAGCCTTTAGGTGGCTGAATTCAAGGAATATACCATGGCCGAATTCAACCTTTCATGGCCATAAATGGCTTTGAAGCTTAGGTCCTTCCCCTCTCTCATTTGAGTGTTTTAAAAGCTTCACCAGACAGAGGGGAGGAGTTTCCACACTTTTTCTGAAGGAATTGAGCTCTCCCACTGTATGGTTGCAACATACCCGACGACACTACCACCGGCCATGGCGCACCACCACCACACTCGCCGGCAAGCTCGGCTACAGTTCCTCCTCTTCTCCTTCTTCTGTGGACAGATCCTAGGATTTATTTAGAATAAGAATCGGGCTCAATTGAGCCTGATCAAAGCTTTTGTTTTCCTTGTTTTTTGGGAAAAACTCATGTCTCGGGTTCGCTGGAAACAGCCCCTCCGGCGGCCGTGCCGCCGCCCGGCGATAGCCACCACCTCAATGGAGGTGGTGGTGGTGGCCGACTAGGGAGGTGGCCGGGTGGCCAGCAGTTGTGATTGGGAGTTACTCCAAGTTGGGTAGATCTTACCCGTCGGCTGGAGGAAGAAGAAATGTAGGAGCCGTCAGATTCTCCTTTAAGATAAGATCAAACTTATTCAATGTTTTATATGTGCTTTAATGTCACGGTTATTGGGCTATGTTAAATTAATTATTAAAAATACTCAGACCCCCTATAAAAAAAGTGATCAACATAAAACTTGTAGATCTATAAGTCTAGTTTAATTTAAAATTAATTTGAACCAATTTGGAGTTCAGGTTTGACCACAACACTCATTTTGGTGAGATCTACACCTAGGGTTGAGCAGAGTGTGATTTGAGTGCTTCCATCCAACCAGCCATCCAAATGACTTTAAATTTGTAGTGGGGGTCACTATTATTTATACCAACAACCTATCCAAAAATGGGAATTTTTGGACATACTTTTACTATAGTTTTTGAAAATATTTAATAAACCTTGTATAATTTAATTAGAGGGTCTAATGACCTCCAACTTCTCCCAAATTTTTATGAGAGGTTTTTGGGGTCAATATAGGTCTCTGTATAAAATTTCATCTCATTTGGAGATGATTTGGTTTGGATTTTAGTAAACCCTAGCCTTGACCCAAAAGGGGTAATTAGGTCAAAGTGTCCCTTGTGGGCTTAAGGGGCCAAATCACTTCAACAGAGGTTGATACTTTGTCCCCTGATGTGTTATGTCAGTAAACACCCTCCCATGGATTATGGGGTGTATTAGGGTGGATTTGCCCGAGGAACCTAGTTCAAACCCTAAGGTTGAACTTTGGGGGTTTGTGAAGGACATAAAGTGTTATGTCCTTATATGAACTTGGTGTTTAGTACATGTGATTCTAGGGTGGTGAAATGCCCAAAGGAGGAATTTGGTGACATTTAGACCTAGGCACATAACTTAAACCAACTAGGGTTAGTTTAGGCTTATACCTTTTAGGAAAATATTGAGGGATCATATGACCTTGGATCCTTAGGAAATTTTGGCAGAAAGATTTTTATAACAATATGAGTCTTTAGAAATTATTGTAGAATGTTTGGAAGACAGTAGCTTGTACTTGTAGTTTTAATCCTTGTGTTGCCCATATTGATGATTTTGATAAAATAATGGTTAAAATAACTTAGAATGTTATAAAACTTAGTTAGTAATGTTTTGTGATTATATTAAATCTCTGGTAATTTTTGTATAATTGTTGGATTAAGTTTAGTGGTGCTTCTTTCTTTACATCTATTTATTGGTATTATCTTAGATTAATTAATTACAGGTTAATTCATTTATGAAAATTAGTGAAATTTAGTTATATCTAATATTTTGTCATCCTGTAGTGTTCATAAATTTTGGGTGGCCATAACTTAAGAAAATCTAGTATTTCATGTTCAAAATTACCCATGGCCTAACTTTTGGGAAATTAAATAAATGTCAAATTAATTAGGAAAATTATAAGTTTTGTATTTAGACTAAAAATGTCATGATAGACTCCCATTAAATATCTTAAGGCTTTTGGATAAAAATTTGGAGTACCTCCTATCATGTACATCATATATCTTAGGTTGGTCTGCGTATAGTAAAACTATAGAAAATTGGGATAACATATGAAATGAGCTTAGAGAGTTGGGGTTTAATGGTTTACTAGTTTTGGTGAGTGGAAATAGGTTCATCATTAGAAATCATGATGAGGAAAGGGCTGAGTTGACTTGTGTTAAGTGGTGCGCGGGATCGACGAAGGATCGTCATTCCTATAAAGAAAGAAATAGTCAAATACACTAGGGGTTAGATCCAGTATAATATTAAAAGGGATCGGGAATCTAGGTGATAGCCAATAATTGTAAGTGTCTTGCGAAAGGGAATGATAAGCTTCAGCTACCATCATAGTTCATAGTGCCCTGTGAGAGCCCTTCACCGGGAATACCTAGGGCAGTCCTGGGCTAACCTAAACCGTAAGAATAATCTATGTTAAGAGTAACTAGTATAACTAGGATTACACTTACACTCACACTCCCCGGTGTTGTGGGAGTTAGGTTGGGTCTCACGAGCAGTAGGCTCGGTGGTTTTAATGGTGGGCAGGTTAGCCCGACGAGCTGATGGCTCAGTAGATAATTGTGACAGACGGGATAGTCCGGGGAGCTTTGGTTCGGTGGGAGAATATAATACTATTGCATATGCATAAGATAAAAGGTTGTGGGTCTTCAGTATTGGACTGTCGTTCACACCGACGTCGATACGCTGGCTCAGCAGGTATGGTTTACACTTAGCCAAAAAAAGTCTGGTGGATATGGTCAGCATTAGTACGTGGTGACTCTGGGTTGTGTCCTTCCAAAGACATACGTAATGGCTAGGCCTGGTATTGTGGATACCTGCCTAGGAGTGGGGGGCCCGACCCACTGTCTCTGTTTGCCACTACGGAGGTTCCTGGGAGTGAAGCTAGCTGCCCAAAAGGGGGGAACTAAAGGTCTATGCGCATAGAGTCGTGTGTGTGTGTGTGTTGCACTTGCATGAATCATGGCATAACATAGCACTACACTCATACTTGCATATAAACCTGACACTCCATCGTATAAATCGGTATGAGACTTTTCATATGATTGAAGTCTTGCAAAAGATCACTTAACTTATAAGTTTGTATGTGCATTCATATAAGTTAAGGTTTCTTGTTTCTTAGTTTACCTTTCATGTACTTATTGCTTATCTACTTGTTTATACTATTTGCTTACTTATAATTGTTGTGGCTTTATACTCATGATAGACTAGTTCCGCCGTCACCTGCTTTCTTTTTACTCTCCACCTTCATTACCTTCGTTTTCCTTCTCCCCGCTCGGTACCTAGGAGCCATGTGCGAGGGGTGGGGGATGATAAGACTTAGTATTTTTGACTAACGGTCGACGACCACAATATTTTAGGGACTTCGGATGGGAGACACGGAGCAGAAGCAGGGGATATAACACCAGCGGAGTACGGTGCACATGGAGGTGGGCCAGTCTAGCACATGAGCACCGACTACTGGCTCCGTGAGTGATTAGTTTACTTAGCTTCTGCGAGAGTTTTTAGTGAGGATTGATATACCGGGCTTGAGCCCGTTTATATTTCTTTGTACTGTTTTACTTCAGTACTTTTATTATCTTGTGAACTTATCATGGTTTCATATTATATGTGATTGTGGACTTAGTTTTATCTGAACTATGTATAAGCTTCTTTCTCTTTGGTGATCGTAAAGGCCGGCAGGATTGGCGTTTTGTAGTGACGACCTTCCCGAGTGTCGGTTTCACCGTAAAACGGCGATTCTGGGCATAAGACCCCGGTGGTTTAAAAAGAAAAAAAAGGTCTTACAGCCGGGGCGGCGGCCGGCGGCCGGCAAGGCGCGCCGGTGGCGGTTTCCTTTGTGCGTGTAGTGGGATTGACGTGCGAGAGGATCGGGTGTGGTGATCGCACGCGCAGTCAAACCCATTATCCGATTAATTTTAGTGGGGATCATGGGTCAGATGGCTATGTGCACACCCATCACATATAAAATGAGGTTCATACCCAATAATTATGATGGATGATATGAGATTTGACGAGGTGTAACGTCCCAATTCGCGTTAGGCCCCTTGATTGCGTATTTAAGTCTAGGGGGCTGTGGTGAGCCCAATGGGGGTGTGGGTGAACAGGTGCGAACGTACGGGAAATGAGGAAAACAAGGCTAAATGGTAATTTTGGCCAACACGGGTATGGACACGGCCGTGTCCATACCCGTGTGCCTCATGCCAAGATTAGGCTTATCAGTCAGAGAGGTACACGGGTATTGGGACACGGGCGTGTCCCTACCCGTGTGCTGAGGACACGGGTCGAGACACGGCCGTGTCTCTACCCGTGTACCGCAACCCCAGCACGGCAGAAAGATATTCTGGGATGAACACGGCCCTAAACACGGCAGGCGACACGGCCGTGTCAACTGAATACGGGTAGGAACACGGCTGTGTGCCTACCCGTGTCTGCGGTGTATAAAAACGAAAAAGATGTGAAACCCTAGCATTTCATCCCCTTTCTTCTGCCCCGAAATTTCTGAGAGAGTTCTCTTGGCTGGAGGAGGAAGAGGCTTGCCGGAGCCATCCTTGGAAGAAGATTGTCGGGCCATCCTTGGCGGAAACGAAATGCCGCTACGAAGGAGTGCGAGGCTCATGGCCGGCCATGGTGGTACCGTTGAACTTGAGGTGAGCTTTCTCCCCTCTCCCTTGGTGCTAGATCTGTAGTTATTTTAGGAGAGACATCGACTCCATAGAGTCTTGATGGTGAGGAGGAGAGTTCTTAGGATAAGCCTGTTGGAAATTTTCCGTTAGGTGGACTTGATTCATCGAGGCGATCCATTAAAGTCGTACGCGTATATTAGGTCTATTTGGACTCCTACGAGCGCGCGTTAATTTAATTTCGCGAACGGTTGAAGCCTGTGATAGGTGGGCCCAACCGTCTCGTAACTTCAGTCGCGAACTCGGTCTCGCCCTAGGCACAAGATTCGGCATTTATTTGGTATAATATGGAATCCTACTCAATTTTATAGGTTTCGTATTCTTAATTGATTTTGGAGTTAATGAGATTAATTTGCTCATTAGTTTTGTAACTCCAAAATAGGTTTGCCTATTAAACCTAATTTTATTTTATGCCAAAGGACGATCTTTTTCAGTTTTCAGCCGACTAGTGAACTAGGGTGAAATTCCCGATCGCCTTTAGAAACCGCTCGCATCCATCTTCTTCCTTCCAGTTCGCCGGCGTCCAGGTATAGAAGCCCGCTGCTCCACCGGCCTTCATTCAGCCCCTTTTGGTTTGGATCTTCATCAGCGCGAGGAAGAGATCAGTGAAGATCTATCGCTGGCCTTAGGACATACTACTCCAGATCCGCTGAACCTTCACTCAGGCGGAAACTTGTGTCACTTCTCCGGCAATTTTCTGGATCCGGATCGCGCCCTGGCAAGAGATTTTAGGCAGCAGAGGAAGAATAGTCAAGATCCAGATCTACATCTTCTTCTCTCTTCTTCATCGAGCTAGCAGTAAAGGAGTTCTCCGTATCACTATTCTGCTACAGGGAGTTGAGGTGATGCACATTTATTAATTTTATACATATACATAAATATATGTGTTTTGACTAATGTTGTGCAGACGCACTGTTTGCCTACTCTGTCAATTCCTATTATATTACAGCACCTGAACTTGTATGTTAACTGTGCACAGTGAAATTAACATGCAACATATATACATGTTTATATGTGTTTTAATACAAGCCTTGAATTATTACCTTTTGCTAACTAACCCCTTTCATTGTAGAACTCAAGGTTTAAGACTATATTGTATACAAGCGTGTTCTTCTAACATCGCCGCCATGATGAAGCACGAACTAGAGTCCAAGAGCGGTATAAATTAATTTCCGCACTTTATTTATCGTTCGTTCTAGCTCACTTATTTTTGTGTTCATAAAGATAGGAAAATAATTATTGTGTTGTGCTCCAATTGAGATCAATAGTGTTTAGTTAAACGATCCTATAAGTTTATGTGTCGTTGCGTTTGTCAGATATTTTTGATAATATTAATTCCCCGTAGCGACACATACACCATAAATTTATTAACAGTTGGTATCAGAGGCAATTAACTTAAACCTGTTTAGTCTCTTTCATTATTTGGAGTTAATTATTTTTCTACTTAATTTATTTTAACGAACACAATATCAAAACCCATTAAAGATTTTTAGAGAGAGAAAAAAAAATTTGGGATTAAAATTCAAAGTGCTTTTTATTTATTAATCCCGGGCAAAAGTCTCGTGCTTTTCTTTAGACGATCAATTGCCCACACGTCATTAAGGAAAAGAAGCACGATATTAATTTAGGGCAATTTTCAGATATCCCGGTGTGAGAGAGTCTCGTGGATTGATAAGAACTGTAGCCGCCAAAGTGGCCCTTTCGAGTCAATTTGTGAGATTACGGTTTCACATGTTTTAGGGAGTTCTCTGAGACTAGTGCGCAATCATTCACCCAAAGGTGGTGCTTGCGCAATAGGTTCAGAGGGTTACACAAGAACATTTGGACGGTAGTGCGGGGCTCTAGTAATCTATTCACCCAAAGGTGGTAGATCTACGAAAAGCTCAAGCGTAACTGTTGCTAGTTCGTGTGTGGAGAATTACTAATTGTGTGGCTCGTAGTCTGCCCAAAGGTGTTGCGAGTTGACACGCCTGAATTCTCTGTCTAGTGTGCTATTTAGGGTTTTATAGCCACTGTTGCTCTATTTGTCACTAATTTTTCTTTTCTCTCTATTCAGTCACCTTTACGGTTCACAACAACATGGCGACCATTGAGAAACTCACTGGATCGAACTTTAAGAAGTGGAAGTCCGACATCATGTTTGCTCTCGAGATGGCGGACATAGAGATGGCCATGAATACCAACCAGCCTGCGGCCCTCACAGCGACCAGCACTCAAGCTGAGAAGGATCATTACGGTGCATGGAACAAGTCGAACAAAATCTGCTTATTGACTATGAAGCGTTCCATTCCAGAGCACCTGCTGAGTGGTCTTCCTGACACGACCGTCGCTAGAGATTTTCTGACTGCCGTTGGGCAGAGGTATAAGGTGTCTTCCAATGCTGAGATCGGGACACTCATTCAGGACCTCTTCTCCATGAGGTATACGGGAGGAGGCGGTGTCCGCGACTACATTCTGAAGATGGTCTACTTTCAGACCAAGCTGCAGGAGTTGGAAATTACTCTCCCTGAAGCGTTGATCGTGCACCAAGCACTCAATACCCTTCCTGTAGAATTCAGCATTTTGAAGACAACCTATAACTCTCAGGACGAGGCGTGGAGGATCAATGATCTAATTACTCGATGTGTAGCTGAGGAGGAGAAACTGAAGAACGAAAAGACAAACACTGCATTGCTCGTTGTCAAGCCCTCTTTTAAGAAGAAGAAGAAGTTCAAAGCTCTTTTCAAGCCTCGGGATGGACAATCTTCAGGGAACAAGGACACTGGTGGAAAGAAGCCTCTTAGCTGCTTCTTTTGTAAGAAGAAGGGGCACGTAAAGCAAGAGTGCTTAAAGTTCAAGTCTTGGATGGAGAAGCGTGGATTTGCACTTAAAGGTAATCCCTTAGCTCTAGTCCTTTGTGAATCCAATTTAATTGAAGCCCCATCAAGTTCTTGGTGGCTCGATAGTGGAGCAACTAATCATGTTGCTTACACACTACAGGGGTTCATCAAAAGGAGGAGGCCAAGCAAGGGTGAGTGCAGACTCACAGTTGGCAACAATGCTGAGGTGGAGGTGGAGTTTATCGGGGACATTTGTTTAGTCCTTGATTCAGGATATGAACTTATTTTAAAAGACATATTTTATATTCCTTCGTTTAGGAGGAACTTGATTTCTGTTTCTGCACTAGATAAACTTAATTATGGTTTTAATATCTCTTGTGGTTTAATTAAGATTTTTCATGAATCACAGTTTATTGGTCAATGCAGTCTATCTAATGGTTTATATAGAATATGTCTTGCACCTGTTAATTTTTATGCCACCTCATATAATGTAGAACGCGTTGCTAGTAAAAGACCTCTCATTAAGGAACAGTCCTCCATGTTATGGCATAAAAGGTTAGGTCATATCTCTAGAGAAAGAGTAGAAAGATTAATTAAGGAAAATATTCTTCCTACTCTAGACTTCAGTGACCTAGAGACGTGTGTAGACTGCTGTAGAGGTAAAATGACCAAGATTAAGAAGAAAGGCTCAACTCGTAGTTCGAGTTTGTTAGAGGTTATTCATACGGACATCAGTGGTCCTTATTCCACTACCCTCTGTAGAAACACCTACTTCATTACATTCATTGATGACTACTCCCGTTTTGGTTATTTGTACTTAATTAAGGAAAAATCTGAATCTCTTGAAAAGTTCAAGATTTTCAAAACTGAAGTTGAGAAACAAATAGGGAAAGTCATCAAGATTGTTAGGTCTGATAGAGGTGGTGAGTATTTTGGTAGACATGATTCCTCCGGGCAACATAAGGGTCCGTTTGCCAGATATTTGGAGAGTTGTGGCATTGTTGCTCAATACTCCATGTCGGGTAGTCCTGAGCAAAATGGTGTGGCCGAAAGGCGAAATCGCACCCTTAAGGAAATGATGAGGAGCATGATGAGTAGAACAAATCTTCCTGAATTTTTGTGGGGTGAGGCGCTTAAGACTGCAGTGTATATCCTTAATAGAGTTCCGTCTAAGTCAGTACCCAAAACCCCATTTGAAATGTGGACTGGTAGACGCCCCAGCCTTAATCATTTGCGTGTTTGGGGTTGTCCTGCAGAAGTCCGTTTATATAACCCATCAGAAAGTAAGATTGCCCCTAGGTCTTGTCGTTGCTATTTCATTGGTTACCCAGATCACTCCAAGGGATTTAGGTTCTATTCCCCTTTAGGAGGACCCAAAATTATGGAGTCACAAACAGCTAAGTTTTTAGAATTGGATGTCGCTGACGAACCTAGTTGCTCTCGTCCTATTAGTGAAGTCGAGGAAGCTATGCCCATTCATTTATCTCTGCCCTTGACTGGAGATCCTGCGGTGCCTGAACCTGTGATGGAACAAGCAGAGGATATGGAAGTGGTTTTACCACGGATTCCAGTTGAGGTTCCTCCCCATGTTCAGGAGGTTTATCCACCCGCTAGGAGATCTATCAGGCAGAGAAGGCCTGCAATTTCCTCAGACTATGAAGTCTATTTAGGAGAGAGTGATTATGATATTAGTCAAGTGGTTGACCCAGTGACATTTAATGAAGCTGTGTCTGGACCTCAAACTGATCTGTGGTGGGATGCGATGAAAGATGAGATGGAGTCTATGAAGCTGAATAAAGTTTGGGAATTGGTTGAATTACCCAAAGGTTGTAAACCCATTGGTTCTAAATGGGTGTTTAAGACCAAGTTAGACTCTAAAGGTAAGGTCGAGCCGTTTAAGGCCAGACTGGTAGCCAAGGGATTTACACAGAGAGAAGGAATCGATTACCACGAGACCTTCTCTCCCGTTTCCTCTAAAGACTCTTTCAGAGTGATAATGGCATTAGTAGCTCATTATGATTTGGAGCTACACCAGATGGATGTAAAGACCGCATTCCTGAATGGCGATCTTGCTGAAGAGGTCTATATGGTGCAGCCTGAGGGATTCAAGTCTGGTCATTCCGACCAACTTGTATGTAAACTTAACAAGTCCCTATATGGTCTGAAGCAAGCTTCTAGACAGTGGTATTTGAAATTTGATGAGGTAGTTACTTCTTTTGGTTTTGTAGAAAATAAGGTAGACCGTTGCATATATCTCAAGATCAGTGGGAGCAGATTCATCTTCTTAATTCTTTATGTAGATGATATCTTGCTTGCGAGCAGTGATTTGGCATTATTGCATGAATCTAAGCAATTTCTGTCAAAACACTTTGATATGAAAGATCTTGGAGAAGCATCCTTCGTTCTAGGAATTGAGATCATAAGGGACCGATCTCATCATACATTGGCACTCTCTCAGAAAGCCTACATCGAGCGTGTACTTGAGAGATTTAGCATGCTCGATTGTAAGCCTGGTGACGTACCTGTACTTAAAGGTGATAAGCTCAGCTTATCACAATGCCCCAGGAACGACATAGAGAGAGAGCGCATGAAGGATATACCTTATGCTAGTGCGGTAGGCAGCTTAATGTATGCCCAAGTCTGTACCAGACCGGACATTGCCTTCGCAGTAGGACTTTTAGGCAGATATCAGTCGAACCCAGGACCTGATCATTGGGTGGCTGCCAAGAAAGTCTTAAGGTATTTGAAGGGAACTAAGGATGCTAAGTTGGTCTACCATAGAGTTCAAGACCTTGAGTTAGTGGGGTATACGGATTCTGATTTTGCTGGGTGTGAGGATGATAGAAAGTCGACTTCGGGTTATATATTTAAGTTTGCTGGTGGGGCCATTTCATGGAAGAGTGTCAAACAGACACTCATCACTTCATCCACAATGCATGCGGAGTTCGTCGCTCTCTTTGGAGCTTCCACTCACGCGGTGTGGCTTAAGAATTTCATTACGGAGTTGAAGGTCGTTGATTCAGTGGCTAGACCCATCCGGATGTACTGTGATAACATCTCTGCAGTTATGTTCTCAATGAACAATAAGAGTATCACAGGGTCGAAACATATGGAAATTAAATTCTTGACCGTTAAGGAATTGGTCAAGAAAGGTGAAATTTTGGTGGAGCATTTAGGGACAGATGACATGTTGGCTGATCCACTTACTAAAGGACTTCGCCCTAATGTGTTTCGTAAACATGTTATTAATATGGGGCTTAAAGAGTCAATCGATGTCCTTGATTAGTGGGAGGCTACGTGCTGCTCCAATTTAGTTTTCTGTCATTTAAATTGCACTTTATTTAATTTGTTAATAATTAAAGAATATTCATTCAGGAATATCATTAAGTTTCGATATTCGTTGAATTTATGTGACACGTCACACTTTATACAAAGTCTCATGACTTGTGTTGGTCGGAGCGTAAGGCTAGGGCACTTCATTTGGATTATAGCCTGTAGTATGTTTTGACACTTGAATTCAAAACCTTGAGGTTAAACATACTTGTTCTTTTGAACGCTTAAGAATTTCTCGCAGCATGGTTTAGTGCATTCATTTGAGAAGTTTGGTTGACCACCAAATTAGAACAACCTTCATGTGCACATTTTCAGTGTGTTGTTCTATGGTTTATATAACCGCGCTTTGTCCATGTCAATTAGATCTGTAAGCTACTGTGACCATGGAAGGTCCCGTGTCGTTTAATGATGCGGTTGCCGCCATGATTCAGAGTGAAAGATTTAATTGGACCGGATTGACGTGGGAGTAGACTCAATATCGCGTTCACTAACTGGTACCCTTAAATTTAGTGAAGATTTTATCGGAATGTCATAAGTTACGATGAACGCAAATCCAAGTGGGAGAATGTTGGAAATTTTCCGTTAGGTGGACTTGATTCATCGAGGCGATCCATTAAAGTCGTACGCGTATATTAGGTCTATTTGGACTCCTACGAGCGCGCGTTAATTTAATTTCGCGAACGGTTGAAGCCTGTGATAGGTGGGCCCAACCGTCTCGTAACTTCAGTCGCGAACTCGGTCTCGCCCTAGGCACAAGATTCGGCATTTATTTGGTATAATATGGAATCCTACTCAATTTTATAGGTTTCGTATTCTTAATTGATTTTGGAGTTAATGAGATTAATTTGCTCATTAGTTTTGTAACTCCAAAATAGGTTTGCCTATTAAACCTAATTTTATTTTATGCCAAAGGACGATCTTTTTCAGTTTTCAGCCGACTAGTGAACTAGGGTGAAATTCCCGATCGCCTTTAGAAACCGCTCGCATCCATCTTCTTCCTTCCAGTTCGCCGGCGTCCAGGTATAGAAGCCCGCTGCTCCACCGGCCTTCATTCAGCCCCTTTTGGTTTGGATCTTCATCAGCGCGAGGAAGAGATCAGTGAAGATCTATCGCTGGCCTTAGGACATACTACTCCAGATCCGCTGAACCTTCACTCAGGCGGAAACTTGTGTCACTTCTCGGCAATTTTCTGGATCCGGATCGCGCCCTGGCAAGAGATTTTAGGCAGCAGAGGAAGAATAGTCAAGATCCAGATCTACATCTTCTTCTCTCTTCTTCATCGAGCTAGCAGTAAAGGAGTTCTCCGTATCACTATTCTGCTACAGGGAGTTGAGGTGATGCACATTTATTAATTTTATACATATACATAAATATATGTGTTTTGACTAATGTTGTGCAGACGCACTGTTTGCCTACTCTGTCAATTCCTATTATATTACAGCACCTGAACTTGTATGTTAACTGTGCACAGTGAAATTAACATGCAACATATATACATGTTTATATGTGTTTTAATACAAGCCTTGAATTATTACCTTTTGCTAACCCCTTTCATTGTAGAACTCAAGGTTTAAGACTATATTGTATACAAGCGTGTTCTTCTAACATCGCCGCCATGATGAAGCACGAACTAGAGTCCAAGAGCGGTATAAATTAATTTCCGCACTTTATTTATCGTTCGTTCTAGCTCACTTATTTTTGTGTTCATAAAGATAGGAAAATAATTATTGTGTTGTGCTCCAATTGAGATCAATAGTGTTTAGTTAAACGATCCTATAAGTTTATGTGTCGTTGCGTTTGTCAGATATTTTTGATAATATTAATTCCCCGTAGCGACACATACACCATAAATTTATTAACAAAGCCATGCCTAGGTTTTCTAGGCTTAGTCTCCCTCAACCTTCTCATCATTCAAAGTGGAGATGAGAGGGGTTTTCGTTGAGGGTTTGGCTTTGAAAGGAGAAATAAGGTTGAGTGTGATTTCTGGAGAAGTTTATGCGAGGTCGTTGCACGGAAGAAGATGAACGGATGCCGTTCATCTCGCCTTAAGATGCGTGCAGAAATCTGATTTCTGCACACGGCGACCTTCGTGGCCAATTTCAGAGGTGTTTTGGCCAGATCTGGGTAATCGACTCAACACGAAAGTCGTAGCCCTTGAAATTACCTTTCCAACGAGTGGTTGCACGTTTCCATGCGATACCCGTAGCCACGGGAAAGCTGGTTCGAGTCCGCTGCGTTCGGGAAAATCCTGTACAGGAAACTGTTTCCTATACGTATTCGAGTTGAATTTCTGGTATGTTGCGACCAGATCTGGGCGATCGACTCAACACGAAAGTCGTAGCCCTCGCGAATACCTTTCCAACGAGGGGTTGAGCATTGTGATCGGATTTTTGTAGCTCTGGGAATCCCAGTTTTAGTATCGGGCTATCCTATGTTAATGCACTTGTTAATTTATAATGTTAGCACTCTTGCAATGGTTGTGATTTGCTCATTTGTTATCTTGCTCCCATATATTTATAATGTTGTAGTTACTGTAATTTAGCATGGTTAACCATTTGGTTGTGTAATAAGGAATAACCATGTATTGGTAGAGAAATGGATTGGATGAGAAGGCTAGAAATTAAGAGTTGAGATTGGTATAGAATATATTTATATAGTTTGGTGTTGAACATATCTATTATGCGAAATGTTGAGGTGAATTCATTGAATAGATGGGCGTGAATATGATGAACACTATGTGAAGAGTATTTTGTAACCGTAATCCGAGCCCAAGGGATTTATTAACAACCGATGCTTAGAGTTGAAGCCTCCCTACGGGTAGCATCGAGTGAGTTGTTTTGGGGCATGTGATGTGCGACGATTCATCGTGTCGCGATATTGAGATAATGATTGTGGCAGGTCTACGGGTTCGCCAGTCGTCACACCGATGGGAGCCAATGGGTAGACCTTGGGCGGTAGGGTTAGATACTTGGTGTCCATAACCCGAGATCTCCTCCGCGCCATGAGAACGGTTGGGCTTGCACCTCGTGTGTTTCCGAGGTTCCATCCGGTTCGAAATCAAAGGCCAGGTTGGGCTGTGTTCTTGGTGCACATCTACCCAAGACACCTTCTGAGCCGTAGTACGCATGTGAGCTCCGCTGTTGTGTTTTTAGCGTTGAGGCGTACGAGGGCCTAGGATAGGTAGTGTGATACCACCTAGTAGTGGAGACGCCCGCTCCACTGTCGCCGTCTGGCCACGACGGACGATGCCTGAGAGGTTAGCTACCTGCTCGAAAAGTGGGAACTTCAAGTCTGTGTCGACATAGCAACTTGCATGTGCGTGCGCATGATTCGGTCATAGCATAACATTCATATCATGTCATTCATTGCATACACAAGATCCTCATCGTATAAGTTTGTATGGGCACTCTTATACGATGAGTTACTTTACTATTAAGCCGATCCTTAACTTATAAGTTTGTATGGGCACTTTTATGAGTTAAGTTACTATTCTGATTACTTATACCTGCTGTCATATATATAGATATTTGTAGAACTGCTAGTTGTGTAGCGTAGTTTGTACTCCACCATATTTACAGTCACCTGTTTGTTTACTTGCTTATATATATATATACATTGTACCTTTGTTCCTTTCTCCGCCCGGTGCCGAGGAGTCGTCGGGGGAGCGGATGTGAAGCCACTTAGTCTTATGACTAACGGTTGCTACGTCTTCCTTTTTAGGAGGAAACCCCGTAGGTAGAGCAGCAACGGACTATGCAGCAGGACAGCCAGGCCCGGACGATAGGACCTGAAGTGGTGGTGCCATCGGCACCGTCAGTGACAGTCGTGAGTGTTTTCATGTAGCCGTTTGGCAAAACATTTCTAGACTCTTGTTCTTTTGTACAAGCCTGTTGTGCTTGTTATCTTCCGCTCTTTTGGACTTAAACTTAGTTATGAATTGAACTGCTTTACTTTTCTGTTATGGTTGGGTTGGCATAGTTATGTGATATGGATTGTAGCCGGCAGAATAGGCGTCTTATGGTAAAGGCTAACCTGTGTGTTAGTGCTACCGCAAGGCGGCTATTTCGGGCATAAGACTCCCCTCGTGCCGTGTGTTGTGTTCCGGGAGGGGGTCTTACAAATGGTATCAGACTTAGCCGATCTTCAACTAGAGCAGTCATGTAACAATGGGCCACTCCCGTTCGATTAGTCGGTTTGGGGACAAACCGACTTAGCGGAAGCAGTGGTGTGCCCATATGTAATTCGCACTAAGTTGTCCAACTTTGACATTAGTTTTAGCCAACCTGACCCTAGTTTGTACCTTGCGTATAGGTCCCAGCGCAGGTGGAGCCGGTTGGGGGCACTCCTACCCCTTCCGTCCCTTCACAATTCCAGCAGTCGGAACTGGGACAAACACTGTCAGCCATATTGGATGCATTTAAAGCCCAGCAAGCTCCGGTGCAACAACAAGCGCCAGGCTCCAACTGGTTGAGCACCTTCCGTGCCCTGTCCCCTCCTTCCTATCTTGGGACAGAATCGCCGGTGCGCACCGAGGAATGGCTTGATACCGTGCAGGAATTGATGGCTGGCATAAGATGTCCGAATAGCATGGCGGTGACATTGGTAGTGACGCTGCTAGAGCTGCACGCCAAAAGGTGGTGGAAGTCCCTCATGGGCTCCACCTTCCAAGGGCGGTTGTACACGGACATCAGTTGGAACGAGTTCACCAAGGCTTTTCTGGATCACTTCATCCCTTCTTCTGCTCGGGATGAACTTGAAGAAAGATTTCTGCAGCTGAAGCAGGGATCGAAATCGGTAACGGAGTACCAGAGGGAGTTCCAACACCTCGCTAGGTTTGCCGATTCCTATGATTTGGACGATAGAGGCTACGCGAAGCGCTTCTACAAAGGGTTGAGGGACCCCCTGAGGCAGGCCCTTTTGTTTATAGCCGATGCAAGCCTGGCAGAAATCATCGACATGGCAAAGAGACTGGAGGCGGACCACATGGGATGTGGCAAGAGACCTGCGGAAGGAGTAATTGAAGTCGGCCCTAGTAATAGAAGGCGGAATGATCATGACAGAGGAAGGGGAAACCACAGAGGCGGTCGGTGGGTCAACCGGAACTATCGGGTGGAGTACCCAATTCCGCAACCACTAGCTTTACTTCCACCACCGCAGCAGCAACATTATCAACAACCTGGGGGCCGACGTGAGGTGATATGTTTTGAGTGCAACCAACCGGGGCATGTCCGACGAGTTTGCCCGCGACTGATCGGGGATGCTCCTATTGCTCTCCCTCCAGTAGCTCCACGGGGGCGAGGGCACATGCGTGGCCGAGGAAGAGGACCACCAGGGAGAACTCAAGGACATGCACGGGAGCATGTATTCGCATTGGATATGACTCAGGAGAGAAATCCGCAGGAAGTCATCACCGGTACGTGCAAAATTTATTAATAATATATGACTTGTTAGATTTACGATACAAATGATACGCGCAATTCTGAATAGTGATTACCCTTTTTGGAACCTAGGCACCGTCATGGTTAGCGGGAGCCCCGCCTATATGTTATTTGACACGGGTGCGTCTCACTCGTTCATTTCGGCGGACTTCGTGAAGGACTTGGAGGGAGTGCAACACTTCACGGGCACTACTCAAAGGGTGCGCCTTCCGGACGGCTCTGAGATGACGTCGTCAGCAAGTTGCGACTTCGACACCCTTATTGGAGGAAAGTTCTTTGAAACTCCGGCTACAGTGTTAAGAATCCCGGAGTTCGATCTCATCCTGGGCATGAAGTGGTTGAACTGACACCACGCCAGGATCAATTGTGCGGAGAAGCAAGTTATGTTGAGGCATGGAGACTCGGAAGTCATCTTCCAAGGTATTAGATTCGCACCCCGTAAATTATTATCTTCAATCCAAGTTATGAAATCTCATATGGAAGGGGACGAGGTCTATGTAATTTGCTTCGAGTTGAAGAAATTGACATTAGAGGTCAAGGATGTGCGGGTGGTGCGAGAATTTCCCGAGGTATTTCCCGAGAAATTGTCGGGACTACCCCGCATAGGGAAGTGGACTTCCAAATCAAGCTAATTCCGGGTGCCAAGCCCGTCTCGCGAGCTCCATACTGAATGGCTCCGAAGGAACTTGCAGAGTTTTAGAGTCCAGCTTCAGGAATTGGTGGAAGCAGGGTTCGCTCGCCCAAGCTCGTCGCCTTGGGGAGCGCCCGTTTTGTTCGTCAAAAAGAAGGATGGCACCCTGCGGTTATGTATTGATTATCGAGAGTTGAACCGGTTAACGGTGCGGAACACCTATCCCCTACCGCGCATTGATGAATTATTTGATCAATTGGTGGGATCGTATTGGTTCTCCAAGTTAGATCTGCGTTCGGGATATTATCAGCTGAGGATACAAGAAGATGACATTCAGAAGACGGCGTTCAGTTCGAGATATGGTTTGTATGAATTCACCGTGATGCCGTTTGGGCTCACAAACGCCCCTTCCGCCTTTATGAGCTTGATGAACAAGGTGTTCAGCCCTTATTTGGACATCTTTGTCATCGTGTTCATCGATGATATCCTAGTCTACTCCAAGACTGAAGCAGAACACGCCGAACATCTAACTTTAGTGCTGAGGAAGCTAAAGGAGCACACTTTGTTTGCCAAGTTCAGCAAATGCGAGTTTTGGCTTCAAGAGGTCGCGTTCTTGGGCCATGTGATTAGTGGGGCGGGGCTAGCAGTAGATCCGGCCAAGGTGCGGGCCGTGAAGGAGTGGTCGCCATTGAAGTCAGCGGCCGACATACGGAGCTTTCTTGGACTTGCCGGGTACTATCGCAAGTTCGTGAAAGGCTTCTCGAAGATCGCCCTTCCCCTTACTACGCTGACCAAGAAGGGTGTGCCGTTTGAATGGACACCCCAGTGCGAAGCTGCATTCGAAGAGTTGAAGGACAGATTGACGACTGCACCCATCCTAGCTCTTCCATCTGGGAAGGAGGGCTTTCAAGTTTACACGGATGCGTCGTATCAAGGGATGGGAGCTGTGTTGATGCAGAATGGGCATGTGATCGCTTATGCTTCAAGACAGTTGAAGAAGCATGAAGCCAGCTACCCGGTGCATGATCTAGAGTTGGGAGCGGTGGTATTCGCCTTGAAGATTTGGAGGCATTATTTATATGGCGTCCACTGCGAGATCTACTCGGATCACAAAAACCTGAAGTACGTTCACACCCAAAAGGAGTTAAACTTGAGACATCGGCGGTGGTTGGAGTTCTTGTGCAACTATGAATTCACCTTGAACTACCACCCCGGGAAGGTTAATTCCGTAGCTGATGCCTTGAGCCGAAAAGCACCGGGAATGAGCACGGAATCTCGCTTGATGAGGATGGAGTTAATCCGGACACTACAAGAGATGGAAATCACTTTGGTCTTTAAGAATCAATCGGAAGAGTATACAGAATATTTGGCCGCGATGAGTATAGTCTGCAACATACGAGACCGGATCCGGACGGAACAAAAGAAGGATGCGGCTTTAACCCCGGCTTTCAAGTCAATGGAGGATGGGACTACGGAAGAATACTCCCTAAAAGACGGCCTCGTCCATTTTCGTGGCCGGCTTTACATCCCCGAAGGTGACAACATTCGGGAGGATATTCTAAAGGAGGCCCATTGCTCCAAGTACTCGGTGCACCCGGGGATCGCGAAGATGTACACCGATTTGAGAAAGACAATGTGTTGGCCGGGCATGAAGAGGAATGTCAAGTACTTTATTACTCATTGTGTGGCCTGCCAAATGGTGAAGGCGGAGTGCAGAAGCCCCGGTGGAATGCTACAGTCGTTGCCCATCCCCGAATGGAAATTTGAGGACATCTCCATGGACTTCGTCCACGGGTTACCTCGCTCGCGCTCGGGGAATGATTCTGTGTGGGTGATAGTTGACCGGTTGACCAAGGTAGCCCGATTTATCCCAATGAAGAAGGAGGCGCAGGTGGGCGTCCTAGTGCGTCTCTTTGTGGAGCAATTTGTGCGGTATCATGGTGTGCCGAAGACGATCGTCTCCGATCGGGATGGTCGGTTTACTTCAAGAGAATGGAGGGCTGTACAGGCTTATTTGGGCTCGCGCCTCGCCTTTAGCACAGCCTTTCACCCTCAAACGGACGGGCAATCTGAACGAACCATCCGAACATTGGAGGACCTTCTGAGGTTGTGTGTGCTAGATAAAGGAGAACCATGGGAGAGACTCTTACCTCTCGTGGAGTTCTCTTATAATAACAGTCATCAAGCAAGTATTGGAATGGCACCTCATGAAGCTTTGTATGGAAGGAGGTGTAGAACACCCTTGTCCTGGGTGCAAGACGAAGATCCGAAGACATTTGGAAATGAGTATATTGATGACACGGATGCGGTGGTTAGGTTGATCCGGGATCGAATGCTAGAGGCTCAAAGCCGACAGGCGAAATATTACAACGCAAGGCACTGTATGGTGGAGTTTCAAGTGGGTGATAAGGTGTTCCTGAAGATTCGACCGATGCACGGAGTGTCGCGGGTGCGTGGAGTCAAGAAGCTCAGCCCAAGGTATGTCGGGCCCTATGTCGTAGTGGAAAGGATTGGCCCTCTGGCCTATCGATTGGAGTTACCACCGGAGCTGGAGAACCTTCACGACGTGTTCCATGTATCGTCGCTTCGGAAGGCTTTGTTGCGGCCTGAACAGTATATCCCACGACGGATGGTGCCGTGGCGTCTGATAGGTCTGTGCGACTGGAGCCGGTGCGGATCGTTGATAACGAGACAAGAACCTTGCGCCGCAAAAGTGTTCCCTTGGTGAAAGTGCTATGGTCTAATCATGGGAAGGAGGAGTTCACATGGGAGCCAAAGGATTTAATGCGAGGGCGCTACCCGGAATTATTTACTCCAGGTAAGAATTTTATTTGAAAGCATAGTTCCCTTTTATGTGTTTCACTCCCATAGCCTTACCCTGATTTCGGGGACGAAATCTTTTATTTTGTTTATAGGATTTGTAACGTCCCAATTCGCGCTAGGACCCTTGATTGCGTATTTAAGTCTAGGGGCTGTGGTGAGCCCAATGGGGGTGTGGGTGAACAGGTGCGAACGTACGGGAAATGAGGAAAACAAGGCAAAATGGTAATTTTGGCCAACACGGGTATGGACACGGCCGTGTCCATACCCGTGTGCCTCATGCCAAGATTAGGCTTATCAGTCAGAGAGGTACACGGGTATTGGGACACGGGCGTGTCCCTACCCGTGTGCTGAGGACACGGGTCGAGACACGGCCGTGTCTCTACCCGTGTACCGCAACCCCAGCACGGCAGAAAGATATTCTGGGATGAACACGGCCCTAAACACGGCAGGCGACACGGCCGTGTCAACTGAACACGGGTAGGAACACGGCCGTGTGCCTACCCGTGTCTGCGGTGTATAAAAACGAAAAAGATGTGAAACCCTAGCATTTCATCCCCTTTCTTCTGCCCCGAAATTTCTGAGAGAGTTCTCTTGGCTGGAGGAGGAAGAGGCTTGCCGGAGCCATCCTTGGAAGAAGATTGCCGGGCCATCCTTGGCGGAAACGAAATGTCGCTACGAAGGAGTGCGAGGCTCATGGCCGGCCATGGTGGTACCGTTGAACTTGAGGTGAGCTTTCTCCCCTCTCCCTTGGTGCTAGATCTGTAGTTATTTTAGGAGAGACATCGACTCCATAGAGTCTTGATGGTGAGGAGGAGAGTTCTTAGGATAAGTCATGCCTAGGTTTTCTAGGCTTAGTCTCCTTCAACCTTCTCATCATTCAAAGTGGAGATGAGAGGGGTTTTCGTTGAGGGTTTGGCTTTGAAAGGAGAAATAAGGTTGGGTGTGATTTCTGGAGAAGTTTATGCGAGGTCATTGCAAGGAAGAAGATGAACGGATGCCGTTCATCTCGCCTTAAGATGCGTGCAGAAATCTGATTTCTGCACGCGGCGACCTTCGTGGCCAATTTCAGAGGTGTTCTGGCCAGATCTGGGTGATCGACTCAACACGAAAGTCGTAGCCCTTGAAATTACCTTTCCAACTAGTGGTTGCACGTTTCCATGCGATACCCGTAGCCACGGGAAAGCTGGTTCGAGTCCGCTGCGTTTGGGAAAATCCTGTACAGGAAACTGTTTCCTGTACGTATTCGAGTTGAATTTCTGGTATGTTGCGACCAGATCTGGGCGATCGACTCAACACGAAAGTCGTAGCCCTCGCGAATACCTTTCCAACGAGGGGTTGAGCATTGTGATCGGATTCCTGTAGCTCCGGGAATCCCAGTTTTAGTATCGGGCTATCCTATGTTAATGCACTTGTTAATTTATAATGTTAGCACTCTTGCAATGGTTGTGATTTGCTCATTTGTTATCTTGCTCCCATATATTTATAATGTTGTAGTTACTGTAATTTAGCATGGTTAACCATTTGGTTGTGTAATAAGGAATAACCATGTATTGGTAGAGAAATGGATTGGATGAGAAGGCTAGAAATTAAGAGTTGAGATTGGTATAGAATATATTTATATAGTTTGGTGTTGAACATATCTATTATGCGAAATGTTGAGGTGAATTCATTGAATAGATGGGCGTGAATATGATGAACACTATGTGAAGAGTATTTTGTAACCGTAATCCGAGCCCAAGGGGTTTATTAACAACCAATGCTTAGAGTTGAAGCCTCCCTACGGGTAGCATCGAGTGAGTTGTTTTGGGGCATGTGATGTGCGACGATTCATCGTGTCGCGATATTGAGATAATGATTGTGGCAGGTCTACGGGTTCGCCAGTCGTCACACCGATGGGAGCCAATGGGTAGACCTTGGGCGGTAGGGTTAGATACTTGGTGTCCATAACCCGAGATCTCCTCCGCGCCATGAGAACGGTTGGGCTTGCACCTCGTGCGTTTCCGAGGTTCCATCCGGTTCGAAATCAAAGGCCAGGTTGGGCTGTGTTCTTGGTGCACATCTACCCAAGACACCTTCTGAGCCGTAGTACGCATGTGAGCTCCGCTGTTGTGTTTTTAGCGTTGAGGCGTACGAGGGCCTAGGATAGGTAGTGTGATACCACCTAGTAGTGGAGACGCCCGCTCCACTGTCGCCGTCTGGCCACGACGGACGACGCCTGAGAGGTTAGCTACCTGATCGAAAAGTGGGAACTTCAAGTCTGTGTCGACATAGCAACTTGCATGTGCGTGCGCATGATTCGGTCATAGCATAACATTCATATCATGTCATTCATTGCATACACAAGATCCTCATCGTATAAGTTTGTATGGGCACTCTTATACGATGAGTTACTTTACTGTTAAGCCGATCCTTAACTTATAAGTTTGTATGGGCACTCTTATGAGTTAAGTTACTATTCTGATTACTTATACCTGCTGTCATATATATATATAGATATTTGTAGAACTGCTAGTTGTGTAGCGTAGTTTGTACTCCACCATATTTACAGTCACCTGTTTGTTTACTTGCTTATATATATATATATACATTGTACCTTTGTTCCTTTCTCCGCCCGGTGCCGAGGAGTCGCCGGGGGAGCGGATGTGAAGCCACTTAGTCTTATGACTAACGGTTGCTACGTCTTCCTTTTTAGGAGGAAACCCCGCAGGTAGAGCAGCAACGGACTATGCAGCAGGACAGCCAGGCCCGGACGATAGGACCTGAAGTGGTGGTGCCATCGGCACCGTCAGTGACAGTCGTGAGTGTTTTCATGTAGCCGTTTGGCAAAACATTTCTAGACTCTTGTTCTTTTGTACAAGCCTGTTGTGCTTGTTATCTTCCGCTCTTTTGGACTTAAACTTAGTTGTGAATTGAACTGCTTTACTTTTCTGTTATGGTTGGGTTGACATAGTTATGTGATATGGATTGTAGCCGGCGGAATAGGCGTCTTATGGTAAAGACTAACCTGTGTGTTAGTGCTACCGCAAGGCGGCTATTTCGGGCATAAGACTCCCCTCGTGCCGTGTGTTGTGTTCCGGGAGGGGGGTCTTACACGAGGTCCCCTTAAAATGATCTGGGTTGCAGGTAGCCAAGCCGCTCCCTTCTTTGATGGAGGAAGTGGGATTGAGTGCTTGACCAAAGTCAACCCCACTACCGCCGAAACCGCCAATGTCATCGCCGCGCCAACCGTCATCGCCCCCGCCGCACCCAAACCGTCATTGCCGCCGCCATCGCCACCGCCATCGCGCCACCATTGCCGCCATCGCGCCTCTTGGCCGCGCCGCCTTCGCCAACCACGAGGCTGCCTGCCGGCCTCCCAAATGCCGACCCCCGTCTCTCCCTCCTCTGGTCGGCCTCCCGTCGCCGGGGGCTCGCCATCGACCGCCCCCTCCGATCGACCCTCTGTCACCGTCTGATCATCCTGCACGATCTCCACCAACCGATATGCGTGCCACCACCAGCGTAACTACCCGAAGTGGGGGTGTGAATAGTCGGTCGGGTGTGCATATAATAATCTCATTAAGATATTATAAAAAAATATGTATATTAAATTATATTAATTTGGCCTATAAATAATAATTCTGTTGGTTATGGTTTGCGAATAATGGTGCAATCACATAATCATCCCTGGGCCTATAAATAGAGCATCAGACCCTACATATCCACCTTTCCTCTCATCGGAATTCCTCCTAAGAGTTTCTCTCTTCTC
Organism: Platanthera zijinensis; assembly: GCA_039513925.1. Classification (NCBI taxonomy): domain Eukaryota; kingdom Viridiplantae; phylum Streptophyta; class Magnoliopsida; order Asparagales; family Orchidaceae; genus Platanthera; species Platanthera zijinensis. The sequence goes on from CM077098.1 coordinate 119,768,586, forward strand.
TCCTATTTTTCCTACGAATTTCTCCCTCCTCTCCTATTTTTTCTACGATCATTCTCTCTCCACCTCATCCTCCTTGTGCGCGCTCCCCCTTTGCGCGCGTCCTTTTGTGCACACATCCTTTTGTGTGCACGTTTCTCCTTGTGCGCATTCCTCTTTGTGCACGTTCTTCCGCACGCACATTCTTCCTTGTGTGCGTCCCTCCTTATGCGCATTCTCTATGCATTCTGCACTCAAGATCGCTCTAAGCACGCTGTTGCGCGCTCCGCTCTACTACAAGCGCTCCATGACCTCAACTCAAGAACAAGTAGATCAGCCGCCAATGAGATCAGCATTCCAGACTCCTCTCAACTCAACAGGAGACAAATTGCAGAGACAAAGCCACGCAGAAATCGTCACTCAAGTCTCCATGCAGCAGTCAAAGATTCCAGAATATCTGGAGTGTGAAGCTCCTTACTGCAACAAATGAAAAACTTAGCTCCGTTAATGGTGGTCTTTCACCCCCCCCCCCCCCGAGTCTTTCTCTCTCTAATAATTGTAATAAGGAGTGTTTTGTCACCTTCACCTTCTTCAAAAACCCGACCTATAACACGGCAAGAATAGTGGAAGTTTGATCAGCACCGATCCGACCACGTAGTTTTTCACCAAATTTATGGGTTTTCCACGTTAAAAAATTGACTTGTCAGTTTTTATTTTTGTGACTGTTTGCGTGCTCGACTGCTCCATGGACTAAGGCGGCCTAGTTCAGTCCCATCTACCAGGAGCGTTTAGTTGGCCCCAACAAGATTATTGTTATAATAATCATTATGGTCCACATACAACCATATAGGTCGGTGCTTAAACATTATTATATGACCGTTGATAACCGCGCAACAACTTTCGCTACTCACGCTTCTACGCAAATAAAATTTAGTAGATTCACAATGAGAACTTGAAAGTCGAAGTGCTTTGTATGATCTCATATTCGGCCGCAAAGATACGAAGAACTACTGATATCTATACAAAGCACAGAAACTTCAGCTCCATTTATCATGTGGATGACAATGTCAGATATGAGATTTATTATCAGTTCATGCTATAATATTGTTTTAGCTCAATTTTCTAAAATTTAAAGCTTGACATTTATTCTGTTATATTCGTCTATGACGGAGATACCAATTCTTATTTGCTTTGGCATTTAGATGATAAACTTTTCATACATTTGTTGTTAAAAGTTTACTCCCCAACACCACAAATTATTCCAATTTGAATGTGATACCGTGAACAAGTAGCGGAAGTACGGGCAAACCTACCATAGGTCGATGGTGGGCGGCCGCCAACACTGAAGTTAAATTTTTTTTTTTAAGTAGTATTAGGCACTGTTTATCATTGTGGCAAATATTTTTTACAGTATTTGCCACAGTTGTAAACCTTGGCTAATACTTTTAAATGAAAAAAAAATCATTAAAATGAAGAGGCGTTATAACTTAAAAGCCCGAGAGAGCTTTCTCCCTTCCGCGAAATTGCGTCTAGGACGTTTCCTCATTTTCTCCTCCGCGCGAGCTTTCTCCCTTCCGATTTCCGGCAACATCAATGACTGGTACGGTGAGTCCACATTTGCAATATCTGTCGACAGAGATGAACAATTGTGACGTGGAGAGACAAACTATTGTGACGTGGAGAGTTAAAACACAAGTATCTCTCTGTTTCTTGAAGGATATATGGATTTTTCTATGTATTTTTCATTTAAATTTGATTTAGCACCTTCTGTAAGGGTCCGTTCGTTTCAACAACATTGATATTAAAGTATTGGCTTTAAGAAAATGAAAGTCATTTCTGTTGTTCGTATCAACAATTGTAGAGTGAAATTGGCTTTCTGACAGAAAGCCGTAGATATTCACACAAAACTAAAAACTCATTGGTTCAATGTCTATCTCTAGGTGCGGATATTGAGATTGCTAACATCGAATTTTCAAAAGAAGAATAATTTTTTCTGCATAAATGCGATTTTTTTGGACCAGGCATGATTTTTTCGCCCGAACGTGACTTTTTTGCACGTACGCGATTTTCTGGTCAGGATGCTATTTTTTCGCCATGACGCTATTTTTTCGCCCGGACGCGCTTTTTTCGCCCGGGCGGGCTTTTTTCGACCGGACGGATTTTTTCGCCTGGACGCGATTTGTTCGACCAGACGCAATTTTGTTCGCACGTGGACGTTTTCTTCGCCCTGACACGTTTTATTCGCGCGGACATGATTTTTTCGCTCGGATGAGATTTTTTCGCCCGGACGCTATTTTTTTCGCCCGGGCGCGATTTTTTCGCACGGGCGCGATTTTTTTCGCCCAGAAGCGATTTTTTCGCCTGGGCGCGATTTTTTCTCCCGGGCGCGATTTTTTTGCTCGGGCGTGATTTTTTCGCCCGGGCGCGATTTTTCCGCTCGGGCACGAATTTTCCTCCCGGGCGCGATTTTTTCGCCCTGGCAAAAAATCACGTCGGGTACATTAAAATTATTTGATATGAATCTTTCATTGAAAAGGGGGAAGAAGAAAACCCTGTTCGAAAATCTCGTCAGAGCAAAAAAATTGTGTCGGGCGAAAAAATCCTGTCCAGGCGAAAAAAATCGCGTCCCGGCAAAAAAGTCGCGTGCCTGCGAAAAAATCGCGCCCGGGATTAAAAGCCGCGTCCGGGCGAAAAACTGGTGTCGGAGTGAAAATTTTGAGTTTGGACGGAAAAATCGCGTCCGTGCGAAAAAATCGCGTCTCGGCGAAAAAATCGCGTTCGGACGAAATATTTTGCGTTCGGGCCGAAAAATTTAAGTCTGAGAAAAAACATCTCGTCATGACGAAAAAATCGTGGCCGGCCGATAAAATTGATATCGGGCGAAAAATCCGCGTTTGTTATTTTTAATTGAGAGCATTGACCAATGTCAATTCCTATGATTGAAAATCTTTCTGCAAACGAACAATAAAAAGTGATTAATGTCAATTCCTATGACAGAAAGTCATCATGCGGCCGAACAAAAAAATTGGATTTTAACTCAATGTCATTTCCCATGTGTATTGATATTGGATTAAAAGTCAATACTTCAATATCAATGTCGTTGAAAGGAGCGGACCCTAAAGGATTTTCTATTTATTTTTTGTTTATTTTATGTATAACGCTCATTCCTCATTCATGTAAAAAATGAACCATTTCCAGCTTATCATTTTCTTCTTTTGATTTGGGTTTAAATCTCATGCCTCATTCTTCCTAGATTTATCCATCGTCATTGGATTTGCTCATATTCATACTACGATATCATATCACATGTTTGATGAATTGCCTAAATGAAACAAGGAATAAAATGTCTCTTAAAATACTTATCGATCTACATACTACAATTGCACATCACTTATTTGATGAATTGCCTAAATGAAATCAGGAATAATCCTCTTAAAATACTTATCCTTCTTCATACTATTAGTTCAAATCTTAAAGCTTTCTTTACTACATGTTAATTAAATTATTAACAGGGCACAAACTCACGCACAAAAGAGATGGAATGCAATTTCTTCCTATGTTGATTCCGGAGTGCGATTTTTTGAACGTCATTTACTACTCAGCCACAAAGGCCTCTGTAAATTTTTCCCATGCTTCTAAGATCCATCTTTCTCTGGGAAGAGGGTTGAATCAAGAAATAACACTTAAACGGGCAAGGGATACAAGGTGGTACTCTCATTATAGAACTCTATTGAGTTTAATTTGTTTGTTCTCCTAGGTCATTGTTGCGCTTCATTAAAGAGGATGGCAACCTCAAGGAGCATAAAGTTGGAGCAAATGATTTGTTGAATGTTATGCAATGTTTTGAATTTGTGTTCTTGACTCGTTTAATGAAAATCATCTTAGGGTCCGTTCGGCGGGACGGAAATGGCATTGTAGAATTGGCTTTGGGCCACAGTAAAGCCGAATCATGTGTTCGGCGGGACAAAATTAGAGCAAAATTGGCTTTGGGCTTGATTCTACCGGCTTTAACCCTAGGTATAATTTCGACCCCCCCCCCCCCCGATTCTTATCCCTAGAGATAAGAATTCGTGAATTTCGTCTCCCCCGATTGCAACCGACGGAAGCCATTTCGCCCCGACCCCGACGACGCTCATCCCGATCGTCCTCTTGCTCTTCTTCCGTCGCAGGTATACATCCTCCTCTTCTTCCTCTCCTTCTCTTCTTCTTTGTCGTTTTTGTCGGAGTTCTCCAGGATTTTCGATTTTTCCTTATCTTCCCGCAGTTTCCTCTTCTTCCTCCTCATGTCTTCTTCCTCCTCCTCATTTCTTCCTTCACCTCCTTTATTTTTCCTCCTTTCTTCTTTCTCCTCCTCCAACTGTTTTCTTCCAACTCGGCCTGCCTTCTTGTTAGCATTCGTTTGACATTTTTGTCCAGCACCAATTTTTAACAAAGTAAAAATGAAATGTGTTGTTGTGTTGACTGAACCTACCCCTCTCATTCAACATTTTGGTTATCTGCATTGTGTAAAAATGGACTGTGTGGATGCTTGTAACTATTTCTTGGTTTTTTTTTTGTGAAAATGCCCTCATCATAAGACTTATGTGTGGAACTTGTTGATTTTGAATTAGTAGGCTTGTGAGTATTTCTTGGGTTTTTTTGTGAAAATGAAGGGTGGATGTGAATGCGTAGTTGTGTTGAGTGTATGTGTTAAGTGTGTGTATGTGCAGTTGTGTGTGTATGTGTATGTATGTGATGTGTGTGTATGTGTTGAGTGTGTGTATATGTGTATGTATGTGTTGAGTGTATGTGTTGAGTGTTGAGTGTATGTGTTGAGTGTATGTGTTGAGTGTGTGTATGTGAACTTGTGTGTGTATGTGAATGTATGTGATGTGTGCGTATGTGTTGAGTGTGTGTGTATGTGTGTGTATGTCTTGAGTGTATGTGTTGAGTGTATGTGTTGAGTGTATTTGTTAAGTGTGTGTGTATGTGTTGAGTGTAAGTGTTGAGTGTGTGTATGTGTTGAGTGTATGAGTTGAGTGTATGTGTTGAGTGTATGTGTTGAGTGTATGTGTTGAGTGTATGTGTTAAGTGTGTGTATGTGCACTTGTGTGTGTATGTGATGTGTATGTATGTGCATTGTGTGTTTGTGTATGTGCACTTGTGTGTGTTTGTGTGTGCAAGTCTGTGATGTGTGTGTATGTATCTTCGGGGGATATCTGAGTGTGTGAATATGTGTGAGTGAATATGTGTGAGTATGTGATGTGTGTGTATGTATTTATGTATGCTTTTTATTTCAGTTCTAGGTCTAATGGATCATTTAAAGTTGGAGAAAAATCTAGGTCTACGATACATTTATTTCCGTGTGTAAATGGTTATGTCTGCGATACACAATCCATTTCTACATGAGGTTAACTGTTTATTGTTTTAATTTTTATTGGCTTTCATTTTGATTTGTAAAACTAGGTTTTGTCATGGAGCACGTAGAGTTACATAAAAAACGTAAGATGGATATTATAATCAAGTCAGCGGTTGCTGCGGCTTATGGAGCAGTTGTGGTTGTTATGGAATCCATTCCCAGAAATCCGGTTGACACTGTAGATAAAGACGTTCTACGTAATATAATTTTAAAATGACTATATGACGGACATGAGGCTAACTGCTTTAGCCACCTACGCATGAGTAAAGCACCCTTCAATGAGCTTTGTGGCATTCTCCGCGCAAAAGGGTTTGTATGTGACACACAATCTGTATCCACTAAGGAATCAGTTGCGTTATTTCTACATATTTTGGCACATAACATAAAGTTTTGAATTGCTGGTGGCACGTTTATCCGATCGACAGATACAATTAGCAGACACTTCAACATTGTCTTGAATGCAGTTCTAAGACTCTCAAACGATTATATCTGATTGCCTGAAAACAAACAGCAACACAAATCTAGATGGTTCACAGATAGCATTGGTTCATTAGACGGTACACATATTGACGTAACTGTTCCTATTGAACATCAAGGCAGATATCGAAATCGTAAACAGGCAATCACCACAAATAAGTTTGGTGTATGTGATAGTAACATGAAATTCTTATATGTATTACCTGGTTGAGAGGGCTCAACATCTGACTCTCGTGTATTACGTGATGCATTGGAGTGACAAGTCCGCTTTGAAGTGACAACCGGTAATAAAATATATTTTTTTTCCAATAAAAAATGAAATATGTATAACTGTATGGTAATTACACATTTTTTTTGTATAGGAAAGTATTATCTTGTTGATGTTGGATACACGAACGGTCAAGAATTTTTGCCTCATATCGGTCAACGCATTATCACCTGAAAGAATGGTCAAATCAGGGTAATAAACCAACAAAATATAAGGAGTTATTTAACTTACGTCATGCTAAAGAGAGAAATGTTATTGAACGAACATTTGGGTTATTGAAGAAACGATGAGCTATTCTACGTCAGCCATCGTTCTTTAGAATTAAAGTGCAGGTATGGTCTCAAATATTCTACGCATGTGTTCAAGATTTATTGGTCTATACAATATGTAATCAATTAATTTTTGACCAGGTTCAGATCATAAATGCATGTTGCATATTACATAATTTTCTCGTGGAGAAGCGATTAGAAAGCGACACTCAAATGTTGGATGAAGTTGACGCCAAGCTATTAGCGCAAGACGTAGCAGAAGAGTTTTATGATTACGTAGATGTTGTGAGCCCAATCCAAGCAACACAAGAGTGGACAAATTTTAGAGACACGCTCGCTATAAATATGTTCAATGAATATCAAAATATGCTTTAATTTTGTTATGTATTATATCAGCTACTTAGAGTATTTGTTGGTGTTTGTGTGCTATTAAACTATGATTAGAACTGCTTGATTGAACTTTATGCTATTGATTTAAAGCATGCTCATATTTCATACATGTTTTATATTATTGTTGCCATACATTTTACCAGACATCATGGATCAAAGCTCAGGAAAGGTGGGCGGTAGGACTGAGCGGTCCTACATGCACTGGACATCAGAGATGGACATTACCCTCTCAAATACCTTATTGGAGCAACATAGTTTGGGACATAAAACTCCTGATGGCTGGAAGAGTGTTGCATTTACAACAGCTATGACTTTCCTTAAGGATATTCGTGACATCGAAACTAGTAAAGAGAAGGTAATGACTCGACTTAAAACTTGGAACAAGTACTACATAGAAGTCAGTGCAATGCTGGCCACTAGCGGATTTGGATGAGATTGGCAACGGAACATGGTGCAGGTAGATAGTGAGGAAGTATGGACTAACTATGTGAAGGTATAATTTTTATTAAATTAATTTTTCAACATTGATTTTATTAAAATGATACATTAATTATAACTATTGCAGGCTCATCCATCTGTCAAGTATTATAAGGACAAGGTTATCGTCAACTAGTCTGATTTGGCTATGCTCTGCGGAACTGATAGAGCAACTGGTAGTCACGCCGCGACCGCAACTGAGATGGCAAAGGAGATTGATACTGAGTCTATGGCAGAGAAAACAACTAATACACAAGAACAGACTAGAACATGTGGAGAAGGGAGCAACAGAAGGAGGAGAAAACGTGCAGTAGGAGCTGATGCTGTAGCTGAAGCCATTGAAAAATTGGCTGATTCCGTGGAAAAGGCAGCGAGGGGCAAGTCGGCTAGCAATGTTGATGACATATATGTCGCACTAGCTTAGATGACGGATTTAGACCGGGGTGATTTTCTCAAGGCAATGGATATACTGTGTCATGATAATGTCAAATGTGATATATTCATGCGGCTACCTAAAGACATGAAGGGCGTATGGCTGCGAATGCAGTTTGATCGCTAGATTTGTGCCTTTTAAAATTGATGACGGACATTTATCTATTTTTGAATTTTTAATTATGGACAATGTTTATGCGACAGAACGTAATTATAATTCTGAACTTTAATTATCAGTACTAGTTAGCTTTGCTGGTTTAAATTTTAAAAATTTTAATTTCAGAAAGCCAATTCTATTGTGCAGCCGAACAGCTTTAACATATTAATACCAATTCTATTCGCTGAATTCTATCCTGCAACCGAACAATATAATTGGTTTTCTGCACAAAACCAATTCCTGTAGATATTGGTTTTCTGACCGAAGGCAACTCCAGATAGCCAATACATGCGTGCCGAACGGACCCTTAGAGATCACCAATAAACTATCATGGGCATTGCAAAATAACGATCAAAATCTTATAAATGCTATGACTCTAATCAAAGTTTTCAAGTAACGACTACAAACAATGAGAGATAATGGATGTGATTCTCTGCTAAATGAAGTAACTATGTTTTGTATAAAACATTATGTTATTGTTCCAAAATGGAAGACAAATTTGTAGCTCGAGGATGAACAAGACATAAATCCGAAAACAATACGAACCATCACTTTTACTGTGTATAATTATTTTATGTAGTTATTGATCTCCAACTTATTAAGTAAAATAGTCGCTTTAATGAGGTGAATAATTAATTGCTTCTATGTATATCATGTTTAAATCCAAGTAATGATTTTTCAGTATTTGATAAGCAGAAGTTAATTTGATTCGCCGGGCACTATTCATTAGACTTTTGTCTAATGGAACTTGATAATCAATTTGAAAGTTATATATTAGACGTTCACTCAAGAAGAGAATTCTCAGATGTGAAAGGACTTAGAGGTTTTGCTCAGAAGTTAGTGATAATGAAGAAAGATGATCTTTATTCGTTGGTGTTTTTGCTTATAAAACTAACACTGTTCGTATCTGTTGTAACTGTAAGTGTAGAAAGAACCTTTTTTGCGATGAAGATTATCAAAATAACTTTACACAATCAAATGAGAGATTATTGGATGAATGCTTGTCTAGTGACATGCATTGAAAAGATGCATTTTGTACCATCAAAAATAAAGGGCAAAAATCATAAATTGGTCCCCAAACTCTTCCTTCTTTATGAAATTGGTCCCTCATATTCTAAAAGTTGGAAATTAGTCCCAAAAATTTAATCAATGGAGGAGTTCAGTCCCCTTTAACACTTCCGTTCAAAAATTAAGGGTAAAAATGTAAAACTCTATTTATTTTAGAAATAACCTAACCTAAAATCAGAAACTATTTTCCAATTTCATTTCCGCATCCCGACCTTCTCCTTCTCTGTCGCCGAAGCCACTCCACCGTCGAGCAAAAACCTCCAGCCGACCAGATCTCCTCGCCGACCTTCTCCAGCGGCGATACCATCACCCAGCGACGACCAAGATCTCCTCGCCGACCAACGTCAAGGTCGTGCTTCTCGGCGACTGAAGCATTCTGTTTTTTCTCGGCGGCCATCTTCGGGAACATCCTCATTGGCTACCAGCATGTGCAACATTCTTCAGCAACCTTCTGCTCGACAAAACCATCTCCATATCTGGTTAGATTTCGATTATATCATATTTTTTGGGGGGTTCCAGAAGGGTTTATTAGAAACCCTCATTTGCTCTGTTTTTTCTCTTTTTTGTTCATAAATCGCTGCATTAAAAAGGTAAACAGCAACATATCAATCCATGTTGCTGTTGTCTTGTTTTAGCAGTTCTTTAGGGATTTGTTTATCTATGCTTTCTGAAATTTTAGAAAAAAAAAATGACTGCAATGAGTATTTGATGATGGAATTTCAGCAGCATATTATACCATGTTAGTTGAGTATCTTGATAGAGCAATTGGAGTTGAAGCAATTTTTGGAGCAATTTTTTGGAGCAATTGGTGTTTATTCTCAGGTTATTTTTGGAGTTGCAAGACAATTTTTGGAGTCGAACAAGTTGGAGCCAAAATGGCAGAGAAACTGCAACAGATCTGATGCATTTCTCATTAGAGGGCAAATCTCTTGAAGAAACCACAGTTAGCCTAAGATTCAGACCAAAATCTGTAATTCGAGCATATGGTGGAAATTGTTATTTTTAAAAAATGCGCTACTTTGATAATTTATGAGTTTATTGAGCCCCAATTAAGTTACTTTCCGTTTATATATTCGTTAAGTGGGACTGATTTCAGCTTTTCATTAAAGTGGGGGATTTATTTCTTGTTTTTACAATTTGAGGGACCTATTTCAAAAAGAAGTATAAGATTAGGGACTGATTTATGGTTTTTGCCAAAATAAAGATATAATGAAATGCTTCTAGAACACGAAACATCCAAAAGGAATATTGTAAGCAAGTAAGCAACTTTATTTAGTTATTTTGTTCATTCAAAGTTTTCAATTTACTATTATAAGTTTGTAACATTTTTGTCATTTTCCTTATACTTGCCAAAAAAATAAATTGTCGTTATCTCAATGAATACCTACATTGAGAAATCGTTTTGAGTCCGCCACTGCATGTAGAACACCGTGAGACCCATGCAATTGTATGGTACACAGGGGTGTCGAGCACGATAATTATTATATTTACATTATTAATTATAAATTATTATAGTTGTTAACTTATTATATAATTTTCATGCATTTAGACCTAAGACATCGATGTTGGATCAAGGAACCTAAAGATGGCCGAAGGTTATTGTCCTTTGAGTTTGTTGGCACCGAGGAATATGCACACGAGAGAGAGAGAGAGAGAGAGAGAGAGAGAGAGAGAGAGAGAGAGAGAGAGAGAGAGAGAGAGAGAGAGAGAGAGAGAGAGAGAGAGAGAGAGAGAGAGAGAGAGAGATCAGGAGCTAGCTTGTAATAATACCTAAAAATACAAATCATGAGCTGCAACCTGCATCATTTAGTAGTTTTGAACACACAGACGTATCCAAGAAGTGCCTCTCATAAACCAAACATCATGCTAGGTTCAAAGGAGAAACAGACGAGCTTGCTAGCATTAGGCGGGTACCCTCGTCCACAGTTAGCATTGTCTCTTCCTCGTATCCGGAAGTGCTACTCACAACTTCCCCTTTCAAAGTCAAAAACTAAGCTCGACTCCTCGGATGGCACGGAGCAAGACGTCACCAAAGGAAGGAGCTCTATGAGGCTGGTTCTGCCCATCCAGGTGTTTTGGGAGTCTATTTATACGCAAACTCCTATCAAGGGTAAAGCAGTCTTTTATGGCCTGCAAATAGCAGCCTCCGCCTTCTCTTACTGTTATTAGCAGCCCTGATTGGCCTGCCAATAGAGGAATCTCGTTGTATAGGAAGGCTAAGGGCAGGCCCGGGCGGCCTGCGAACAACAAAATGTTCATGGACGAGCCTTTCTTAGTCAGGGCGAATACCCCTGCCAAAATGGTTGGGTACTCGCCCGGCTAGAGCCTGCCTAAGGACAGAACTCGCTTGGCGCGAAGTCGTCGAGACGGAACTTGCGGCTGAAGTGGGCTCGCTGAAGTGTTGATCTCGCTGCTATGCTGAGCTCGCCACAATGGGGGCTCGCCAACCTTGGGCTAACCGTAGTCGGTCTCTTGAGGCCATGCTCGCCCTGTGGAATTGGGCAAACCTTGGCCCTTGCCTGTGACGCGCGAGCTCGCCCAACCTTCTTAGGGGTAGGTCGGGTTGGGCTCGCCAAATTGATGTTATACACAATGACTATTACATCTTATTTTGTTTCGTTTTTGAAATAAATTATAATATTGATCATTTTGGATGTTTCATATATATTAAGATTAGGTATACCCTTCATTTGATAAAGTATACCGCGTGAGATGAACCCCTTTTTATATGTGATGGGTGTGCACATAACCACCTCACCCATGATCCCCACTAAAATTAATGGGACCACGAGTTAGATCGCGCGCTATCACCACACCTGATCCTCCCGCACACCGATCCCACTACACGCACAAAGGAAACCGCCACTGGCGCCGCCTTGCCGGTCGCCGCCCACCGCCCAGGTCGCCGCCTTGCGGCCGCCGCCCCTTCCAGGCCGAAGCCTTGTGGCCAAGGGGCGGCCAACGACCACCCCTCCCAGGCCGCCGCCTTGCGGGCGGGGGCAGCCACCGACCGTCCCCCTCCTTGGTCGTCGCCTTGCGGCCAAGGGACAGCCGCCGGTCGCCCCCCCTCTTTGACGCCGCCTTGCGGACAAGGGATGACCGCCGGCCGCCCCCCCTCTTGGTCGCCGCCTTGCGGCCAAGGGGCGGCTACCGACCGCCCCCCTCCTTGGCCGCCGCCTTGCGGCCAAGGGTCGGTCGCCTCCTCCTTGGTCGCCTCCTTGTGGCCAAGGGCATGCCGCCGGTAGACTCCTCCTTGTCCGCCGCCTTGCAGCAAAGGGGCGGCCACCTCCCCCCCTGGCCGACGCCTTACGACCATCGGCCGCCTCCTCCTTGGCTGCCTCCTTGCGGCCAAGGGCCGGCCGACTCCTCCTTGGCCGCCTCCTTGCGGCCAAGGGCCGGCCGCCGGCCGACTCCTCCTTGGCCGCCTCCTTGCAGCCAAGGGCCGGCCGCCCCTCCGTGGTTGCCGGCGGCAAACCTCCCCTCGCTGGAGAACTTGACGGCAAGTTCGTCGTCCACCCATGGAGGCTGCCCCCCATAGTCCGATCAATGGGGGGGCATCTTCGGTCATCCGATCTATGCGTAACCACCCACTAACCACCGAGTTAGTGAGGGTAAGATTTAATTAATATTTTATTATTTATATAATGGCCTCTCAATAGTCAAATACGCGCATTAAGACTATACTAAAAACATTCATGCGGGTGGTTACGGTGTGTAGATAGCCGCGTAACCACCATAACCACCTCCTGAAGCCTATAAAAGGAGCCTCAGGGCTCCTCATTTCCTAACTTTTTCCTCCGAGTCTTCTTCTTCCTCAGGTCGAAGCTCTGCCAGTTTCCTCCTACGGGCCACCTCCGAGCCACACCTGAGCCGCGAGCGGGTCAAGTAACAATCACCCGATGAAGCTGAATTGCCCAAGTCTTGAGCGACCCCAATAAATGCAAGACCAAGTGCGCCACCTCTCACCCAGAACCAGCAAGTCGCTATCCAAAGACCACCGACGTAAAGCGCAATCTGTAACAACTCCCGGCGCGACGGCCTGTCGTCCACCGCGTGCAAAGTTCTCTCTTACCCCATAATTGTAACGAGAGTTGGCATGTCACCCTCGCTTCCCAAATCAGTTGTAACCACCCGAAAATAGTGGATTTGTTCCGGCACAGATCCGGTCACGTGGTTTTTTACCCAGTTGAGGGATTTTTCCACGTTAAAATTGCTCGTGTACAATCAACCTACTCTTTTGACTGTGTGCACGCTCGACCGTCCCGAGAGCTAAGACGGTCCAAGAATTCCGGCCTGACCGGGACATCGAGTTAGTCCGCAACAGTTTGACGTCATCTGTGGGAAACAAGTTCCCAACATCTTCCAAAGATCATACCCGCTGCACAACGATACAAAGAAATAAAACTTCCAACTTGACAGCTGCCAAGGAATGACTTCAATGGCAAAAAGAAGCTCCCAGACAGCCTCCGTCCCAGTGGGGCACACTGAGCCAGCCCACTCCAATTTACTTGTGGACGTGCCTCTCGAGGCAAAAACTGTTGTCGCCCCAGTAACCGCCCTAGAAGGGCGTGTGAGCCAAATAGAGGAGCATCAAGTTGAAATGCTCACCCTACTCAGAAACCAAGGAGCTCGTCAAGATCCCCCGCAACCAGCAACGCCGGTCATCCCTCCGCCGCCCGCTCAAAATCATGCCCAGCACAACAAGTTCCTCTCGGGGATGAAATGACAGAAGATTACCCCAACGCTGCCAACACGACGAATCTCGCGCATCGCAGCGTCAAGGGCGGCCATCGTCGTCACTCGGAGGAAGTCCCTAGAGCCTCGGTGGAAGGAAGACTCACCCGCGAAGAAATTCGCGAGGTGATCGCTCAAGAATATGTACGAGCTGGATAACGAGATGCCTTCTCCCGTCGCCCCATGCTCCAAGGTTCCCCACTCTCATAACAAATTCTAGCTCATCAGATCCCACAATGATTCAAGCTCCAAAACATCGAAATGTTTGATGGAATAGGAGATCCGTTAGAACATATCAACCATTTCACCACCATCATGCGAATCTACAACGCGTTCGATGAATTGCTCTGCCAAGTGTTTCCGGCAACCTTAAAGGGCCAGTCCCGTACCCGGTTCCATTCTTTGCTTGGAGGGACCGTCGAGAACTTTGCAGAATTTGCACGTCTGTTTGGGGATCAATTCGTGGCTAACCGCAGAATCATTCGAGATCCCTCCCACTTATCAGGAATCCGTCAAAACGAAGGCGAGTCTCTGAAGGAATTCTTTCGTCGGTTTACCACTGAAGCACGACAAATCCCGAGGGTGGACCCCGAGCTTTTGAGAGGCGTCTTCCTTGGTTGACTCTGCCCCAACGGTTTCTATTCAGCCCTCATGAGGGAAACCGTGCCCAGTTATTCAAATCTTGTCCATCGATTCAAGGCCTAGATAGCGGTCGACAAGACCATCGAAACACACCGCCAATAGTTTAAAGGTGTACAAAAAGGAAGATTTCAGGAAGAACACCGAAATGGATAACGATGACGTGATTTCCAGAAGGACCAGCCATCCCGAGAATACACTCCGCTGAACACCATTCACACACAGCTACTTTATGCCATTCAGAACGAGCCAGCTCTGCACCGCCCCAAGCAACCTGCCCCAAATCCCAGAAACAACCAGTCAAAATATTATGAATTCCATCGAGGAACCAGACACACCACAGAGGAGTATGCAAGACTAAAGGACGAAATTGAGCGTTTAATTCGCCAGGGACTCCTAGGAAGATTCTTGCAAGGACGCCAACAAGATCCACAAGCTTCCCCTAGGCAGGCAAGGGATCAACAAGATCCCCACCAAGGAGAGGTCAGTGGCAGGTCGATAGTCGGGAACATCGAAACCATCACCGCGTCACTGATAACTTCCCAAAAGAAGTTATCTATTTCCGTATTTTCATGTTATATATGTGATAATTGAAAAGAAAGGAGCTTATATTAGTATAAATATCCATAAATACATAATTATTATACTTATGGCTGATTATGCTAATTTCCCAATGTTTGCCATAGTAGAAATGTTGAAGAAATCGAGCTAGAGAAACAAGCAAGGAAATTACAGTTTGGCGGTGCAGTTGTTATAGAAGACCTGATTCAGTTGTTATAACAAGTGCATGGCGGATTGTAGTTGCGAATTCCGTTTTTTTTTGGCCGAAATCAGCAAAAGGGGCGGACTAATCATCAGCGGTTCATCTTTAAGTAGGTGATCGGAGGGATATTAGGGGGGCACGAAAATCTTAAGAGGGGGAGAGGTTCAAAAGGCTATCATCTTGGATCTTTTCAGAACTCATCTTGAAGGAGGAGCAAAAGTGACGGCTAGGGTTTGGAGGAGCTTGGATAGGAGAAGAAGCTTGGAACCAGATTTTCACCATTAATTTCCTGCAGCGTGGTTCTCTCTTAATCATGTCTAGTAAGGGTTATTTTGTTTTGTTCTCCCCTTCTTCTATGAACTAATTATATAAGTCTTGTATGTGAGAGAACCTTGTGATGTGGTGATGTTTTGATATTAACTTTGCTCTTATGAATGTTTGAAATCTATTCTTCTCGAATCTATATCTATTTCATGGAATGTTTGGTATTGTGTTCATCTTCTGAATGGTGTAACAAGATTCGAGAGAGGAGTTGCATTGTTTAGGGTTGAATCATCTATTTTGTACGACGAGATTCGAGAGAGGAGTCGTACATATCCTTAACCAAATTTCCACTATCGTACTATGCCGCGAGATTCGAGAGAGGAGCGGCGGGAGTGCAATATAGATTGCGAGATAGTGTTGGGAAGAAAGAGATTTCATTCTTCACTAGCGGCCTTGATTGCGTGTGTATGTTATTCTCAAGTCACTTAAGTTAGAGATAACTAAGGGATTTAGGATAAATGGGTTTCGGAGATCGAGAGATAAAGAAATCTATCTTCAATCGGCGCAGAATAGCAATTAAGCATTCATGAGGGTTTGCCTTAAGACTCATCACCACAAGCAAGGGAAATCACATACGAGGCTATTTCTCCAATTTGGTAAAAGACAATTTTAAGTACTCGCTTTAGTTTTAAGAGTTTTCATAGTAGTTTTTATTTCATTAGCAACAATTATTCTGTCTAAATTGCTTGAATTTAAAGAAAGGATTGCGCTAGTAGTTGCAAGCACTAGAGTCTTAACTTCCTCGAGGGAACGATCTTAACTCATCATTGTATTACTTGATTCGGCACGTACTCTTACGTTATTTTATATATGCGTTTTGGCGTATCAGTCACCAATTCTCTCTACCCCAATACTTTCGATAAGCACCCGGGAAAGTGTTCACCAAGACAAAGGACACAAGCAAGATTCCGTTATAGTCTTCAAGGATGAGGACCTTGAATAAGTCCAGATGCCCCATCAAGACCCCCTTGTAATCAGTGCAGGAATCGGAAATCCCTGCTACAAGGTTGGAAGAATACTCGTCGACAACGGAAGTTCGGTCGACATCTTATTCTTCTCCACGCTCCAAAGCATGAAGCTTACCGTTCAACATCTCACACCAGCAGCCGGACCGGTCTACGGCTTCGATAACCATCCCGTCCAAGTCTAGGGGACAATAACCTTACTAGTTATCATGGGAGAGTTTCCAAGGCAAGTTACACACGAAATCCAGTTCGTCGTGGTAGATTCAAGCTCACCCTACAATGTAATTTTCGGGAGTCCCCTTAAATCAGTCTTACAATCCATTCCTTCCATCCCACATCTCGCCATAAAATTCCCCACTACCACGGGGACGGGAGTTATACGTGGAGACCAAGACGCTGCCAAAACATGCTACTCAAAGCAAGCCCAGTCAAAAGAGGCTGTAGCCCCGAATATCAGTGACTCTTTATTTTGAACTTCCCCAAAAATGCTTTTATCATACTTGAACTTTACGAAAAGTAACCGCCGAAAAAACGGATACATAAGACAATCAGTTATTTAAACATTATGTTTCATTTCTAATAGTGACCAATTAGCTTAAGGTAAAATAAAGTCGCGGGCGATCCCCATGCGAATTACGTCGTCAGGGCCTACCCCCTCACGACCAAGCCGCGGGCGATCCCCGTGCGAATTCCGTCGTCAGGGTCTGCCCCCTCACGACCAAGTCGCGGGCGAGCCCCGTGCAAACTAAGCCGTAGGCGATCCCCGTGCGAATTACGTCGTCAGGGCCTGCCCCCCTCACGACCAAGCCGCGAGCGATCCCCGTGCGAACTAAGCCGTCGGCGATCCCCATGCAAATTACGTCGTCAGGTCATGCCCCCTCACAACCAAGCCGCGGGCGATCCCCGTTTGAACTAAGCCGCGGGCGATCCCCGTGCGAATTATGTTGTCAGGGCCTGCCCCCTCACGACCAAGCCGCGAGCGATCCCCGTGCGAACTAAGCCGCATGCGATCCCCGTGCGAATTACGTCGTTAGGGCCTGTCCCCCTCACGACCAAGACGCGGGCGATCCCCGTGCGAATTAAGCCGCGGGCGATCCCCATGTGAACTAAGCCGCGGCGATCCCCGTGTGAATTACATCGTTAGGGCCTACCCCCCCCCCCCCCTCACGACCAAGACGTGGGCGATCCCCATGCGAATTACGTCGTCAGGGCCAACCCCCCTCATGACCAAGACGCGGGCGATCCCCGTACAAACCATGTCGTCAAGTCATGCCCCCTTATGACCAAGCCGCGGGTGATCCCCGTGAAAACTAAGTCGCAAGCGATCCTCGTGCGAACTAAGTCACTAACCAACTACCGACACAACTATAACCCCCATAAAGAAACACTACGAGCCAAATAATGCTCAGGCAAGAGAAAGGACATAAATCTCGTTACAACAACATACAAATACATGCGCAAACGCTAGCCCAACAACCGTCAAACGATAACAACGATATACTAAAAAAAAATGCAAACAAACACTAATACAAGAAAACAACACAGCTACACGTCAGTCTCGTCAACATTAGAACCCTCGTCGCTAGAAAGGTCATCAAAGCTGAGGCCCGACACGTCGCATCCCAAGCTCCTGCCAAAAAGACGAAAAGCCTTCAAGACCCCACGCCTAAGGGACAACTCTCGAAGGTCTTCCATCTGAAGTTCCACCTTGTGCGAACAAGAAAGAATAAACCAAAAATTGGAATAACGGAATTTTTATTATCCAAAAAGGTAAGTATTACAAAGGTATATCCTCCCTTTTATAGAATGGAGGAGAGGGGAGAGATTACAAATAAGCAATGTGAGACATATAATTACAGGTACAAGCGGCTATACACAAAATCAGACCACACATGACGCGCGGTTAGACGAATAGGCAAACCGCCCAACAACTACTATAAAGAGAAGACAAGACGCTAGGGGAGATCGCTAGACCGCCCGGTCTTCTAGTCGCCTGCGTCAAACTGCCAGACTGCCCGGTCTCCAATCAGCAACATCTCGGCTACCAAGCCGCTGGAGAGAAGCCGCCAGAACGCCCGGCTACCAAGCCGCCAGAGTGAAACCGCCAGACCACCCGGTCTCCAAACCATCATACTCAAGTCGCCAGACTGCCCGGTCTCCATACTGCAACATTCCCCCTTAAGTTGGAGCATATATATCAATCATGCCCAGCTTGTCGTAAATGTGAAAAAAGGAAGCAGACACAGGCTTGGTGAAGATATCTGCAAACTCGTTGTCTGAAGTAACGAACGAAGTGCACATCTGTTTCTTCAAGATCTCTTCTCTAATGAAATGACATTCAACTTCGATGTGCTTTATTCTCTCATGGAAGACCGGATTTTTGGAGATATATATAACGATCTTTTTGTTGCTGAACATAGGTAGAGGATGGTTGTAGACCTCTCCTAAGTCAAGCATGAGAGACCGTAACCACTTTAATTCACACGTGGTCGACGCCATACTTCGATATTCCGCCTCTGCACTAGACCTAGAGATGATAGACTGTTTCTTGCTCTTCCAGCTCACAAGGTTTCCCCCAACAAAAGTGCAAAAGCTCGATGTGGACTTGTGATCTCCTTTGTCATCAGCATAGCTAGAATCCGAGTACGCTTCAACCATTAAATGACCATTCTTCTAAAATAGTAGTCCTTTACCTGGCGCCGCTATAATATATTCCAATATTCTCAGGGCAGACTGTAGATGACACTCCCTAGGAGCTTGCATGAACTGGCTAACCTTACATACATCGTAGGAGATGTCAGGTCTGGTTACCATGAGATAAATGAGTTTGTTAACCAAACGCCTGTACCTCATAACATCTGATAGAGGAGGTGAGTCATTTGTCCAGGTTTTATCTTCTCCAGTATCCATGGGGCATTAGACAGGTTTAGCCCCAGTCAACCCTGTCTCCTTTAGAAGATCAAGAGCATACTTACGTTGGGAGAGGACCAAGGAGTTGGTCTTTCGAGAGATTTCTATCCCCAGAAAGTATTTTGGGGAGCCCATATCCTTCATGACTAGGTGTTGATGGAGATGTTTTTTTAGCAAGGCTACCTCATCCTAGAAATCTCCAGTGAGAAGAATATCATCCACATATACGACAAGAACCACCAGACCCAGGGAGGTTTTGCGAATAAACAATAAGTTATCGACAGAACTTCTTGTAAAACCCACGACCGCCACAATGCCGCTAAACTTGTCAAACCAAGCCTGAGGGATTTGCTTTAGGCCATAGATGACCTTCTTCAGCCTGCATACCTGTGTCTCCCCTGAGCAACATACCTAGGAGGTTGCTCCATGTAGACATCCTCCTAAAGATCACCATAGAGAAAGACAGTCTTGACATCCAGTTGGGAAATGGACCAATCCCTATTGACGGCAACAGAGAGGAGCACCTGAATAGTGTTGAGACGAGAAATGGGAGAGAAGGTGTCAAAATAATCAAATCCATAAGTCTGAGTGAAGCCTTTGGCGACAAGGCGTGCCTTGTAACGATCCACACTGCCGTCCGGACCGAACTTCACAATAAAGACCCAGCGATAGCCAATAACATCGGTGCCCAACGGAGGAGGAACAAGGGTCCATGTTCCCCGCTCAGTGAGGGTGACAATTTCCTCATCCATGATAGCCTTTCAATGAGGAATAACAAGTGCTTCCTGGTAGGTACGGAGAGTGGCGGTGGCAGAGATATCTAACGCAAAAGTCCTGCGAGAAGGAGTAAGACGAGCATAGGAAACAACAGCAGCAAGCGAGTGCTGGGTACATGTCTGCACCCCTTTGCGAAGAGCAATGGGAAGATCCAGGTCGGCGTGTTCCTCAGTATCTGGTGCATCTGTGGCGGAGAGAGCTGGCATGGGAGTAGAGAGAGACGACCGCAGAGAAGAGGAAGACAATGGAGGCGGAGAGAGATGAGGAGGAGACGGTGGATACAGTGGAGGAGGAGATATCTTGGTAGGTATAGACGAGACAGAGCGGGCGGTAGGAGAAGTAGGAACATCAGGAAGAAAGGAGTAGTCATGAGAGAAGTAGGACGCTTTTTCGAAGAAGGTTACGTCCGTGGAGACGAACTGCTTGCGAAGAATGAGGTCAAAACAACAATAACCTTTCTGAGTGGTAGAGTAACCCAGAAAGACACATTTGGTGACACGTGGGGAGAGTTTGTCAGGGTGGCGGAGGGAGCGTGCACAAAAGCCGTGCACCCAAAGATACGCAGAGGGAGAGGAAATGGATCCTTGCCCGGATAGAGAATGGAGAATGAGATTTGACCATGGAGAACCGTGGAGGGAATGCGATTGATGAGATAGCAGGAGATGAGAACAACATAACCCCAATAGGAGCGAGGAACCTGCATTTGTGTCATCAGAGTTCAAGCGACATCAAGAAGGTGACGGTTTTTGCGTTCTGCCACGCCATTTTGCTATGAGGTATAGACATAACTAGTTTGATGAACAATCCCATTTGTATACAAAAAGAAGAAAAATCATGACTAAGATATTCTTTGGCATTATCAGAGCGAAGATTTTAATAGAGACATCAAACTGAGTTTTAATCATAAAATAAAAATATGTCCATACAGTGAATAACTCAGAGCGATCTTTTAAGAGATACACTTATGTACAACGAGAGAAATCATCAATAAAAGTTACAAAATATGAACTACCCAGACCTATGGTGAGGGTAGGAGCAGGACCCCATACATCAGAGTGAACGAGATCAAACAGACGGGAAGATCCATGACCTTGCTTTGGTGGAAAGGAGGAGCGGTGATGCTTGCCAAGCTGACATGCGTCACAGTTGAGAGGACTTTGCGGAGGGAGGTGGGGCAGAAGCTGAAGAAGAATCCGTGGAGGAGGATGACCAAGGCGAGATGTCATTGCAGAAGATCTGTAGAAGAGGAGGAGAAGGTGGACAGAGAGGAGACGTTATTGAGGAAGTAGAGGTCGTCGCTCTCAGTCTCAGTAGCAATCGTCCGTTGGGAGCCCAGATCCTGAAAAGAACAAGAAGTATGAGTGAATGTGATGAAACATTATTGTTACTTGCATAGAGAAGTTACAAATAATAAATTGCAAGGAAACTTGGGTACGTAGAGAATATCCGCCAAGCGAAGATATGGAGTGACTTAAACCACTCCCGTCCCATTGACCAGTGAGGGAGAGCCATCTACAATAAAGATTGGGGGCAACCGATCATGTGTTTCTAGGAGAGAAAAACACTAAAGATTGTCGGTCATATGATTGTAGCACCAGAGTCGATCAGCCATTTATCTTGAGTAACGACGTGGGCACTACCTAAAGGCGTGAACACTAAGACAGACTGCTTTGAAGAGGAGGTGGAAGCGTCCCCAAAGGGGCGAAGATGTGGATGTTTCATCCAGCAGCGATCAACCATATGGCCGGTGCGGCAACAGTGAGAGCAGAGAAAGTGTAAAGGACCACGTCCGCCGGATTGGTGGCTGTGGCCACCAGATCCACTCCGCTGAGTCTGATGAGCATAATTGTCTGGTTAAGGAGGGGAGGATAACATTGGACGTTGAGGTAGAGAGGTAACCGCAGCGATGCGGATAGCAGTGACATCCAAGGTGGGAGAGTCTGCTTCGCTAAGGATTTATTGACGAATCATGTCATAAGACTCAGGAAGTCGTAGAAGATAGCACACAACCAGAAGCTCTTGGAAGTGATTGTGTTTCTCAGCCAGATCCGTAGAGAAGGGGCGATTCTGGAGAATCTTGGCTCCAAGAGCATGAACCTGTTGGTAAGCAGCAGTAGGAGACATTGAGGGACGGGCAAAGAGGTCTGCATACAGAGTATATATGTGAGACGTCTGAGCCCCCTTTAAGTAGAGAGCGACAAGATGAAGCCACGCAGCCTTGACCGTTTCATCATGACAGATGACGGGGAGGCACTCATCATAAAGGTAGTTAGCCAGCCAAAAGCAAACAAGAGCGTCGCTAGCATCCCAATCATCACAGAGATCAAACTTTGGAGGAGGAGGATCATCAGTGAGATGATGACGTTTGCGTTGTGAGTGAAGAAGGAGGGTGAAGGAGACACTCCAGTCCGGTTAGTTGGAACCGATGAGTTTGGAAACGACGCCAAGGTTGCCCGAAGGTGTAGGAGGAGGAGGGTGGGCTACATGAGTAGTAGTGGTATAGGTATCGGAGAGAGCCATAGAAGAGAAGAGAGAGCAGAAATAAGACCGCGCGAACAGAAGAGACAAGGCTACGAAGACAGGTCGCGCGAATAGAAGGGAGAAGACCGCGAAGGCAGATCACGCGAACAAGGAGAAGAGACCACGCGAACAGAAGAGTCAAGGCCGCAAAGACAGGTCGCGAAGACAGGCTACACGAATAAAGAGAAGAGACCGCGCGAAGACAGGTCACGCGAAGACAGACCGCGCGAACAAAAGAGAAAAGACTGCACGAAGACAGGTCGCGCGAAGACAGACCGCAAAGACAGGTCGCACGAACAAAGAAGAGGCAAGGTCGCGCGAACAGAATCAGGCGGAAAAGATCGAGTCCTCAGATACCATGTGCGAACAAGAAGGAATAGACCGAAAATTGGAATAACAGAATTTTTATTATCCAAAAAATAAGTATCACAAAGGTATAACTTCCTTTTATAGAATGAAAGAGATGGGAGAGATTACAAACAAGCAATATGGGACAAATAATTACAGGTACAAGCGACTATACACAAAATTAGACCGCACAAGCAGCGCGGTTAGACGAATAGGCAAACCGCCCAGCAAATACTATAAAGAGAAGACAAGCCGTTAGGGGAGACCGCTAGACTGCCCAGTCTTCTAGTCTCCTGTGTCAAACCGCCAAACTGCCCGGACTCCAATCAGCAACATCTCAGCTACCTAGCCGCCGGAGAGAAGCCGCCAGACCGCCCGACTACCAAGCTACTAGAGTGAAACTGCCAGACCGCCCGGTCTCCAAACCTCCAGACTCAAGCCGCCAGACCGTTCGGTCTACATACTGCAACACACCTCCTTGCTTCAGATCTCCTCACAAACTTCCTCGCCGATCAAGCACCGATCTTGCATGTAATCCAGAGACCCCATGTACTCCGCAAGGCCAGCAGCCTTCAACTCTGACACACGGCTATTAGAAGACATCGCCTCCACTTGGGCCTTCACTGCACCAAGCTCCGCCTCCAAACAAGAAGTCTCCTCTTTAGCGTGCTTCAACATCTACGTAGTACTCTCCACTAGAGACTTCTACACCTCTAGAGAAGCACGAGTCTCCTCTAACTCCGCCTTCAGCTCCGATCCCATCCGATGAAATTGAGAAACATACCGTTCATGATCATCCTTCAAGACAACAAGAGAACTCGATGTAGCTTGAAATTTCTCCTTGAGGGCTAGGTATCTGTCCTTCAAACTCACATAATGGTCATTCTAGGTAACGACAATCTGAACCTGAGCCTCTATCAGCAAAATAAAAGAGAGAAGTCGGTGCAATACAACAATAAAAAAGAGCAAAAAATGATTAAGCTCACTTACCACTTCATTCATCGCCTTCATGGAAGAAGATAACCTCGGAGCCGCTGCCTTCGATGGGAAGGACTAGGGACAGACGAACCAAGCACCTAAACCTCAGGAGGAGAACTGCCATGACCGTCGGAAGGAGAATCATCACTCGGAGAACACAAAAACAAGGCGCCTAGCTCTCGCCGCCTTGAGAAACTACAACAGCCTTCCGCTTCCGACTACGACTCAAAGACGTCACATCAGTCCGCCCAGGGACCAAAGAAAGGCCACACCGCAACAAACGCTTTTCTTACACAAACAAAGAAATGCAGAACATACGATTAGCCAACTCACGAGGCTCTGAAAATCCAAGCACTGGAGTGAATTCCCGCTCCTTTCCCTTTTGATGACGACAATGGTCAGGCAACACGTTCCACAACTCCGGCAAGCCCCAAGAATTCCTGACATAACCAAATAGAGTACTTCCATGATGACGGTCCGTCCGAACCTCAAAATCAAGCCAACTCTTGTTGCTGCAAATCTCCACCCGCTCGCCGCCATCGGAGCGAACGTCGCACCAGTCCCGAAAGCAATCCAAAGAAAGTCTCCTGCCATGCTCGCGAAAGAAGACAACCACTCTCATAAGGTGCATCACACCCAAGGGAGTGAATTGGGAAATCGGCACGTCGCAAAACTTCAGAATCTCAACCACTTCCTTGCACGGGGGGAATCGAAACCCTGACCTCAAGGTAGTCTCGTAATGTAACACCCCTATCCGTCGCATAGCATATAGCAGTAGGTCCGGCCGGGGCCCAACGCCATATACTACGGACAGACCGGTTGGTTACGCATTGAAACCATACAACCAATCACCAACGTCCTACACAGAGTCATTCTAGCGGAAGCAATTTCTTAAGTTGCACAAATAAAAGAACTCTGCCAAGCACGAATGTCCACTACTTAGATAAAATAGGAGTGATGAATACAAAAGTACCGGCCTTATGGCCTTACAATAGTTCTCTCAACAAGAGTGTCTTTCATACTTCGGCTCGCAGGCTGGCCATACATGAGATAAACGGAAAACATAAAGAAAGGTAGGCCTTCGAGGGCCAGCACCGCAACATGGGCTTTAGCCCGCTATTTCCCGCTCGGCTCCGCAGCACCTGCAAGCCACCATCCACCGCCCGGTGGTAAACAAAAGCAACGGCCAGCTATGCTGACCAAATTATAACGATCCCGCCCTCGTAATCGGGGCGGCGATGCTCTTTCCCTACACTTTATTAGTATAACATCAATATAGTGTAAACACACTTCAACACAGGCGTAGGCTCGCACAACCACACACCTCGTGCACACAGGGCACATTCACGGCGAACCGGCCAACGTCACGTCAATTCAAGCCATAGACGTTCTCGTTCCACCACCGCCCCTTGGACGGCCAACCATATGAGTATTTTGTCTTCTTGGCCTTGGTCACGATAATTTAAGCCATAGACCGCCGAAGACCCTCATCCATGCCAACGGTTCCACCGAACGACATAGATCGGGTACGGTTCCGCCTAACCCGTGCTCATATCGCAACGGCAATTTAAGGCATATGCGCAGGTCAAGACTCACCGAGTCCCGTTTCAACCACAATAATCACATAACCCGTTTATGTTCACGTTGGCTCCCCGGCCACCATGTTGGCAAAACGCGCTTTTGCCCAGTTTTCCGGGTACACCTTGGAGTTAATCTCCAAGGCTCCCTGCTGCAATCTACCACGTAGAAAACCCGAAAAACGCCCAAACACCCGGAGTTTTCTCCGGTTCATATGCAATGCAACATCACCGATCCGGCTCTACTTGTCCGGATAGGCGTCACACACAATGCCTATGTCCGTTTTCGCATACGGACTCTATACAAGGGGAACTATACATATCTACCCTAAGGAACGCTCCAACTCTTCGCTCACTCGCGAGAGAGGGCTTCCTATGCAAAGGGAAAAAGGGCTTCACATGCCCAAGGATGAGAAATCGTTACCCTTGCGTTCTTCCGCGGCGCCATGAAAAACTATGCGGTTGGAAAGCACCGCAACGGCGTCACCTCCGCGGATCTGGACTCGGATCGCGATTCGGAGCTCCGACGCTCCACCGGCGACCGGATCTTGGTCTCCAACCTCTCACCTTGTGTAAGACCCCCTTTTTTTCTTTTTAAAACACCGGGGTCTTAGCCCAGAACTGCCGCTTTGCGGTGGCACCGACTCACGGGAAGGCCGCCACTACAAAACGCCAATTCTGCCGGCCCTTTTCGATCACAAGAGAGAGAAGTAATTATACATAAATGTAAACAAGTCCACAAAAACATGTAAAAAAAGGTGAAATCACAACCGGTCCATCAGTAGATAATAACAGGAAATAGATAACAGAAGTACTGCAAAGATACAGTTCAGATGAAATATAGATAAACAGGCTCGAGCCCGGTACATCAGAGTCCTCACTACAAATCACTCATCGTAGAAACTATAAAAGTACTAATCACTCACGGAGCTGTTCGCAGGTGCACCGGTGCTAGATTGACCCACCTCCATGCGCACCGTACTCCGTTGGTGCTGGTCCCTGGACTGCTGGTCCCTGTCTCCCATCCGGAGCTCCTGTAATGTTGTGGTTCGAAAACCATTAGTCATAAAGACTAAGCTCTATCATCCCCTCCCCCTCCCCCTACGGCTCCTAAGCACCGAGCGGAGAGGAGGAAAGGGAAGCTACAAAGGTGGAGAATAATCAAACAGGTGACAAGGGAGTTATTCTAATAACTATCTAGAACAAAGTACGTTTAGCAATTCTATGGCAGTAAGTAATAAAGAAAACATGTAGTAAGTGGCAGATATAAAGAAAGCAGACAGGGAACAAAAATAAAGAAGTAAGTAACCTTAACTTATATGAATGCCCATACAAACTTATAAGTTAAGGGGTCTTCTGCAAGGCTCCCATCGTATAAAAAGTCTCATACCGATTTATACGTTGGGGTGTCGGTTGTATGCAAATATGAGTGTAGTGATATGCTATGTCATGATTCATGCAAGTGCAACTCACGCACACGACTCTATGCGCACAGACCTTTAGTTCCCCCATGTTCGGGCAGCTAGCTTCACTCCTAGGAACCTCCGTAGTGGCAAACGGAGACAGTGGGTCGGGCCCCCCCACTCCTAGGCGGGTATCCACACTACCGGGCCTAGCCCTTCCGTACGCCCCTAGAAGAATACAACCTAGAGTATCCGTGTACTACTGCTGGCTATACCCACCAGACTTTCTTTGGCTAAGTGTCCCACACCGCCGAGTCAACGTACCGATGCCGGTGTGAACGATAATCAGATATCGAAGACCCACCACCTTTATTCTGTACTCCAACCCTCGAGCCCTCGGCTCCCCGGACTGTCCCGTACGTGCATCTACCTTTAGAGCTACCGTCCGAATGGCAACCAAACCAATTATTCTACCTT
Organism: Platanthera zijinensis; assembly: GCA_039513925.1. Lineage (NCBI taxonomy): Eukaryota > Viridiplantae > Streptophyta > Magnoliopsida > Asparagales > Orchidaceae > Platanthera > Platanthera zijinensis. Next base: position 119,795,913 of record CM077098.1, read on the forward strand.
CCTAGCTATCGGGGTGTATGTGTGTGCAACCCTAATTATACTAGTTGCTCTTTAGATTATTGATTCTACAGTTTACATTAGCCCAGGACTGCCCCCGATATTCCCCGTGAAGGGCTCTCAAAGGGTACTAGGAACTATGATGGTAGCTGAAGCCCATCGTTCCCTTTCGCAAGGCACTTATTGTTATTGGTTGATACCCATTACCCGATCCCTTTTTAAGTTACTTTAGATCTGACCCTAGCGTATTAAGACTCTTCCACTGCTACTCGGGGTGGACGATCTTTCGTCGTTCCCGTACGCCCTTATCCTTAACCAGTCTCGCACTCTACCTATCTTGACCCCAATAATGGACTTAAACTTAGCTTGCCCTAACCAACCAGAAACTACCAAAATTTCATCTCCCAAAGTTCATTATCCGCTCTAGTTCAGTTTTCGTGATTTTACTATATGCAGACCATCCTAAGATACGCGAGGAGTATAAGGGGAGGTACTCCAAATTGTCTTACAAATCTCCTATAATATTTACTGGAGGTCTATCGTGACATAATATAGCTAAGACCAAGATTTCCAAATTTTCCTATTTATCGGGCATTTAATTTATTTATTCTAAGATTCTGAATGTCCTAGTATGAACATGAAGTGCACTAATGGGCCAACAAAAAATCATTATAAAATCAGTAAAAATCCTATGAGACATTTAAACGGCAATTCCAAGTTTTGAGAAATTCTAGAGGTGTTTAGGCCTATATTTCTTAATTTACCATTTTAGGCCATTTCTACTATATTATGAAGTAAGTACTGTAAATATGTATCAAAAAATCCCAAGAAAATTATATAAGCTTTATGGTGACCTAAAACCACCATAAACCAAGTCCCATAATTTTTCTATAATATTTATGCTCTGAATCTATTTTAATGTAAAATGCTAATTTTCACAGCTTAGTGAATGAGATGCTATTTTTAATCATTTAAAATTCCATATAAAATTACAGGGTGACTAGCATAACTTTAAACACCCACTGACCAAATATCATAATTTTTCAGACAGTAATTGGACATTATTTGTATTTTTGACTACATATCACAACTAGTACGTTAAAGAAATATGTACCCAAAATAATCCGTTAAAATTTCTAAGAAAAATACAGAAGGTATAACATGCTATAAGATTCCCTAATCCAAAGTTTCATAACATTCCAGTGCATAGAAATTCCAAAATCATCAAGATAAATATCTAGGGCACAATTAGAGTTGTAAATGAAGTACTGTATAAATTAACCCAAAAATCTCAACAAAATTATAACATGGCTATTTAGATTAGAAAATCACCCTACTCCAATTTTACTTGATTTAAAGTTCATTTGACAGCTTAATAATTCAAATTAAGGTTGGTGACCTAAACTAGGGTTAGGATTTTAGGTTGTTTAGCTGTCTTCAAATACCCTAAACTTTTGTCCAGGGAACTATACTGGCCCTATGGTTCTCTCCACCAAATTTTAAGTCATTCCAAGGTCATTTGACCTCATGACCTTCACAACCCCAAAAACCATCATTATGGGATTTTCCCTAGGGTTCTAGGGCTACCCTACACCAAACCACCCCAAACTCCCTTGGAGGGTGTGTCATGCCCTAAACAGCCTTTGGAAAAAATATCAGCCTCTGTTGAGGTGATATGACCACCCAAATACCAAGGGGGTGTTTGATCCTAGATTATCCTATCAGGACCAACCTAGGGTTGGATAAAAACTTAATCAAAACATCTCCAAATGAGATGAAATTTTTACCAAAACCTTATGATAAACCCAGGGACCACTCACCAAAATTTGGGAGGGTTTGGAAGTCATTTAACCATCTAATTAAATTATGCTAGGATTATTGAATTTTTCCAAAAACTATAGAAAAATATTTTCCAAAAATCCTAATTTTTGGATAGCACTTAGATATAGGTATGATTAGGCCACACCCCAAATTTCAAGTCATTTTTGACGACTGGATTGGAGTGGGGAATTTTTCTAAGGTCAAGACAGCCCTATGGATAGACCTCACCAAAAAGGGTGTTGTGGTCTAACCAGGATTGCAAATCAAGTGAAATTAATTTTGAATTAAACTAGACTTCAAGGGCTACATTTTCTATATTAACCACTTTTTATGTTTCAGCCCCTACGGGCTATAATTTTCAGTTTCAACCTAGTATACAGTAAAGGGAATTAATTCCTAACTATACATTATATAATATAATTAAATGCTACTGTTCACCTTCTTCTTTACCCGAACCCGCACAGCATCAGAAAAACAAACACTTCATGTAGCTTTTCTAAAGCTATTTCCCAGCCACCCAGCCATCTCCCTGGCCGGCCGGGGCCCGACGCCATATACTACGGACAGACCGGTTGGTTACGCGTTGAAACCATACAACCAATCACCAACGTCCTACACAGAGTCATTCTAGCGGAAGCAATTTCTTAAGTTGCACAAATAAAAGAACTCTGCCAAGCACGAATGTCCACTACTTAGATAAAATAGGAATGATGAATACAAAAGTACCGGCCTTATGGCCTTACAATAGTTCTCTCAACAAGAGTGTCTTTCATACTTCGGCTCGCAGGCCGGCCATACATGAGATAAACGGAAAACATAAAGAAAGGTAGGCCTTCGAGGGCCAGCACCGCAATATGGGCTTTAGCCTGCTATTTCCCGCTCGGCTCCGCAGCACCTGCAAGCCACCATCCACCGCCTGGTGGTAAACAAAAGCAACGGTCAGCTATGCTGACCAAATTATAACGATCCCGCCCCCGTAATCGGGGCGGCGATGCTCTTTCCCTGCACTTTATTAGTATATCATCAATATAGTGTAAACACACTTCAACACAGGCGTAGGCTCGCACGGCCACACACCTCGTGCACACAGGGCACATTCACAGCGAACCAGCCAACGTCACGTCAATTCAAGCCATAGACGTTCTCGTTCCACCACCGCCCCTTGGACGGCCAACCATATGAGCATTTTGTCTTCTTGGCCTTGGTCACGACAATTTAAGCCATAGACCGCCGAAGACCCTCATCCATGCCAACGGTTCCACCGAACGACATAGATCGGGTACGGTTCCGCCTGACCCGTGCTCATATCGCAACGGCAATTTAAGCCATATGCGCAGGTCAAGACTCACCGAGTCCCGTTTCCACCACAATAATCACATAACCCGGTTATGTTCACGTTGGCTCCCCGTCCACCATGTTGGCAAAACCCGCTTTTGCCCAGTTTTCCGGGTGCACCTTGGAGTTAATCTCCAAGGCTCCCTGCTGCAATCTACCACGTAGAAAACCCGAAAAACGCCCAAACACCCGGAGTTTTCTCCGGTTCATATGCAATGCAACATCACTAATCCGGCTCTACTTGTCCGGATAGGCTTCACACACAATGCCTATGTCCGTTTTCGCATACAGACTCTATACAAGGGGGACTTTACATATCTACCCCAAGGAACGCTCCAACTCTTCGCTCACTCGCGAGAGAGGGCTTCCTATGCAAAGGGAAAAAGGGTTTCACATACCCAAGGATGAGAAATCGTTACCCTTGCGTTCTTCCGCGGCGCCATGAAAAACTATGCGGTTGGAAAGCACCGCAACGGCGTCACCTCCGCGGATCTGGACTCGGATCGCGATTCGGAGCTCCGACGCTCCACCGGCGGCCGGATCTTGGTCTCCAACCTCTCACCTTGCTCTCCCTTCTCTCTAGGATTTAGAAAGAGAATGCAAAACGAGAATGAGGGTTTTGAAACCCTTATCCCGGCTAAAACCACCCAGGAGCAGCCCCCCACCGTCGGATCCAAAGCCAAGGAAATGAACGGTCACGATTAGGCCTCAAATTAGAAAATCTGGGCCGAACACGGTTTGCAACACGACCGTGTGCATGGCCGTGTCACCCATTCGCCGTCCCGACCGACTCGAAAACTAGCACACGGCATTTGACACGGCCTCCGACACGCCCGTGTCACCTGTGACACGCCCGTGTCGAGACCCGTGTCACACCCCCCGTGTGCAATCGGCCAGCTTTCCCAACCCGAAAAGGACACGACCTGCGACATGGCACCCGACATGCCCGTGTCGCATGTGACACGCCCGTGTCCGGGCCCGTGTCATGGCCCGTGTGCATGACTCAGAAAACTGCCCAAAGTGACACGCCCTTGGACACGCCCGTGTCCCAGGCCGTGTGCCTCAACTCGACGATCTCCGATCGTCAAAACATCGACCACATGACCCGTGGCCGAACACGCCCGTGATACGCCCGTGTCACGCCCGTGACACGCCCGTGTCACGCCCGTGTCACGCCCGTAACACGCCCGTGTCACGCCCGTGACACGCCCGTGTCACGCCCGTGACACCTGCTCCAAAACTCAGACTTGGCTTAAAACGTCACCCGTCCCTCCTTTGAGTTTCGGGGTGTTACACGTAAATCGTCAACCAACAGCGAGGAAGATTCGGCACCCTCTCCTCAGCACGCGATATCCTCACTTTAAAGTCGGCAGGAAGGCCGAATCTTCTCCTCCAAATCGCAACTTGGTCCACGGTAAGAGAAGAGCGAAGACGCATTGGCCGAGCAGTACGTTTCGAGCTCTATCATAAAGAGAAAAAAGTTAGGCTAAAAAAGCCTAGCCAAAAGCCATCCACAATGAGCCCGAACGCATACGCATACCCCAACATACACGAAAAACCTGTTGGGTACATTGGAAATTGTGTACCTGATTTGAAGAAGCTCTTTCAACTCAATGATATACACAAATTCGTATTTGATGTATGTTGAGTTTACTTGTGCAGTTTTTATGTTGAAGAAAATAAACTAAGTACAAAAGTGTCGAGACACTAGACAAGTGTCGACACCTTTGTAAAAGCAGTGCTGAGACAATGAATCAAGTTGTGTCGACACTCAGGACTAGTGTTGACACCCTTATTCAAGTAGTGATGAGACATGAAGCAAGCTGTGTCGATACCCAGGACTTGGGTCGACACCATTAGTCAAGAAACCAGTTGTGTCGACACTGATGACTAGTGTCGACACCTTTTATACAAGTTGTGTTGAGACAAGAAACCAGCAGTGTCGACACTCAGGACTAGTGTCAACACCTTTTATACAAGTTGTGTTAAGATAAGAAACCAGCAGTGTCGGCACTCAGGACTAGTGTCGACACCTTTTATACAAGTTGTGTTGAGACAAGAAACCGGCAGTGTCGACACTCAGGACTAGTGTCGACACCTTTTATACAAGTTGTGTTGAGACAAAAAACTAACAGTGTCGACACTCAGGACTAGTGTCAGCACCTTTTATACAAGTTGTGTTGAGACAAGAAACTAGCAGTGTCGACACACTCGATTGTTGTCGACACTCCTATAAGAGAAGTGTCGACACCCATGATTGGTGTCGACAAAATTAAGTACAGAAGTGTCAACACTCAAAACTGGTATCAACACCTTTATGTAGAAGCTCTCAAGACAGAAATTCTTCTAAGTCCAGAATTCGAAGCCTGAAGTTCTGAAAACTGTCAGAACTATCAGATGTAAGTGGATTAACTGTGACAGCTGGTCACTCTTGCCAAAGACTATATAAGGAGACCAACACAACAGAAACAATAATAGATTTTCTCATTCTTTTCATCTCAGTTTGTCAGATTAATTCAACAGAATTCTGAACGGTTAGAGGAGGCAGATCGTGGATCAACTCCAATCTTCTCCAGCCAAGTTTAACCATACCTTCTTTAAGAAGCTTTGAAAAATCTAAGAAGAGTTGAAATATTTCTTCTCAATCAAATTCAAAGAAAAAGATTACTCATCAAGATCTGATCAAGAAGAAGTCATCTGTTTCTTTCCTGCTGGGTGATTTATCAAATCTCAAATTCTAGTCTAATTTAATTATTATTTTGTAAGATCTGGTAGCAGATATGAGGGGTAGGATATATATATATATATATATTTGAGTTGTAAGCCTAAATTATAAAGGCTGAGGTAGGGCTGAGAGCTTGAGATAGGAGAAGAAGGACTTTCTCTGAGTTGTAGGAACAGTTGTGTTCTGAGGGTGTAGGGCAAGGGTTTGCCTGAGGTGTAGGAGTGAAGGTGCACTCTGAGGTAGGATTCTTGAAGGGAATCTGAGTTATAGGAGCCAGCTAGGCTCTGAGGTATAAGATCTGAGGATCTGAGGAAAAGAAAGGAGGAGTTTGGCCGAACCTAGTTCATTGCTAGATAGACGAAGGGGGAAAGTAGATGTATCCATAATTTAGGGAACCAGTATAAAATTCCTGTGTGTTGTGCAATGATTTGTGCTGTGAATGTTAGATTAGATCTGTGTTGATCTTTATCAGTTTTCTTGATTGTTGTGGCTGTGTTAACTTCCTCACTGAAGAATTTTTTGTGTCCACAAGTAGCCAAGATTAGAATAAATTTGAATTGGACCTATTCACCCCCTCTAGGTCAATCAGTTTCCTAAAACAAACACGTTACAAAACCCCCACACAAATATACGCGCAAGCCCGCATACACACACACACGGGCGCGCATGCCGGGGCACACAGCCAGGACCGCACACGACCAGGCGCACACCCGCGCAAAACAAGGCACGCACGCGTGCGGGATCGGGTTCGCACCCGCGCAATTAGGCACGCTCCCTGCACACTCCCGTGCACGGGATAAGGCGCGGGCTCCGCGTCCGCCCCGCCCACTCCTGTGCGCGGGATCAAGCGCGTGCCCGCGGGCGGGATCAGGCGCGCGCACCGCGGGCGGGATCAGGCGCGCGCACCGCGCGCGGGATAAGGCGCGCGCACCACGCGCGCCCACGCACGAGGTCAGGCGCACATCCCACGCATGCCCGCACGCGGGATCATGCGCGCGCCCACGCGCGCGCCCTCGCGAGGGATGGAGCGCGCCCCATGCGCACCCGCACGCGGGATCGGTCGCGCGTACGCGCCCACCCTACCGCGCGCTCCCTCGCGAGGGATGGAGCGCACCCCATGCGCACCCGCACGCGGGATCGATCGCGCGTACGCGCCCACCCTACCGCGCGCGCCCCGCACACGCACGCTCGCGCCCGCACAATCGCGTGCAACTGCGTAGGTCCGCGCACACGGTCTGACACATGCCTGCACGCACGACCAGCCGCGCACACATTAGTGTGGGCACGTCCGCCCGCACCTCCGCGAGGTGCCCACACACATTCTGTGCGCACGTGCTTGTGCGCGCCCGCACACCGCCGCGACCACGGAAGCAACGACTTCCTCCCCCAGGCGTGATCATCACTTCTCCCATATCAAAATAAATATTAACGGTTTTTACCCGAGTTTGCTGGGCGCAGCAGCTCGCCAACGTAAGACCGTCACCGTTCGCCACCATCGCCGCCATGAACAAGACAAGATCCTTGTTTTTCTTCGTCAAAAGCGGTCTCGTGCAATAAGGATCTGAGGGGCAATTGTTGGGGATGAACCCCATTTTATATGTGATGGGTATGCACATAGCCACCTCACCTATGATCCATACTATAATTAATGGGATCATGAGTTTGACTGCGCGCGCGATCACCACACTCGATCCTCCCGCACACCGATCCCACTACACACACAAAGGAAACCGCCACCGCCTTGTCAGCCGCCAACCGCCACCCCGGCCGCCGTTTTGCAGCCAAGGGGCGGCCGCCGGCCGCCGCCCAGTCCTGGCCGCCGGCCGCCGCCCAGTCCCGGATGCCGGCCGACCGCCGCCCAGTCCCGGATGCCGGCCGACCGCAGCCCAGTCCCGGCCGCCGGCCAACTCCTCCTTGGCCGCCTCCTTGCGGCCAAGGGCCGGCCGCCTTGCGACCAAGGGCTGGCCGCCTTGCGGCCAAGGGGAGGCCACCGGTCGCCTCCCTCCTTGGCCGCCGCCTTGCGGCCAAGAGCCGGCCGCCGACCGCCCCCCTTGTCCGCCGCCTTGCGGCCAAGGGCCGGCCGCCAGCCGCACCCTTGTCCGCCGCCTTGCGGCCAAGGGCTGGCCGTCGGCCGCCTCCTCCTTTGCCGCCTCCTTGCGGCTAAGGGTCGGCCGCCTCCTTGCGGCGAAGGGCCGACCGCCGCCTTGCGGCCAAGGGGCGGCCGAGCCGCCCTCCCCTCCGTGGTCGCCGGCGACAAACCTGCCCTCACCGGATAACTTGGCGACAAGTTCGCCGGCCACCCGTGTAGGTTGCCCCCACCATCCGATCAGTGGGGGGGGGGGGGGGGAGGGGCATCTTCGATCGTCCGATCTGTGCGTAACCACCCACTAACCACCGGGTTAGTTGGGGTAAGATTTAATTAATATTTTATTATTTATATAATGGTTTCCCAATAGTCGAATACGCACATTAAGACTATACTAAAAACATTCATGCGGATGGTTACGGTGTGCGGATAGCCACGTAACCACCATAACCACTTCCTGGAGCCTATAAAAGGAGCCCCATGGCTCCTCATTTCCTAACTTTTTCCTCCGAGTCTTCTTCTTCCTCAGGTCGAAGCTCTGTCAGTTTCCTCCTACGGGCCACCTCCGAGCCACACCCGAGCCACACCCGAGCCGCGAGCGGGTCAAGTCACAACCACCCGACGAATTCAAATCGCCCAAGTTCCGAGCGGCCTCAGCAACTGCAAGACCAAGTGTGTTGCCTCTCACCCAGAACCAACAAGTCACTATCCGAAGACCACCGACGTAAAACACAATCTGTAACAACTCCCGGCGCGACGGCCTGTCGTCCGCCGCGCGCAAAGTGCTCTCTCACCCCATAATTGTAACGAGAGATGACCTGTTACCCTCGACTTCCCAAATCAGCTGTAACCACCCGGAAATAGTGGATTTTGACCGTCACAGATCCAGTCACGTAGTTTTTTATCCAGTTGGGGGGTTTTTCCATGTTAAAACTGCTTGTGTACAAACAACCTACTCTTTTGACTGTGTGTGTGCTCGATCGTTCCGAGAACTAGGACGGTCCAAAAATTCCGGGCCAACCGAAACGTCGAGTTAGTCCAGCAATAATATTACAACCATGCTCCTAATAACAACATATCGTACAGACATATAACCACTACATTTCCTATATTGCCCTTCACTAATTAGGCGACGCTAAACTAGAGATTATCTCATTGATTATGCAATTTACAGCTAAGACCGGTGACAGGCTGTAAGGGATGGCTGACACGCGGATTCTAAATTTCTAATCTATAGGTGACATAAGTGTCATGGAATTTACAATCAAATGAGATCAGAGAATTATTTCAACAGGTTTAATTATCATGATTTTTATTACTGCATGGATGAAATTAATTAGAAGAAATCCAATGGCAACAAAAACAACCATGGATCTTTATATTTCAGTAGCAATAGAATTCGCCGGTCTCCATTACTTCCCATACATAGTACTAGAAAATGATGGTGCTCGGCGACTGCTCTGTTTTCCCATGCCCGTGCTTTTATTCTTGCACTAGTAAGGCAGATCTACGGGCTGGGGCCTGGGCCATCCCTAAATCTTAGCAAAATTAATGATGAATTTGGATTGTGAATCAATGAAATTCAACTATTTATATGTCAAAATCAGTGGCAATGTGAGAGTTAGAAAAAGTGCCTGAAAAATGGACTTTCAAATTTCTTATTTGCTGGAAAAGGAAGAAGACGTTGGGATCTCTGAATCCACGACGGAGACGAGATTCACTCTATTCGAAATATCGAGATAAGAACATGAGCGGAAGCGTACCTGAATCCATAGAGATGGATTTGTGCGGTTACAAATCTTCCAAGTCTATAAGATCTTGATGAAAAGACGACTCCTCATCCTCCTTAGGCTCACTTCAGCGATGTGATGTTGGGACTAAATGAGAGTGAATATGTCAGCAAAGACCGCACATCATCCTACATTTCATCAAAGGACATAACCTATTTTTTTAGAAACAAAATCATTTTACCCTCAAAACCTATATGTTGGTCAGTATGTTGGATATATCGGAGGACATTTAAAATATTGACATAATCCTATAAAAAATTTTGCTATTGCCAAAATGGACAATGAACAATATGAGTTGACCTGTGTGATATGTTTATTTGCATTGTGTGGAAGTTTCTTATATCCGTTATATTGGATGAAATTAAGGCTCCGTTTGGGGGTGGGGGGGTGGGGGGGGGGGGCTTATTTTCACCGGTCAAGCGGTTACGATCACATGAACCGGACCTTAACCGCTTATTTTTACCAGTCAAGCGGTTACGACCGCATGAACCAGACCTTATTACTTATTTTCACCGGTCAAGTGGTTAAGGTCCGGATCATGCAGTCGTAACCGCTTGACCGGTGAAAATAAATCCCCCCAAACAAAATCTAGATCTCAGGTTCATTGGAATAAGGATTATCACCCTGTTAGTCAGGATCCTGAGCTGTCAACCTCAATTTTTTGGCAACTATTTGGATAATTGGATGTAAAAGTTTCATGTAAGTTCAAACACAACTTCTTGCCTTGCGCTCAACTGTCTTAGCATGAGACAAACTGTTTGATTAATGTGGGTTTGCATTCAGGGGCGTAGCCAGAATTTTGCTTGAGTGGGGGCATTATTTTATGACAATAGTATACAAATATGTATAACAATAATAATTAAAAATTATTTACTTTAAACAGTAATTTTAAAAGTAAAATGATATTTCAAAGTGATAATTATTTCACACAAAAAAGGTTCTAAAAATAGAGAGAACTAATAGGAATTGCACAAACTAACTCAATCCAACAAAATATCATTTGGACAATACATCAAGCAGTTTCAATGCATGAAAACACAAGTGTAGAGCTAGTGTCGGTAAATGGGGAGCATGAATTAAAAGTGTAGACGTATTGTTGATTTCCGAAAGCAGAGAATCAAAAGTGTGGATGTATAAATTTGTTAACATATACTGATATACATAAAAGAATTCGTGCAGTGAAAACTGAAAACACACAGAGTATGGATTAATCATACTGGTGGATTTAAATCCAGCAAATCTCACCTGTATAATTGTTCTGTTCTCATAGAGAAATGAAAATAAAATCCTAAAGAAAAAAAAGAAGAAGACGAAGACGAAGAAGAAGAAGAAGAAGAAGACCGGGTGTAAACAGAAAAAGAAGAAAAAAGAAGAAGAAGACCGGGTGTAAACAGAAAAAGAAGAAAAAGAGGAAGAAGAAGAAGACCGGGTGTAATCAGAAAAAGAAGAAAAATAAGAAGAAGAAGAGCCGGGTGAAATCATAGCAGGGCCAGAACTTAGAGCCGGGTGAAATCAGAAGAAGAAGAAGAGTACCGCGGTCACGGGTGAAGGAGCAGCCGTGGGAATGCGAGATAGGGGGCAGCGGCGGGCCGGCGGCTAGGTTAACGCGGAATGGCGGAAATGAAAATGGCGAAATCCTGCGCTGGGTGAAATCCGCGAAAAATCAGGGGGGGCACGTGCCCCCCTGGGCCTATACTAGCTACGCCCCTGTTTGCATTCCTTCCATTTCTTACTCTCCATCGTCGATGTTCTTACAATAGCAGTGAGAGATGACTATTCCTGTAATTTTCCTTGGGTTTCTTAGGCTCCGTTTGGGGGGACTTATTTTCACCGGTCAAGCGGTCATGGCCGCATGAACCGGGACTTAAATTAAGTCTCTTTAAGTCCCGGTTCATGCGGTCATGACCGCTTGACCGGTGAAAATAAATCCCCCCAAATGGAGCTATAACCATCCACCGCGTGGTCTAGCTGCAGGTGACACGAGCGGCCGGAATATGATCCGGACAATATGGTGGCCGGGATATAATATGGTCCGCAGTGCACATGACCCGTGCACGCTACCCGTGTTATAATACGTGATATGACTGTTATTAGAACTGCACTTTTGGATATTCGCACTTTATTCACTCTTAATTTTCCGCGCCTTTTGAAAATACTCCTTGTACATGCATTTTTAGGAAAAGTGTTCAACACAAAAGTTGTAGATCTCGACGAGATCTACAACTTTTGTGTTGAACACTTTTCCTAAAAATGCATGTATAAAGCGTATTTCTAAAAATACGCTCAGATTTCGCGCCTTTTGAAAATACTCCTTGTACATGCATTTTTAGGAAAAGTGTTCAACACGAAAGTTGTAGATCTCGTCGAGATTTGTAGATCTCGTCGAGATCTACAACTTTCGTGTTGAACACTTTTCCTAAAAATGCATGTACAAAGAGTATTTTCAAAAGGCGCGAAAAATTAAGAGTAAATAAAGTGCGAATATCAATCACCTAAAAATTCTGCGGGGTTTTCTGCAAATCAAACCCTACCTTCTAGGCTTCCGACGCTGGACTTCGAGATTTCCATTTTCTCCTTTCCTTAAGCTGAAGCGCCATCCATGGGATTTATTAGGGTTCTACTTTCCTCATTCCTCCATTGATTGTGAGCGTATTCTCGGTAGCCCAAGGCTTCTACGCTCATCAAAGCACCATCGGCAACGCGCCATTAATTTACTGTGGACGAAGCTTCCTCCTTATCTAGCCGCCGCGCCAGTGTGCCTAGTTGGAGAGATCTAAGCTTCTTCACCTTCCTTCTATCATCCATGGATTTGATTGGTATACTTTGACATAGCTTAGAAATTCTTTCATGGCTTGATAATATTAATGTTTATCTCATCATTTATGATTTTTGGTGTTCAATATCCTACAAATTTATTGATTGAGCTCATTTTTATCGAGGCATCCTGTAATTTCAGAAACTTTACACGCATTGGCACACGCCCCTTTCTATGGTAGGGTATTTTTCTTGATTATTTAATAGCAGAAATTTTGGTAGTCAAAGTTCTATCTTGTGGTTGGGCTTCCCTTGGATTATTTTCTATTTGCCGTAGGAATTCTAATTATTAGTTTCCAAGGAGGTACTTCAATACTCGTGATCAAATTTATATTTAGAAATATATTTATAATACTTGGCTATTTATTGATTTATTTTTGAAGCAAAAGCAAAGATATTCATTCATTCATAGCACACTCCGAACAAAGCAAATTCAAAACAGGAGTAGGCAAATTGGCGGGCGAATGAAAAGAAATCGATGCAATAACATGCGCCACCCGATTAGTTAGACGTCCGGAGAAGAGAAACTCGTCACACGGCCAACAACACTGTATCAAAAAATGATAGGTCGATCCATCAAAAAGGGCGCCACACCAGCCCACAATAGTCTGATAAGGGTAACACAATCACCCTCAACTAACACAGATGACCAACAAAACTCCAGAGTCATTTCCATTGCTAATCGAGCCGCAAGTGTCCCCGCCATCGTCGGAAATGACAAATGATCCCAAGTCCTTGAACGCCAAGCCAAACACTTGCCAGAAGAGTCCCGAGTAATAAAACCAACACCAACCAAGGCCGAATCACCCCGAGTAGCACCATCAAAGTTGATCTTAACCACCCCCACAGGGTTCGGGGCCCAAACACATGAAGAAAAAAGCTCGGAAGGGGAAAAAATCTCAGGTGGAGCATCAAAGACATGCTGATGAAGACCACAGTCATGACCAACTCCTGCAAAGATCCCTCCCAAAGCATATGATTGCGGTATCACCACAAAGCCCAACACGCAGTCGAGAAAAGGGAAAAGTCATACAACGACAAGAAAGCATGAGCTAACCGGAGCCAATCAAAATTAGAGCACAAAATCTCGTCCTGGGCAAAAATCCTCATCGGAAGCTCCACAAAGGGGGAAACCCACAACACTCAAACCATGCCTATGGCGAAAAGCAGAAGCTATCGACAAAATGTGCCGAGTCAGGCGCCATAAGAATCCACGAACCTTGGGCATCACCCTAGCCTTTCAGATAAAGTCCCAAGATGGCGGCCGAGTGGAAGAAGAAGCTCCCCCTGATAGGAAGGTACGAAGAGCCAAGCGGTACACACTCTGAACGAAAAAAAATATCATTCATCGAGTAATACCACACCCAAGCATCCAAAAGATCACTCAGCCCAGTGTGATAGAAAGAATGACCGCAACATCATCAACATCAAAAATGCCATAGACCAAATCAGTGTTCCAAACTCGTTGGCCAGCCACAAAAAGATTACGCACCCACCGCCGCCCATATAGCTGCCCGTAATGTCTGAACTCTAAAAGAAGTAGGCCGTAGAATCCACCGGTCAACCCAAATGTCAATGGTCGTCCTCGAGCCCACCGACAAGCGAGAACCCTCCACAATAAGCGACAGAGAGTGGAAGAAGCTACGTCAACAATAGGAGGGGCGAGAACCCAACATGGCTGCAAAAATATCTCCACCAGACACCAGGATAATAACGCGTCCGAAACACCTGTGCCACCAAGGAATCCTGCTTAGTCAACAAACGTCACACATGGTTTGCCAACAATGCATTGTTAAATGCCTCAAGGCACCGAAACCCCATTCCACCAACCACTTTGGCCCCACACAAAGAGCGCTGCAAAATCCATCGCGACAAACTCTTACCACCACCATCCCACCAGAAAGATGCAAGCAAGGACTCAAGCTCCCGGAGTAAGCACCGCGGGAGGCGAAAATAGCTCTTTACAAAGGTAGGAATAGCCGTTAACACTGTCTTAATGAGGATCTCACGTCGGGCCTGCGACAGAAGTTTAACCCGCCCCTGGATCCTCTTCCACACTCTATCCTTGAGGTATTGAAAGTTTGCGCTACGAGAGCGGCAATTCGACGCCGACATACCCAAATACAAGTTGTGATGGGCAGAGCAGTCCTCACCCAAAATAGCAAATAATTCCTCCTCAACCAACTCGGGAGTACCGAGACCAAACACCACCTTTGACTTCTGGCGATTAATCATAAGGTCGGAAGCGCGGGCGAAGGAACTCAGTAACTCATAAATAGCCACCGGGGCCAGCCTCTCAATGCCGCATAGATGAGGATGTCATCTGCAAACAACAAGTGAGAGATTCGAGGTGCCAAAGGGAAAATGGCCACCCTCCTAACCAAGCCCCCTCGCTCGGCACGCTCCAACAACCTGCTAAGAAACGTCGCGCACATCAAAAACAATATGGTGAGATTTGGTCACCCTGCCGTAAACCACGAGTAGGCTGCAGGTGCCCAAACCTCTTCCTTTTAATCATAAAGGAATACCAAACAGAGGAAACACAAATCATAATAAGATAAATAAAAGACGAGCCACACCCCAAACAAGCCAAGGCCCAAGCAAGAAATTCTCACTCGATACGATCAAACACCTTCAAAAGATCAAGTTTAAAGGAAAACAAGTGTCTGAAGCACATTGGACAGTAGACAAAAATTGATTAACTTCAGTAGCAACTAGCAAGCATGATATTATCAGTAATCAGCCTCCCGAGAATGATGGCCAATTGAAATGAAGAAATTGGAGAATCCATAAGTGGTCGTAATCGATTAGCAATGCACTTGGACGCGATCCGGTAAATCACATTGCATAAACTAATAGACCAAAAAAATATCAAGGATTTCGGATCAACACATTTAGGAATCATGATAATATTTTTTTCATGAAAATCAAGTGTCAATACCTCTTTGGCCCCACACAATAAGCGCCACAAAATCCATCGCGACCCACACAGTAAGCGCCACAAAATCCATCGCGACCCACACTTACCACCATCATCCCACCAAAAAGATGCATGCAAGGACTCAAGCTCCCGGAGTAAGCACCGTGGGAGGCGAAAATAGCTCTTTACAAAGGTAGGAATAGCCGTTAACACCGACTTAATGAGGATCTCACGTCCGGCCTATGACAAAAGTTTAACCTGCCAGCCTTGGATCCTCTTCCACACTCTATCCTTGAGGGATTGAAAGTTTGCGCTGCGAGAGCGGCAATTCGACGACAACATACCCAAATACAAGTCATGATGGGCAGAGCAGTCTTCACCCAAAATAGCAAATAATTTCTCCTCAACCAACTCGGGAGTACCAAGACCAAACACTACCTTTGACTTCTGACGATTAATTAAAAGGTCGAAAGCTTGGGCAAAGGAACTCAGTAACTCAAAAATAGCCATTGGGGCCCGCCTCTCAGATGCCGCAAAGATGAGGGTGTCATCTGCAAATAACAAGTGAGAGATCCGAGGTGCAAATGGGCAAATGGCCACCCTCCTAACCAAGCCCACTCGCCCGACACGCCCCAACAACCTGCTAAGAAACGCCGAGCACATCAAAAACAATATGGCGAGATTAGGTCATTCTGCCGAAGACCACAAGTAGGCTGTAGGTGCCCAAACCTCTTCCCATTAATCATAAAGGAAGAACAAAACCCCAAACAAGCCAAGGCCCGAGCAAGAAATCCCCACTCAATACGATCATACACCTTCGAAATATCAAGTTTAAGGGAAAAACAAGAGTCAGAAACACATTGAACAATAGACAAAAATTGATTAACCTCAATAGTAAGCAGGATATTATCAATAACCAGCCGCCCCAGAATGAAGGCCGATTGGAATGGAGAAATTAGAGAATTCATAAGTGGTCGTAATCGATTAGCAGTGCACTTGGACGCGATCCGGTAAATCACATTGCATAAATAAACCAGTCAAAAATTTCAAGGATTTCAAATCAACACATTTAGGAATCAAAATAATAGGGTGCTGTTACTAGCAAACTCAGTTTGGTTTCTAGCAAACCATTACTATTAGCAAACCCTCATTTTTCAAAATGGCTATTTGAAAACCATTTTGTTATTAGCAAACCAACATAATTTTTTTAAAAAAATTTAAATTTTGTTTAAAACATTCATTCTTTCAAAATAACCCGCTGCATATAATGACAATGATTTCAAATGTATTCATTCAACCACTTATGTTAGCATTATAGATGAGTCAAAATGCCACAAATGTTTAATATGTCAAAAACTACTTTTTCAACAAAATATCATTATCTGCACCAAAATATTTAAACAAAATATCGGTCGGTTTAAAAATATATTTGATTTCTAATTACTATAAGGATGTGTTATATATACGAGTTAAGTGTATATAAGAATATATACGCCCTTTTGAACTGCGTCTTATACGTATAATTTCATGAGAAGTGTTCAACATGAAAGTTGTAGATCTCGACGAGATCTACAATTTTCATGTTTAACATTTTTTGATTTGAAGCACTTTAGACTCCCGATTTGACCCCTGAAAAAAGTTATGTCGTACATATGTACGGACGCCCGGGATCGGCGTGACTTTTTTCGGGGGCCAAATCGGGGGTATAAACGGCTTCAAATCAAAAAGTGTTCAACATGAAAGTTGTAGATCTCGTCGAGATCTACAAATTTCATGTTGAACACTTTTTGATTTAAAGTAGTTTAGACCCCCGATTTGGGTCCCGAAAAAAGTCACGCCGAAAATCTGTACGTTCCGTGCATGTCTTTTTTAGGGCCCAAATTGGAGGCCTAAACTGCTTCAAATGAAAAAATTATCAACATGAAAGTTGTAGATCTCATCAAGATCTACAACTTTCATGTTGATCACTTTTTCAAATGAGAAATATTTGGGGCTCAAAATTCAAAAATGCAAAAATTACCAAAAAAATAAGATTGGTTTGCTAGTAGTAATTTTTGGGAAGAGAAAAAAATGCAAAAAATGACAGAATCTTTTTTTTTTCTGGTTTGCTAGAAACGAAAATGGATTTGCTAATAACATGGTTTTATGAAAATCAAGTGTCAATACAACTTTGGCCCCACACAAAGAGCGCCGCAAAATCCATCGCGACCCACGCTTACCACCACCATTCCACCAAAAAGATGCAAGCAAGGACTCAAGCTCCCGGAGTAAGCACTGCGGGAGGCGAAAATAGCTCTTTACAAAGGTAGGAATAGCCGTTAACACCAACTTAATGAGGATCTCACGTCCGGCCTGCGACAAAAGTTTAACCCGCTAGCCTTGGATCCTCTTCCACACTCTATCCTTGAGGGATTGAAAGTTTGCGCTGCGAGAGCGGCAATTTGACGACGACATACCCAAATAAAAGTCATGATGGGCAAAGCAGTCTTCACCCAAAATAGTAGATAATTCCTCCTCAACCAACTCAAGAGTACCAAGACCAAACACCATCTTTGACTTCTAACTATTAATCAAAAGATTAGAAGCGCGGGCAAAGAAACTCAGTAACTCAGAAATAGCCATCGGGGCCCGCCTCTCAGATGCCGCAAAGATGAGGGTGTCATCTACAAACAACAAGTTAGAGATCCGAGGTGCCAAAGGGCAAATGGCCACCCTCCTAACCAAGCCCCCTCGCTCGACACGTTCCAACAACCTGATAAGAAACGCCGAGCACATCAAAAACAATATGGTGAGATTGGGTCGCCCTGCTGAAGACCACGAGTAGGCTTTACATGCCCAAACCTCTTCCCATTAATCATAAAGGAATACCAAATAGAGGAAACACAAGTCATAATAAGAAAAATAATGGAAGACGAAACCCCAAACTAGCCAAGGTTCGAGCAAGAAATTCCCACTCAATACGATCATACACCTTCAACAGATCAAGCTTAAGGGAAAAACAAGAGTCTGAAGCACATTGAACAGTGGACAAAAATTGATTAACCTCAATAACAAGCAAGATATTATCAGTAATCAGTTGCCCTGGAATGAAGGCCGATTGGAATGGAGAAATTAGAGAATCCATAAATGATCATAACCGATTCGCAATGCACTTGGACGCGACCCGGTAAATCGCATTGCATAAACTAATCGGCCGAAATAATTTCAAGGATTTTGGATCAACACATTTAGGAATCAAGATAATATTGGTTTCATTAAAAACAAACGTCAATACCAGGATTTAAAAAATTTAAGATCAAAGTAGTAACTTTAGCACCCACAGTCGGCCAAAAGTTTTGAAAAAACATCGGCGGGAGGCCATTCGGGCCTTGAGACTTGAGAGGAGGCATAAAAGAGAGAGCGGAATGTACCTCAGTCAGAGTAAAAGGTCTACCCAAAGTTGTGTTCATCTCGTCCGAAACCACTCTATGACCACCAACAAATGTCTCCTCAAAATCCACAACTGTAGTGGTAAAGGAAGAGAAAAGCTCTGAAAAGTAAGAAGAGATCAACAGCTAAATCCCCTCTGGGGACTCCACAAGAACTCCCTCATCATTGTAAAGCCAATCAATATGGTTCTTCCGCCGCCGAGCCGAGACACGAGCATAAAAATAAATAGTGTTCTGGTCTCCTCCAATCATCCGCACCGCCTTACCCCGCTGCTTCCATTTTATATCCTCCGAATGAATGAGATCCTCAAGAATAGCCAGTAGCTCTGCCTCACGGGAAAGTGAGTCTCGATAAGGGGCATCCTCCGAATAACCGCAATGCCCCTCTCCAATTGCCGGATCTGCATCGGAATGCGGACGAACCGGTCCTGACTCCATGTCGCAAGTGATGATAGATACCCCCGCACTGCCTGACCCCAACAGAGGCGCGACTCAGCTCCCGAGATGCCCTCCCATGCAGTAGTGATCAATCCCCGAGTTTCAGTGAACTTGCCCCAGCACACCTCGTACAGGGTCGAACGCCGCCCACGGACGGGAGCCGCACCAGCCTGCAAACCAAGCAAGATAGGCTGATGATCCGTGTACAACGTCTGTAAATGTTCCACCCAAGCTTCAAGAAATAAGGTCTTCCGTGCCGTAGTAGCACAAAATCGGTCAAGCCGAGTGCGTAAAGTGAAAGGAGCCAAGATGCTTGAAAGAAACCGGGCAAATGTTTGAAATGAGGTACCCAAAATCTTCTTCACTCTTTAGAGCCTCAAAGTTCGACGGTTTAGGCGAGAGGACTCGACCCGCTAGGACCGGTGCCTCCACCGAATCCGAAATCAAATTTTTACAAGCAACCTCCAGAACTTCATCTCCCCCCCGGGTCAACGGGTGTGACCTCCCCCACACCACATCCAAATTCTCCATGGCAAGAGAGAGTGCAATATAAAAAGGTTTCGAAGAAGGCTTAACACACTGTTATGTTGACTGAGAATCCGAAGTGGTGCCTAAGAATGAGGAATAAGCACACCAAAAAGAGACCAAGAAAGATTGGAGAGCCAACCCTCAACAAATAAAAAAAACCAACAAAGCAAGAGGGTTAATCAACACATAGGGAGTCAAAGAAAATCACAAAAAAATACCGAACTTGGCGGAGAAAGAAATCTTCGAAAGAAGGGTAGTCACTGTCAATGTCCAGCTCGGCAAAATAAGGTCGCCCTAGCACGAGGAGGAAACAAAATCCCAACAAAGCATGGAAATCACCGCCACAACCCAAATCGGCAAGAACCCAAAAGCTACAACGCTGTGGACAGAGTGAACAGCAGCCAGGAAGCCGACGAAGACCAAGATCATACGCAAGCAAAAGAGAACCCACCAATGGAGAGGGCAAGCCGACGACAACCCAACCCTACCAGCGGTGGAGAAGCACAAGGCAAAAAACTTTAGGGTTCGTTCGGCGCGCAGTTATTGGCTTTCTGGAATTTGCTTTGGCCAGAAAACCAATATCTGCAGGAATTGGTTTTGTGCAGAAAACCAATTCTGCTGTTCGGCTGCATGATGGAATTCAGTGAACAGAATTGGAATTAATATGTAAAACCTGTTCGACTGCACAATGAAATTAACTTTCTAAATTGAAATTTTTTAAATTTATACAGTTTTAAAATAAAACAGCAAATTAAAGTCATACTAATAATTAAAGTTCAAAATTATAAATACGTTCTATCGCATAAACATTGTCCATAATTAAAAATATATAAATAGATAAAAGTCCATCGCCCATAAAAAAAGACATAAATCTATCGATCAAACTGCATTCGCAGCCATGTGCCCTTCGTGTCTTCAGGCAGTCTCATGAATATGTCACGTTTGACATTATCATGACACAATATATCCATCGCCTTGAGAAAATCACACTGGTGTAAATCCGTCATCTGAGTCAGTGCGGCATATATGTCATCAACATTGCTAGCAGACTTGCTCTCCGCTGCCTTGTCGACGGAGTCAACCAATTTCTCTATGGCTACCGCTACGACATCAGTTCCTACTGCTCGCTTTCTCCTCTTCCTGCTGCTTCCTTCTTCTGTTCTTATCTGTTCTTGTGTATTAGTTGTTTTCTCTGCCATGGACCTATCATCTATCTCCTTTGTCGTCTCTGTTGCGGTCGTGGCCTGATTGCTAGTTGCTCTATCAGTCCCGCCGAGAGATGGGAAATTCTCACAGCGTAGGAGAAACATTTTATTCAGCAATATATTGTCTGTTTATTGGCTATTTATTGATTGGAGCTTGCAAATAAAATATATTTTGAGTTCTTTTTCTTTGCTTATTTTATAAAGATAATATAATAATATAATGCCAAAAATAAAATAAGAGAAGTTAGGTGACAGTGTGACACTAGGCCACTAGTGTGTCTTCAGATGGGACGAAGGATGCATCCAAGTATATTATACATTTGTAAATTAGCTACCTCAATGTACGCCAAATTTGGTTTTCTAGTTGTGTTACAGTAGCATGAATATGAAAAGGTTTTTGATGCTGAAGCGTTATATACTAAACAATATTTTCATTCATATAAAAACTAATAGCATTTATATATAAATAATAAAGATTATTTTTGAGATCTACAATCATTTTTATGATGAGATTAAAATTATTGCATTAATTCCACTAATTTATTATCAAACAAAAACAATATATCATTATCCCATTTAATATCTAGTGAGATATGTTATTTAAGTTAATGTTTCAAACACTTGACCATTCCTTCGTCTTTCGGACGGGTAGTTTATAACGCGCATAGCGTTCCGTGATGCACTGTCAGAGGAAAGGGCGATGGCGCAAACCAGCAGCGGTGCGGCCATGGCTGGGAATCTTGGTGGGAAGAAAGAGCTGAATCCGGGGATACGTGCTACTTTTCAGGATAAGCAGATGGCGCCGCCGCCTGATCAGCAAGGTTTGTTTTTGACCTCTTTTCTTGATTGGATTAAAGACTTGATTTACTTTTCTGATAACTCTTGTTCTGAAATCTTGATGTCAATATTTTATTCGGGAAAAAGTAGAAAGGTTAGGATCTCGATCTTAATTTATCGAGAAGCATTTTCTGCAGAGTTTTGTCGGTTCCGGTCCATATAAGAAATGTGAAGAAGGGAATAGAGGTTGAGTGATTAGGTTATCAAATTTGTAGAAAGGGATCAATGGCATCACATTCCAGCGTTGGTTTTTTAATCTGTAGTGGATGCATTTGCAAATGCCGCTCTATCTGAAACTTTCCATCTGCTTTCATTTTCTGGCAGTAGCTTTTTCAAAACCTACCTAGTGGGGGAGTCTGTAAAGATTATGAAGAGATGGGTGAATACAAACCTAATATCTATCTTATATTCATCTTTTTGGTTGGCTAAAGATGTAAGATAATCCCTCGAATTGTTTGGGACTGATACTTTTTCATGGGCCTAAGGTTAAATAATTAGTTGCATCTGCATTTGTATCAACTATTCAACTCAGAATGAATTTTTGTTTTAAATTAATCTGTTTAACAAGGAACAAAATTGATGTTGGTTAGATGATTGTAATTTGTGAAATACTTTACTCTTTAGGTATTGCCTAATAGCTGCTATAGGAATTAGTTCATAGTTTTGTTAGTAAGTTATCCCCTCTTATGGGAGTTTGCCATGCCATCATAGGCTTGGACACTTTCTTCTCACTTTGGGTGTGATCACATCGATGCGGTTTTGTTATAACTGCTTGCGGCACATGAGTCGGTTTAGATTATGCTTTTACTGACAGTTGACTTCTTATAGGCAATCATCATTTCTTTATGCTAGAAGGCGAGCGAATTTTTTGAAACGATTGAAAAGAGATTTCATGAGAGTGTTTCACCACACAACATAAGTATTATGCTCTCTTGCCTGCAAGTCAAACATCCCGTCAGGAATATTTCAGTACTAATTCACCTTTGAAATATTCATACTCATAACTTCGGGGGATTCGGTTTTCATTTTAAAAAATAGATCTACTATTTTAAAATTTGATTTTTCTTTCTATTTTTTTCTCATATCAAATCAGTTCCGAGGACTCCAACCCGTGACCTCAAGGTCCAACGACAACAAGTTGGTTACTTGAATCCAATCCGTAACTTGTTTTCGTTGGACCTTGAGGTCATGGGTTGGAGTCCTGGAAGCAGCCTCTTGCAAAAATGCAGGGTAAGGTTTGCCTACATTTCACCCTTGTGGTGGGACCCTTCCCTGGATCCTCGCTGCGCTCGGATGCTTTGTGCACTTGGGCTTCCCTTTTTATCAAATCAATTCCCAATGAAAATAAAGCAAAGGGTTAAACCAGATTAACACAAGGCCCAAAAGGTATAATAGATTGGAAAATTCTCTTTGTAACACCATCCCTAGGTTATCAAGATATCAAGAACCCGACCCATACAACTCAATTCGTCGAGGGTGGGCTCGTTCAAGCCATGTTAGCAGAAGTCAAAGTAAACTAGTGGAAGCGACCATCAACCATAGGACGAGAAACCTTGTTAGTTGCCAATATGGGAGGGTATCCCACTTAACTTATGACTATAGGCGAAGTAGCTTCTCAAGTCGCCTATAAGTGAGGTAGCTTCTCATGTTGCCTATAGGCAAGATAGCTTCTCAAGTCGCTTATAGGTGAGGTAGCTGTTACAGATTAATTACGACTTATCTACTAGTTATCTATGTTATTACTATATATGTATTCAAGTCAACTTATGTGTCGTGTTGTATCAAGTTAAGTCAAGTAGTGTCTTTTAATATTTTAATGTTCTATGTATTTACGGGTGTGTCACCCGGGGGTCCTATAAATAGACCCTTAGTCTTGTATCAAGTTATGAATGAATGAAGTTCTAGTCTTATTCCCTTGTGTGAGATCTTGATGGTTCTCTTCTCCAACGAGCAACCCTGCTTAGGTAGCCGCGGTTCCGGCTCCACGGTATCCTCCACCACCACCATCTTCTCCACCTCCGGCCTCTTCTCCGGTAACATTCTAAGATCCGTATCAACTTGGTATCAGAGCCATCAATCCTCTTTCGCCAAGCACGTCGGAACCTTCCGCCAGTCCATTCCAACCCTCGACAACCACCGCAACTTCAATCGTCAACGACGCCCTCTTCCGCACGCGCCTTTGCCTTCTCCCAAGCAGACCGAACCGCTGACAAGCCTCAGCCGGACCCATAGTCTGCTTTCCGCAGGGCTGGGTAGCCTCCTCCAGACGCAACTGTCCTCCATCCTCGACAAGACTCAGCTTTGACGACGCCCTACCCCAGTAATGAACCTCCGCGCTCGCTCCACAACCTAACCCAGCGGTTCCTTGTTCTGCGTCTGCTTCGTCTTCCGCAGAGAGAAGCGTCGGCTCCTCCATCCCGGCGTCCGCGCCTTCTTTCCACAAACTGAACTGGTCGATAACCATCGCCTACACCTCCACGCGGGTTCTTCTCGAGCCGCACCCGCCTGCTAGCATTTTCGACCCACCTGCCCAGTTTTTTTTTTCTCGAGCCCCGTGCCAGTAAAAGCCGCAGACAGCCTTCGACTCTGCATCTCCTGCGCACTGCTTTTCTGCCCTCTCCACGGTCCTCTGTGGGCCTATTTTAGTTTTTAGCTACTGCTAGTCGGCCCACCACATCAAACATTTAAATTCCTTTTTAGTTGTTGGCAAGTAGCGACCATCAGTAATGAAAGTGTCGTGTTATATCTAGTCAAGTCAAGTAGTGTCCTTTAATATTTTAATGTTCCATGTATTTATGGGTGTGCCACCTAGGGTCCTATAAGTAGACCCTTAGTCTTGTATCAAGTTATGAATGAATGAAGTTCTAGTCTTATTCCCTTGTGTGAGATCTTGGTGGCTCTCTCCTCCAACGAGCAACCTCGCTTAGGCAGTCGTGGTTCCGGCTCCACGTTATCCTCCACCACCGTCATTTTCTCCATCCCCGACCTCTCCTCCGTCAACATTCTAAGACCCGTGTCAGTAGCTTCTCAAGTCGCCTGGTAGGTGAGGTTGCTTCTCCAGTCTTCTAGTAGGCGAGGTGTCTCCACAAGTCACACGATAGGTATGTCGCTGAGGAAGACCATTCTCGCAACAATGACACCTTGAAATATTGACACCCCCATAAGTCCATTACTCTCGGAGTGGTGTCTTCCTTGTACCTCGCTCAACCTTCTGGTTGCGAAGGGAAAGTTTTTCCTAACTTTCGGGTACGTGGTGGGACTTCCCTGCTGTAGCACCTGAGTTGTGTTTATTGACCCTCTCTCTCTCCTGCGTTCTTGTCCCATAGAGTTGAATCGCATAACCAATAACCTCATGCTGCCTGTTAGTCCGAACATTTGAAATCAGTTTTCCCGGTTCCAACACAAGCAATACCTTTTGTTACGAAGAAAACTAGAAAAATGTATATAAATGGCAAAAATAACATGAAAAATATAGTAAGTATAATTGAACAAAATTGTAATAAATAAAACTACTACTTAGGGTAAAAGTAATACCATCTTGAGACTCCAATAGAGCTGCAAAAAATCCAGGTCTACCTGATTTAGGCCCGTTCTAGCCCCATGTCGGGTTTAGGGGGCCTCAACAGGCCCTCTTTTTGCCAACCTGGTGCTTGGCGGGGCTCATAATAATCTGGGGAGCAGGCTATGCTTGAGCAGCGAGCTAATTTCCCTGGCATTCATGCCAGCCGCAGGATGGGACCAACAATCTAGTCCTAGGTTATTGTATCCTAGGTGTTGCCAACCCACGTAATTGTAATTTTTTCGTTTTTATATTAAAAATATATTAAAAAATTGAGTAGGCAAGGCCCAGGCTTTAGTTCAGTTACCAAGCCTTATCAGGCCCTTCTTTCAGCGGGGTCTGGTCCTGAGAAAAGCCGGTCCCAGGCCTGGTCCCGGTCTTCAAAAAGCCTGGGCTTGGGCATGTTGGGATTTTTTTTTGCATAACTAATCTCCATTTTCCAATGAACCACATAACCAGCTAATAAGTCTTAAAATATTGAAACTCAGTAAAATAATCATTGAAACTTTGAAATGAATACATTACTTGATACAGCGATGAAGCACTAAACACATATTGCGCAAGTTCAAAAGCTTACAGCACTTGAATCAATTTAAAAAATCTGTGAATGTGATCCATCCTCCAGTGTTCAACCTAAATGAATTTCCAACCTAAATTTATTTAAAAAAAGCCCATAAAAATGGGTCAGTCCACGAATGAGTAATGATATCCTTACCTTTAGGTGTCCAAAATGCACACAAGGGAAAAAACTTCCCGCTAATGACAATTTGCAATTAGTAAAATATAAAATTTCATACAGCGATTGAAACCAACTGAGGACCAAACTAGCCAACAAAGAACTGCAGAACAAAGACAATGACGAAAGTCAAGGTGAATGGAGATGGGGAAGGAGATCGTATGCATCAAACATCTTTTGATATTCATGCTACTATAAAACTACTAAAAAACGAGATTTGACGTACATTAAGGTAGCTAATTTACAAATGTATAATATACTTTGATGCATCATCCGTCGCATCTGAAGACACACCCTAGTGGCCTAGTGCCACCTAACTACTGTTATTTTATTTCCGGCATTATATTATTAAGTTGAATTTTATTTCCCGCACATTTTTTCCATGATGTATGCACATATTTTATGTTTGAAAACGGCCTATTGGAGTGACCGCTCAGTAGGATAATGAATGAAATGGTCTGGAAATTTAGGATAGTTAAGGAAAGAAAGACATGCTATAATATTTAAGGCAGTTATCCTAAACGTTAAACCCCTCTACACCGAATCAGGCGGGTTTGAGTGAGTTTGTGTTCGGTCTGTACGGTTTGAGATGTTTTTAGCTTTCTATGCGCACTGGTTTACATTATGTTGATTAAAATAAAATAAACAAAAATAACAATAGTTTGTAAGCCCGCTTAGTCCTCTACTCCACATGAAATGTAGCAAAAATTTGAAATTAATAACAAAGGTGCAACCTCCTTAGAACAAATGTGTAACTCCTTAGAACAAGGGTGCAACCTCTTGTGGAGGGCAGAGTCATTCCTTGCTAACAAATCAACACAGGGGGTGCAACCTCTTGAAGAAGGCGTCACGTACATTATTGGCACCCCTTAAATTGTTGCCCAACCATCGATGCAACTCGGGAGGCCACCGCTGGCCTCCTTTGATCAATTCAAGCTCATTCACAACTTAGACCTTATTTGATGCGACAGTGACGTTTTTTTTTAAAACTTCGCTGCTATTTTTTGATCGTTTGGGACCAGACTTTCAAAAAAAAACATAAAATGCTTTAATCACGTTTTCCCTATATACACGACTGCGAGCCCTATCCCGCTAACGCGTTTTTCTATCTCTATGTTTTTGTTATGGGGACGCAATTCACCCCCCTCCCCCCGAACTTCGTGATTCTCTCTTGCTGACGTCCTCTCCGTGAACTACCGCACCTCTGTCGACCATTGCCAACCCTTGACCTTTTTTTGACCATCAAAAAAATAAATGAAGATAAATTCATAAGGAAATCTTAATTGAACAAATATTACACCCTTTATAATGGAATCCACAACCACCAAATGGAGCATCGAGTGGACCCGTCGTCAGCCTCCCTGATCATGTTTCTTGGTCCACTGTTGACATCAACTTATCATCCAGTGACCGATGTTGTGAGATGCAATCGAGGTCTGGAGTTTCCGTACTGCGCCCTACTTGATTCAGACTGCTTCCATTTTTTCTAGCTGCTGTCGCTGTAAGGTAATACTCCACATTAATCTCATTGCTTCATTTAATTATGGTATTTTTATGCATTCACTTAAATAATCTTGAGCTTGCCCAGAACTCCATAAATATCCTTGATTATAGTTAATTTGTCATAGGTTGTATGCATTTTTCGTATGTGGAATCATTGATCCGTGCTAGATTTCGATCTGTGAGCGCATGAGAATGTGACTTTCGAAAACCGTTTATTAATGAACATTCATCTACTCTGAAATTGAAGGCGTAAAGAACTTTGAAATGGATCTACGTCATTAACATCAGTTTGAAATTTGAGTTACATCACACTTTCATGCTTCATTTTTTTAATGCAATTTGTTTAAATAAAATATGAAGAGCATATTTTTTTAATGCTACTTTTTTAAATATAAAATGGCGATGACAGGTTCATTTGTTCTTGTTGAGTTGGCGTTATATTTTTATTATCTTTATGTAACGAATTGCGATGTTTATGTTGTACGGGTTGGCTATATATACCCGAATCTTATGTATGGAAAGCAATCTTTTTCTCTCATTCCCACATTTCAACATGGTATCAGAGCCTTAGGGCTTCCCGATACCGCGCGCCTGCCTCCCGAGTTCGGCCGCCGCTCGATCCGCCTGCCTCGCGTGTTCCGCCTCGCCTCGCGCGATCCGCCCCGCTCAATCCTCCGCCGGATCGGCCGCAGCCCCCCGCTCGATCCGCTCGCTCCGCCTCGCGCGTTCCGCCCCACAGCCCCCCCGCTCGACCCGCTCGGCCGCTCGGCCGCCTGCTCTCCCGCCTCTTCCGGTTTCTTTCCTTCTTCCCCTCCGTTCTTGGTCTCGATTCCTTGGCACCGGCGATGCAATGAAAAGGTCATTTCCGGTGTCTCTCTTTCTCTTCCTCTCCTTCCTCTTTCTATGAGGCAGCCCTAGTTTCTATCTAGGCTTTCTTTTCTTGATTCCGGTAACCTCGACTTGTATTCCTGGTTACCATGGCCGGGCCTGATGGATCTCCTACCGTGTCTTCCGCTACCGGTATCCCCCCGGCCTCCGTGATATCCAATGCTTTCTCCCGCGCTGGACATGATCACAATACTCCTCAGATTACGACAATCCGTCTGGATGGTACTAATTATCTACCCTGGGCTCGGGCTATTACCCTTGCTTTGAAGAGCCGCCGATTGTTTGGGTATGTCATGGGCACCACACCTACCCCTACCTCGGATTCCCCCGATTGGGTGCAATGGGAATCGGAGAATTCTCTCGTCATGTCTTGGTTGACGAACTCCATGGTTGACTCCATCGCCCGCAACTATTTGTTCCTGGACACTGCTGCTGCTATTTGGCAAAGAGCCGAGACTACTTATTCGTGCCGGGGTAATGCTGCCCAGATATTTCAGCTGCGCCGAAAGATTTTCCTTCTCCGGTAAGGCGATCGTCCTCCGTCGGCCTACTATCTCGAGTTCACTCAGCTATATCAGGAGTATGATCATTTTGATTCGCTCACTCTGGTGTCACCTGAGGATGAACTCCTGGTTCGCGCGCGGGAAGATCGGAATAGAGTTTTTGAGTTTCTTCATGGCTTGCATCGGGATTTCGACCAGATCAGTGTGCAGATCCTTGGCCTCTTCCCTGTCCCTCTCTTCCCGAGGTGTTCAGTTTGGTTCAACAGGAATTTGATCGCCGACAAACTTGGGCTCCTGATCCTCCTCCAGATGGTTCTGCTTTAGCGGCCCAGGTTGGTCCTCGGGGGCCTCGTGATTCTAGATCCAGGCCCAGTGACAAGGATCACCTGCTCTGCGACTATTGCGGGAAGACCCGCCATACACGGGAGACTTTTTTTCGCCTTCATGGGTTCCCTGCACCCCGCGGTGGACCTCCCTCTCGTGGAGGCCGCGGATCTGGACGCACTTCCGGTCGTTCGCCTCAGAATCTTTCCGCGCATCTATTAGATGGTTTCGAAGAGCCACAGCTTCCACCTGCCTTGCCTGGCCCTACACTGACTTTGTCTGCTGATGAGGTTCTTGCCTTCCGTCGCTTGATGCAAGGACAGTCACCTGAGCCTCCTGCTCCCTCGTCTTCCTATGCCCATCAAGGGCCTCCAGGTGCTCATGCTGCTTCGACTCGTCCCTCTACTCATTGGATCATTGACTCGGGAGCTACGGATCATATGACCGGCTCCTCCTTAGGTTTTGTGTCCTACCTTCCATTGTCGGGTCGGGACAAGGTGAGCATCGCGGATGGATCCCTCTCTCCGATTGCCGGGAAGGGTTCCATACCATGCTCCTCCCTAATCCTCTCCTCGGTTCTTCATGTTCCAACCTTCACCCGAAATCTCCTTTCCATTAGTCATATTACTAATTCTATGAACTGTTCAGTAACTTTTTTTCCTTTTTCCTGCATTTTTCAGGACCTGAAGACGGGAACGGTGATTGGAACTGGTAAACTGGTGGATGGGCTTTATGTGTTCGATTCCTCCACCCCGATTTCATCACCCCGGGCTCTTCATGCTGATCAGGCTGCTACTCTGGAGTCCTGGCACTGTCGGCTGGGCCATCCATCTATCTTTTCTATGAAACGTTTATTTCCTAGTTTTTCATCTGTTGTACTTGATAATTTTCATTGTGACGCTTGTGTTAGTGGTAAACATCATCGCACTTCTTTTCAGCATGTTTCTTCTCCCAGTTCTGCTCCTTTTCATTTGGTGCATAGTGATGTGTGGGGTCCTTGCAAAGTTGCGTCTATTTCTGGTTGTTGTTGGTTTGTGACGTTTATCGACTGTTTTTCGCGTACTACGTGGGTTTACCTGATGAAAGCTAAGAATGAAGTGTTTTCCTTGTTCCGTCATTTTCACAATATGGTCTCCACCCAGTTCGCGACTCCTATCAAACTCCTCCGCACCGATAATGGTCGGGAATTCGTGGATTCTGCTTTCGAGCAATACTTGGCTGATCACGGGATTATCCATCAAACATCCTGTGCCTACTCCCCTGCTCAGAATGGAGTGGCGGAAAGGAAAAATCGCCACCTCCTGGAGGTTGCCTGATGTCTTCTCCTTCATATGCGTCTCCCACAGTATTATTGGGGTGATGCTGTGCTCACCGCGGCGTATCTCATCAATCGTATGCCTTCCCGCGTCCTCGGTTTTAAAACTCCTCTTACCACGCTTGGTGTACCACCTACTACTCTACAACCTCGTGTGTTTGGATGTGTTTGCTTTGTCCACATCTATCACCGCTCGAACTTGATGCCCGTGCACACAAGTGTGTCTTCATCGGATATTCTCCTACTCAGAAAGGGTATAAATGCTATGATCCTGTCCGCAAGAAGGTCTTCGTTACTATGGATGTCACTTTCCGTGAATCTGAGAGCTATTATGGGTCCTCACTTCAGGGGGCGCCTCCTTCTCCATCAGAAGTGAATCCCCTAGCATCTTCTCTGGACACCATCCCTCTACCTATCCCTCCGGCATACTATCCCACTCCTCTTGCTCAGCCTACTCCCACTACTTCATGTACCCCACCTGTAGAGACCCCGGTCCATATACCACTACAGGTTTTCTCTCGTCGCCCAAAGGATTCGAACACGCGACCCTCCATCTGGATATCTGATCACCCACCTGACCCGTCGGAAGGTACTTCTACTCAGCATCCTCTCTCCCAATTCGTGTCTTACACTTCTCTAACGGCCTCCCATGGAGTTTTTGTTTCCTCCTTGTCTTCTGTTTCTATCCCAACTTCGTGACAGGATGCTATCTCCGACGAAAGGTGGAAGTTAGCCATGTTTGAAGAAATGAATGCCCTGGAGAAGAACAACACATGGGATCTGGTTCAATTACCTCCAGGAAAGAAAGTAGTTGGATGCAAATGGGTGTTTGCTGTCAAACAGAACCCATCAGGGGTTGTGGAACGATATAAGGCAAGATTAGTGGCGCGGGGCTACTCTCAGACTGAGGGCATTGATTATCAAGAGACATTTGCTCCGGTAGCAAAGATGAACTCGATCAGGATCCTTATGTCTTGCGCGGCATGCAAAGGATGGAAACTCTGCCAATTAGATGTGAAGAACGCCTACCTTCATGGCGATCTAGAAGAAGAGGTGTACATGGCTCTTCCTCCGGGGCTCACCCCACGTGGATCCACAGGGAAAGTGTGCAAACTACGGAGACCGTTATATGGCCTAAAGCAGTCAGCCAGAGCATGGTTCGGAAGGTTCCATAAAGCCATGCGTAGTTTTGGATACACCCAGAGTAATGCAGATCATACGATGCTTGTTAGACTCAGCAAAGGGAAATTGGCAGTCCTAATAGTTTATGTGGACGATATTATCATAACTGGGGACGACGATGTTGAGATTCAAGTCCTTAAGGACAAATTAGCTAAGGAGTTTGATGTGAAAGATCTGGGGAACCTAAAATACTTTCTAGGCATTGAGGTTGCAAGGTCAAAGCATGACATTTTCTTATCTCAAAGGAAATATACGCTCGACCTACTTGATGCCACCGGGATGAGTGGTTGCCGACCTGCTGATACTCCCATCGAGACCAACCACAAGTTGGGCAGGGATGATGGCGATATGATTGGGGATATACCTGGTTTCCAGAGGCTTGTTGGAAAATTGATTTACTTATCGCACACCCGGCCTGACATTTCTTATGCAGTGGGGGTCCTCAGTCAGTTCATGCACTCTCCAAAGGCCCGCCATGTTGATGCTGCGCATCGTGTCCTCCGGTACCTCAAGGCCTTACCGGGGAAGGGCATCCTCTTTTCCCCAAATAAGGAGTTGAACATCGATGTTTATACTGATGCAGACTGGGCCGGATCGCCATCTGATAGACGATCTACATCAGGATATTGTTCTATGGTTGGAGGCAATTTGGTTAGCTGGAGAAGCAAAAAGCAACATGTAGTTGCTAGGTCGAGTGCTGAGGCCGAGTTTAGGGCAATAGCTCATGGCATCTGTGAAGCACTATGGATATCAACCATTCTGGGGGAGCTCGGTTTGAAGAAAAATGAGCCGATCAGGTTGTACTGTGATAATAAAGCGGCAATTTCTATCGCTCACAATCCAGTGCAACACGATCGCACAAAGCACATTGAGATTGACAGACATTTCATTAAGGAGAATATCGATAGGGGAACAGTGGTCATCCCGTTCGTTTCATCGGATCAACAGTTAGCAGATGTTCTTACGAAGGGTTTGAGCTTCAACATGTTCACTAATCTAATCGGCAAGTTCGGCATGGCTGATATCACACGCCCAACTTGAGGGGGGGTGTTAAGTTGGCGTTATATTTTTATTATCTTTGTGTAACGAATTGCGATGTTTATGTTGTACGGGTTGGCTATATATACCCGACTCTTATGTATGGAAAGCAATCTTTTTCTCTCATTCCCACATTTCAACAGTTCTCATACTCCCTTTTCTCAAAATACTATTTGGTTCATCTGTTCTCATCCTCTCTTTTCTCAAAATACTCTTTGGTGACTGTTGAGTGTTGGTTCATATGTTCTCATACTCTCTTTTCTCAGAGTAATATTTGATTGTGATCGATTCATCTGATCTCGTACTCATTCTCACATTACTCTTTGGTGACTGTTGGTTCATATG
The DNA here is from genome assembly GCA_039513925.1 of Platanthera zijinensis. Taxonomy (NCBI): domain Eukaryota; kingdom Viridiplantae; phylum Streptophyta; class Magnoliopsida; order Asparagales; family Orchidaceae; genus Platanthera; species Platanthera zijinensis. The sequence goes on from CM077098.1 coordinate 119,829,230, forward strand.
TTCTCATACTCTCTTTTCTCAGAGTACTTTTTGATTGTGATGGATTCATCTGATCTCGTACTCGTTCTCACATTACTATTTTTCTGCCTTTTTACTGTATTATTCTAGCATTTGGACACCAAGTCTTACTAGAGGCATTGGGTAAATGATAAGATTTATGATTCATCTGATTTTGTAAATCTTCGTGAATTTTGTTTTAGTTTATGCATTTGTGTAGTTTCTCCTCCAAATAGGACAATGAACATTTTATTTCCAACTTTATCCACATTTACATTCTTATGTGATCTTCATTCAAGTGATTGCCGTTCGCATTTGCATTTTCTTCCGAAGATGGTTTTTGTAACAACTTTAAATTTATTTCTTCAAGGAAACTGTTTAATTGGGTATATAGAAGAAATGAAACATAAAAAAAAAGTGCGGAATACTATGGGATTTTTGTGTGTAATATGATATAATTTTGAGTTGATAGCTATTACAAAATAAAAATACCTGTGGATCGATGTTTTATAGTTGAAAAGATGCTACCTTCACGTGGAAGCTCTAATGCTTACTCCTCTCAGGTGCTCTCAGATTGAAATCCAATCCGGCTTCACCGCCAATCCTCTCCATTTCACTTCCTTCTAAGACCGGTCGGGTTCTTAGCATCCAATCACATACGGTTCAGGTAACCCTATTTTAAACCTTTTTTTGATTTTTTTTATAGAAAAAGATTTGATCAATTTGCTTTTTGTGAGAACTGCCATGGAAAAGAATGGAATAACAATATTCTTGCAAGACTATTTTAGTCATCAACTGATGTTAGTATATTTATTATAATGATCTTAGCTGCTGTATAAGAGAAGACATATGTAAGATGCAATACTAATTACTATTAGAAATATTTGTGGAGTGACTAAAATTTTTTTAATCACAATTGATTTAAACGGTCAACATTACAACAACATTCAAGCCTTTATCCCACTATAGTGGGGTCAGCTATATGGTCAGCATTGAGTTATTATATTTTAATAATGTGGGAGAGCTTACAAGTGGGTATTCAAAACTAGGCAATTTGATGTATATTTTTTGGATGACATTTCTAACTATCATAAAATTAGTGAATTAAATGTAGAATTAAAGCAATGAAGTTACTGTTTAGAAAATGAATGACTTGAAATTAGCAAATCAAAGGCCAAGTGCATGATTTGCAAATTTAGTGGATGTGCTAATAACCATTAATAATATATTTTATTAATAGATTCCGAAGTATGATGTTTGAATATGCTGATGTTTCACATTTTGAGATATCGATATTTCGTCCAGGGTTAAGACTATATGGTTAAATGAAGAAATTACTCAAAAATACTATGCCATAAGAGGATATCTTGGAGACTTCATTGCCCCCTTTATACCAAATATGTGGCATTAGAATTCATTTCATTTGCTTTGACCCTACTTTCAGGCCTACTTAATCAAGGTGGTCACAGACCTCTACCTCTACTTGGGAGTAGGAGCCGAGGCGGCGAGCTCGATTCTAGTCAGAGAAGAAGGAAAAAGGCAACTCCCCGTTTATTATGTAAGTAGAGTCCTCCGGAAGGCCGAACTACGTTACCCCATCTTGGAGAAGCCGGCCTTCGCGCTCGTCATCTCGGCTCGGAAGCTTCGACCCTACTTTCAGGCTCACTTAATCAAGCTGGTCACGGACTATCCGCTTTGCGGTATAATGGATGGAGTCGAGCATTCAGGAAGGCTGACCAAGTGGTCGGTGGAGCTCAACGAATTCGACCTCTCTTTTGTTCCTCGGATGGCGATGAAGGCACAAGTGGTAACCAATTTCTTGGCCGACTACACGACAGGGACAAAAGGATTGGAGCCGTAGGAGTGGAATGCTTGGGAGATGTTTGTAGATGGAGCATCCAGGAAGTACTCGATGGGGGTCGGAGTCGTCTTGACGAGCCCTCAGGGAATCAAGATTGAGCAAGCAGTGGACATCCATTTTCCGGTCACGAACAATCAGGCGGAGTACGAAGATGTTATCGTCGGTCTCCGCCTCATCCACGAGCTTGCAATTTAAGATCTCCGAGTCCACTCAAATTCCCTGGTAGTGGCCTCCTAGATCCGAGGGGAGTTTGAAGCACGGGAGCCTGTACCATGGTTATCAGGATCGCAATCCGGATCGTAGGATCTTACGATCTTACGATCCAGATTTTGTAAATCGATCCGGATCTTACCTAAGATCTAAATCGACACATCTACAACTAGGATCGCGATCCGGATCTTAGGATCTTTAGGATCGCGATCCTGACCCGATTCTATCGGTATAGCCAAAGGTAACTAGAAACATGTCCAACCCTATCCTGACCCCATTCAATCGGTCCAATGCCCTTAACCCATTGTTTAACCTTATCCCAATCTCGCCCTCATACCCCATCACAGAATCATATCATGTTGCTTTATCGTATCCCAAGTGTTGATTGCTGACTGCAAATAGAAGCCAAGAGCGGCTTCTTCGGCCGCTTCCAGTCCAGATTTGTTTTTATTGGTAGTAAACATTTGATGTCTTATCTGAAACTGAAATTGAACTTAGTATGTTATTATCCGTTTTGATTTAGTTATTTAAAAAATTTAATATAGTTATTCACATACTACTCAATTTATTGATTTTTTTTATTGATTAAGCATGTAATTTAATGATACAAAATTCAATTTTATTTTTTTAGTCTTAATTTATGAATGTTGTGGGATCTTGCGATCCTCGATCCGATCCCGCGATCCGATCCTGCGATCCGATCCTGCGATCCGATCCTGCGATCCGATCTGATCCTACGATCCGATCCTGCGATCCGATCTGATCCTACGATCCGATCTGATCCTACGATCCGATCCTACGATCCGATCCGATCCAACCTCAAAACAATCTCATCTACGATCTCGATCCTGACAACCTTGGCCTGTACTACAGCACTACTTGGTGAAGGTAGAGGAATTAGTAAATGTTTTTAGCTCATTCTCCTTCCAGCATGTGCTTAGGGAAGAGAACTCGGCGGCAGATCGTCTGGCCAAGCACGGCCCTGCTGACAGGAGGAGCGGTGATCGAGCTGTTCCATCCCTACATCGAGGAAGGGGAGCTCTTAGAGATCGATCAACAATCATCATAGATGGATCCTTTCTTTGAGTTCCTGACCACGAGATAGTTTCCTCTCGGGGTTCAGGATCAGAGATGATTCGGGTACAAGTCTGCTTACTACCTACTTCACGAAGGAAGTCTCTACCGGAAGACTTTGTCGGGTCCCTTGGCACGATGTGTCGCTGAGGTGGAGGTACCTCGGGTGTTGGATAAAATTCACTCGGGAGAATGCGAAAGTCATTTTGGGGGGAGAACTCTCGAAAAAAGGGTGTTGAGGCAGTGATACTTTTGACCCACCGTTCAATAGGACGCGGAGCAGTTCGCCAAACGATGCTCGAGGTGTCAACTCCACACACCCCTCTAGCCACAACCCACGCAATGACTCAGGACAATTACAGCCCCGCGGCCCTTTGCGATCTGGGGGATGGATCTCGTCGGGCCATTCACCCAAGCAAGTGGGCAGAGGAGGTTCATCCTATTTTTCCAAGTGGATTGGTGAAGGCACTGACGAAGACCACCTCCCAAATTGCGAGGAACTTCATATATGGAGAGATCTTTTGCAGGCACGAGTTGCCGCTCGCGATCGTAACAGGCAATGGGCCGCAGTTCGCCAGCGCCGAACTCATCAGTTTCTGCACCCAACTGGGAATTGACCTCCGTTTCGCGTCCGTTCATCATCCTCGGAGCAACGGCCAGGTCAAAGCCGCCAACAAAGTTATCGTCAATCTACTAAGGAAAATGTAAAATCTGAAAGAGAATTGGGTGGAGTAACTTCCCTCCATCCTTTGGGCCCTTAGAACTACGTCGAACATAGCCACGAGAGAGACTCCATTCAAGTTATCGCACGACTCAGAAGTAGTAATCCCGGTGGAGTTTGATGTTAGAAGCCCGAGGGTAGTGGCCACAGAAGAGGGAGGAGAAGATTGGAGGATGGAGAATGAAGAGGCACAAAGGCTCTTGCTGGATTTGGTGGAGGAACTCCGAGACCTTGCAAAAATCCGCCAAGAGAAAGTTAAGCGCAGAATGAAGAAGTACTTCGACAAACACATAAGGGTCAAGTAGTTTGATGCATCCGTGGTCGCATCCGGATGAGCTATGCTTGATTGTGTGTGTGCTTTTTTTAATATCATGTACGTTGTCGTCGTTCGTCGTCTTATTGTCTTATGGGTGTTGTCGTCATATGTTGTTGTATCACACTTTTTTATTTTATGTTAAGGCTTGTTGGTTTGACCGGCCAGCATGACCATTAATAAATAGGTCCGGTAGAAGAAAGTGTTAAGGTGTAGGCGCGACAATATTTTACACAACCATACTTTAATTGCATGAAAAAATCACTCAAAATCTGAATTTAAGGAAATTCAGCATTGATTCTGGAGTTATGAAATTAAGTTCCTTCTTGATTTCTCATAAAGTCTTTTGAGTTTCCCAAAACCTCCCTCTTAACTTCACAGCTTTGAAACCCCTTCCTTTAAAATTAAAACCTTTTTTCACTGCCAATAACTTATCCTCTGCCGGCTGGGAAACCCCCCCATTAAAACCTCTTTTATAAAACCATCGGCCGACCCTTTGAAAAAAAAAAGAAAATCGGGGTGAGACAGAAACGTCTTCACCCCGGTTCCGTCCAGCAGAGGTCCCGGCCGCAGAACTCGCCGATTTCCCTTCGCCCGTCCCCTCACCTCTTAACTCCGGCGTCGCCAGCCGGAACCTGAACGTGACCAGTCACCCTTTTCGCCTCCAGATCCAAGGCCTCCGCCGCCCCTTCTAGCGGAGACCAGCAAGCCCTGTTTCCTCCGACGGTCGGTCGACACCAACCAACCTTCCCGACCTTCAACGCCACCACCAATCTCCGACGAACCTGTCGCCTGAAGCTTCCAACATCCAGACCCACTCTCCTCCCGCTCCAACCCCCTGACCCGCTTACTCCCCTTCCCGATTCCACCTCGCCGCAGCCTTCCCCATACCCAGCTTTCCCCAGCCCGTCCAAAGGCCACCACTCTCCCCCAAAGCCCGAGCCTTCCCATCCTGAACCGAGCCACCCCTCACCCGCAACCAGCCTCCCTGCTCCCGAGGAAAGTCCTTCGCCCTGGGAAAACTCTGCAGGTATACCTCTCAGCTCCCCTACCGTTAGCATTTTTCTCATGCAATTAAATTCGGTGATCGTATTGTTAGCGCTTGCAATCTTAAACTGTTTTCTCTACCGTTTATCCACCAAAATTTCGCGAGATTTACCGTTTTTAGAGCTGAACGCTTGCAAATTAATTAATCCTGCGCTTAGTGCCGTTGCTAGATATTACGAAGGAAATCACCCTGACGACGTCCCCGCTCTCTCAGAGAGGCCGTTACTAGAGAACTTAGCTCAGTTAGAGTTAACCGCTAGCTTGTCTTCGAGCTGCATCAATTTGGTATCAGAGGAGGTTCAATTCACTCCTATTGTGAATCGAACGATCCGATGTTTCCTAAATTATTTTCCTTTTTTTAAAGAAAAAATTATTTTCAAAGGAAAAAATCACAGCTTTTACAAAAAAACAGTGCGCTTAAAATATTTTATTATTAAATTTTTTTTTTTAAAAAAACTCAACTTTTTCTTAAAAAAATGGAGGGTAGAGCGGACAAACTCGAATTGAGCGTCGATGACTTAAATCAACGCATGGGCAACCTCATGCAGATAATGGAAACACTCACCCTCCAAGTGGGAGATGTTACCCAAGTCGTAAATGAGTTACGAACTTCCGTCAATAACTTAGAAGCCGCTTGACACCTAGGACTAAATCAGGAACAACCACCAAATCCTAGGGAGGACGAACCTTTGCCGCCACCACTTGATCGCCAAAACCCACCACGATGGGATACATGCGTCAAGTTGGATGTAGGAGATTTTGAGGGCCGAGTAGAACCCGAAGGATGCCTAGATTGGTGCGAGCGTATGAAGCGATTCATGGCTTGGAAATGGATGTCGTTGAATCGCCAAGTCGAGTATGCCACCCTTCGGCTTAAGGGTCCCGCATTAGTCTGGTGGGTCCAATTAGAGCGTACCCGTTTCACCTTATGTTTGGCCCCGACCACGACCTGGGTCGAATTAAAAAACCAGTTGCGGAAGTGATATGTCCCCCCCAAATTATCTCCAAAACTTATATCACAAATTCCACAACCTACGACAACATAAACTCTCGGTTGATGACTATACCAACGAGTTCCTTATTCTCCGGTCTAGGTTAGACATTCGAGAGGAGGACGACATGACTGTGTCTCGCTATCTAAATGGCTTATGTTATGCCATCCGGGAGCAAGTAAAGCTTCATGACTTTCGAGACCTAGGGGAGATCTCCAGCAGGGCCCGACGTGTAGAAGCATCACTACAGAAAAAGGCTTCCGGCCCTCGGATTTCTGAGAGATTTCCTAACACGAACTGACCCAAACCTATCAACCAGAGTCACCCTCCCGGGTCTACTAGTGGCCCTACTCCGCCCCTTGCCTATACTAAAGGCAAAGAGGTTGTGGGTTCCCGACCCAACCCGGAAACCTTTCAGTGTTTTAAGTGCATGGAACCAAGACACAAGTCCTCAGAGGGCCCTCGTAGGCAGTTTGTAGCTGTGGTTGAGTCCGAGGAAGATCAGGAGCCTGAGTACGGGGTCTTCTTTACGGGCTCTCAACCGGAAGCGAGCGTCGTAGACGAAATCGAAGTAGGAGAGCATGCAGAACACCTAGTCTGTGTCATACAACATAGTCTCCTCACCCCCAAAATTTCCACGGAGGACGAGTGGTTGAGACTTGAGACAATATTTTTCGTACAACCGCGCTCATACATGATCAATTTTGCTCCATCATTATTGATAGCGGGAGCATGGAAAATTTTGTGTCGCAGCGTATGGTAGAGAAGCTTAAACTCAGAACCAAACCTCTAGGAAAACCCTACAGTTTGTCTTGGGTCACTAGTTCCGCGACTATTCCAGTCAGACATCGGTGTTTAGTAGAGATTTCCATAGAGGCATCCTACCAGGATTCCGTTTGGTGTCACGTTGCGACCAGGGAGGTTTGTCACATCTTGTTAGGGCGTCGCGTAGTTCATGAAAGAGCAAAGAATTCCTACACTTTTGAACGTAATGGGCGCAAGATCGTTCTTCTTCCCCAGAAGAATGGACCCTTGCCTAAGCCCTTGGATCATTCCCCACCTAGTGGCACCTCGACGTCCCCTATTGCAGCAATTATCTTTCCTTCAGCCCACATGCTACTTTTTGGTTCCCAATTCCAGGAGGAGATGAAGGCAAGTGAAGTTGTTTATATTTTAGCCGGCCTTGATTCCAGTCGAGAGCCCACGGAGATTCCTGGCTTAGTGCGCCCCCTTATTTCTGAGTTTTCTTCTATTGTGCCCGATGAGCTACCAGATCATCCTCCTCTCATGCGAGATATATAACATTGTATCGATCTTATACCTGGTACTAGCCTCCCTCACTTACCACATTATCGTATGAGTCCTAAAGAACACGAGGAGCTCCACTGTCAAGTCACCGACCTAATAAAAAAGGGTCATATTAGGGAGAGCATGAGTCCCTGCGCAGTTCCTGCACTCGTCGTCCCTAAGAAGGATGGAACTTGGCGTATGTGTGTGGATAGTCGAACCATCAACAAAATTACCATTAAGTATCGTTTTCCGATCCCTCGATTGGATGACATGCTCGACGTGCTCAGTGGGTCTAAGCTTTTTTTCAAGATTGATCTCAAAAGTGGCTACCATCAAATCCGGATCCGACCCGGGGATGAATGGAAGACTGCTTTCAAGACCAGGGAAGGACTCTACAAGTGGCTTGTGATGCCTTTCGGCCTCGCCAACGCCCCTAGTACCTTTATGCGACTCATGCATCTAGTTCTCCGCCCTTTGATGAGAATGTGTGGTTGTTTATTTCGATGACATCTTAATTTATAGTGACAACCCGACCTACATCTTGTGCACTTGCGTCAGGTCCTTCAGATCCTTTTGGAGAACAAGCTTTATGTAAACCTTAAAAAGTTCGTATTTGACCGATAGTTTGACCTTCTTAGGGTATATTGTGTCGTCCGACGGAATTAAGGTTGACCCAGAAAAGATACAACAGTTAGAGCATGGCCGAGTCCAAAGACTATCACTGAAGCTCGCGGTTTCCATGGATTATCCTTGTTTTATCGACGGTTTATTAGAAATTTCTGCACTCTCATTTCGCCTGTGACCGACTGTCTTAAAAAGGGTCATTTTATTTGGACGGCTGAAGCAGAGTGCGTCTTTTCTCTTATCAAGGAAAAGTTGACTAGTGCTCCCGTGCTAGCGCTTCCTGAGTTCGAGAATATCTTTGAGGTAGATTGCGATGCTTTGATTATTGGAATAGGAGCTGTCTTGAGTCAAGAGGGACGACCCGTCGTATTTTTTAGTGAAAAGCTAAATGAGGCCAAGACTCGTTATTCCACCTATGATCTAAAATTCTACGCCATCGTCCAAGCCCTTTGACACTGGTGACATTATTTAATTCACCGTGAGTTCATCCTTAATACCGATCATGATGCACTTCGGCACTTGAACTCCTAGAAGGAGGTGCGTAGGCATGCCAAATGGGCAGCTTTTCTTCAGGAGTATACCTTCCATCTGAAGCATAAACCAGGCGTTTCGAATAGAGTAGCATACACACTTAGCCGTATGTCGCATGTCTTAGTCACCCTTCAGCCGCATATCCTCGACTTAGATAAGCAAAATGGCCTCTATCCTACCGATCCATACTTCGGTAAGATTTGGGACGCATGTCAACTTACTGGTACCGATCCTACCACGGAATATATTTTGAATGAGGGTTTTTTATTCAAAGGGGCTCGCCTTTGCATTTGTGAGGGGTCATTCAGGAAAACCATACTAAGGGAGCTTCATTCTTCTGGGTTAGGAGGACATGTTGGGCAAAATAAACTTCTGGACCTCGCTTACTCCCGATTTTATTGGCCTGGAATGAGGGAGGATGTTTCCAGTTTCGTTAGGACTTGCACAACCTATCAATTGTTTAAAAGACACGCTCAACATACATGCCTTTACATCCCTCTCTCCGTTCCCGCGCGGCCTTGGGATGAAATCTCTATGGATTTTGTCGTAGGATTACCCCGAACCAAACGAAGAGTGGATTCGATCTTTGTTGTGGTTGATCGTTTTTCGAAGATGGCTCATTTTATTCCTTGTAAGAAAATGACCGATGTCACACATGTTGCCGATCTTTTTTTTCGGGAGATCGTACGTTTACACGGGATTCCCCGCTCTTTCACTTCCGACCGTGACACACAATTTTTAAGTTATTTTTGGAAAACTTTATGGGAAAAACTTGGTACCAAGCTCGAATTTAGTAGCGCCTATCACCCGCAGACGGATAGGCAGACTGAGGTAGTGAATCGAAGCTTGGGCGATTTTCTTAGATGTCTAGCAGGAGAGCATCCGAAGCAATGAGATTTAGTTATACCGCAAGCGGAATTTGCTTATAACCGCTCAAAGAATTGTTCCACTACTAAATCTCCTTTTGAAGTAGTCTTTGGCCATCCCGTCCCATTATTACTCGATCGTCATTCTCTTCCTTCTTTTGAACGAACTTCTTTTGATGCGCTAACATATATTGATCATTTAAAATCTTTGCATAAGTTGATTGCTAACAGTTTGCAAGCATCTTATGAGAAATACAAGGAAGCGGCAGATAAACATCGCCGCGAGATGTATTTCTCAGAAGGAGATTGAGTTCTTGCTTTTTTCAGGAAGGAGAGGTTTCCCGTGGGCACCTATCACAAGCTATAACAAAGGCCTTTTGGCCCATTTCAGGTTAAAAGGTGTCTTGGCACAAATGCTTATCTTTTAGACTTACCCGCTAAGTTTGGAACTTCTCCTATCTTTAATATTGCTGACCTTGTGCCATTTTTTGGTGATTCTCCTGATATCATGCCTGAACCACCCACTCTCGTACCATCTTCCACTCCACTACCAACCTTAGCCCCATTTACACCCACCATTGAGGAGATTGAGCAGATGTTGGATGTTCGTGAGTTTCAGACGCGTGCCGGTACATATCAACGTTACCTCGTTTCATGGAAGGGCAGGAATATATCAGACAATTCATGGATAAGCGTTGCCGAGCTTCGTCGTTTCCGACCTGACCTTGCTATTACAGGGTTTTGCCAATTCTCGATGGGGTCGAGTTCTTTCATCCCCGAGAGAATTGATGCATTCGTGGTCGCATCCAGATGAGCTATGCTCGATTGTGTGTGTGTGTTCTTTTTTTTAATATCATGTACGTTGTCGTCGTTCGTCGTCTTATTGTCTTATAGGTGTTGTCGTCATATGTCGTTGTATCACACTTTTTATTTTATGTTAAGGCTTGTTGGTTTGACCGGCCAGCATGACCATTAATAAATAGGTCCGGTAGAAGAAGGTGTTGGGATGTAGGCGTGACAATATTTTACGCAACTATACTTTAATTGCATGAAAAAATCACTCAAAATCTGAATTTAAGAAAATTTAGCATTGATTTGGGAGTTATGAAATTAAGTTCCTTCTTGATTTATCATAAAGTCTTTTGAGTTTCCCAAAACCTCCCTCTTAACTTCACAGCTTTGAAACCCCCTTCCTTTAAAATTAAAACCTTTTGTCACTGCCAATAACTTATCCTCTGCCGGCTGGGAAACCGCCCCATTAAAACCTCTTTTATAAAACCATCGGCCGACCCTTTGAAAAAAGAAGAAGAAAATCGGGGTGAGACAAAAACGTCTTCACCCCGGTTCCGTCCAACAGAGGTTCCGACCGCAGAACTCGCCGATTTCCCTTCGCCCGTCCCCTCGCCTCCCAACTTCGGCATCGCCAGCCGAACTCGAACGTGACCGGTCGCCCTTTCCGCCTCCAGATCCAAGGCCTCCGCCGCCCCTTCTAGGGGAACCAGCAAGCCCTGCTTCCTCCGACGGTCGGTCGACACCAACCAACCTTCCCGACCTTCAACGCCACCACCAATCTCCGGCGAACCTGTCGCCTGAAGCTTCTAACATCCATACCTGCTCTCCTCCTGCTCCAACCCCCTGACCCGCTTACTCCCCTTCCCAATTCCACCTCGCCGTAGCCTTCCCCATAGCCAACTTTCCCCAGCCCGTCCAAAGGCCACCACTCTCCCCCAAAGCCCGAGCCTTCCCATCCTGAACCGAGTCACCCCTCACCCGCAACCAGCCCCCCTGCTCCCGAGGAAAGTCCTTCGCCCTGGGAAAACTCTTCAGGTATACCTCTCAGCTCCCCTACTGTTAGTATTTTTCTCATGCAATTAAATTCGGTGATCGTATTGTTAGCGCTTGCAATCTTAAACTGTTTTCTCTACCGTTTATCCACCAAAATTTCTTGAGATTTACCGCTTGTTATAGCTGAACGCTTGCGGATTAATTAATCTCGCGCTTGGAGCCGTTGCTAGATATTACGAAGGAAATCGCCCTGAGTGGAGGAATAACTAACGACGTCCCCACTCTCTCGGAGAGGCCGTTACTAGAGAACTTAGCTCGGTTAGAGTTAACTGCTAGTCTTCGGGCCACATCACAGTTCGATAAGGGCGACTTGGTCCTGAAGAAGGTGGATGCGGCAAGAAGGGCCGCGACAGTGAGAAAACAACCAAATTGGGAGGATCCTTACGTGGTGGCAGGGGCACTGAAGACTGGTGGCTATCGGTTTCAAAACTGCGAGGGGGAGCTCCTTAGCAACATATGAAACGGGGATGATTTAAAACGCTTCTTTGCTTAAAACTCCCCCCATTGACTCTATGTATTCAACTTGTATTGCTTCATTTGATTAATGAAACTCGTTTGATGCCATCACACAAGTGAGATCATGTGGGTACATCCATGGGGAGTGAAAGTGGAAGAGAGTTGAAGACCTCGAGCTGAGTTGCTGCCGTAGTCCGGGTCCCTGCACGAGCTCCTCTCTTGCATACCGACTACTTGCCCCCTCGAGTGAGTTGAAGTTCTCGAGCTGAGTTGTTGCCGTAATCCGGGTCCCTGCACGAGTTTCTCTTCTGCATACCGGCTACTTGCCCCCTCGAGTGAGTTGAAGTCTGAAAGTGAGGGTAAGATCAATCCTTCACTCTAGAGGGAGGTGAATAGAGTGATTTAAAATAATTTTGGTAAATTAAAAATTATTTTAGCAGTGGAAGACTTGATTTAATAAGTGTAGAGTTCTAAGCAGAAACTGAAATAAAATAACTACAAAAGAATTAATTCACAGCACACAGCACAAGAAAGAGCAAGCAATACAGAAGACACAAGGAGCTATAGTGGTTCCCCAAAACCTGGGTACATCCACTCTTCTACCACCCTTGGTAGGAATCCACTGCAGGATGAGTTGATCAGGTGTCCTGAGCACCAATGAGTTTTTGATCAGGTGCTCAAAAATTAAACCAGATTTTTTGATCAGGTGTCTTGCCACCACTGAGTTTTGATCAGGTCTCAGGAACCAAAGCAAAACTTTTGAAGGGAGTTTAAAAACCCTTTTACAGGAAAGGAAAAGAAAAAAGGTGAAGTTGTCTTCTCTGTCAACTATCAAAGAGAAGCACTAGTGGATGAGATGTTGTCAAAGCTCCCCCTGAAATGTAGCAGAAGTTCAGGAACTGGAAGCTTTGCAAGGGTGATAGGTCTTCAATGAAATGATTGCTCCAGCACTAGATGATTTCAGCAAAACTGAAATGTTTGTTGTCTGGAGTGTGAATGATGAAGACTTGAGAAAACTTTTGATCAGCAGGAATCATAAAGAAAATTTGTTCAGTTTTTCTGAGTTATTGATCTTCTTTTTCTTTCTCTGTGTGTCTCTGTATATTTTTTTTGAGTATGCTGCTGTATGTCTTCTGTTCTCTCTAAATGATGAAGATGAGAACTCCAGTCGTCAAATCTTGAAAATAGCCGTTAGCAAAGTCATAAATGATTTCCTTAATTGTCAACTGTCTTTGGAGGAAACAACCTAAGTACATTCCTTCTTTGTTTCCTTGAAACTTGCTCCAGATTTATTATAACGGCTAGAAATCTTCTGCAATAAATGCTTTGATTTGAAATCCTCAACAAGCTGACAAAATCCCAGAAATCGTCGATCTCAAAAAGAAATCGTTGATCTGAGCTCAACTATCGTCGAACTGAGCTCAGAGAGATTGGAATTTGACTTGGACAGAAATCGTCGATCTGAGCTCAGAGATCGTCGAACTGGGTTCGACGCCTCGTCGACTTGAGCTCAGAGATCGTCGAACTGAGGTCGACGCTTTGTCAGCCTGAACTCACAGATAGTTGAACTGAGTTTGACGCTTCGTCGATCTGAGCTCGACGACAACTTCAATTCTTCTTCTTGACTTCTGCATCTGAACTAGGAGGTCTTGGGGAAATCTTCAATCCTAAGTCCTAAGCCTTAGACCTAACTAGTTGACCTTTTCTCTATACAACAAGGTCAAAGCAACAATCCTATTGACATAGTGATCCTGACCCAAATTAGTAATAGGGTGTTCCAACACTCTCCCCCTATTTGAGTTAGGATTACTATTTACATAAGTTATAGAAAACAATAATCAACAGAAATACAGAAACAACATTGCAGAACCACAGATATGATTATATCACAGCAAGAAAATAGTTCAGCAGAGATATAATATAGTTTTCAGCTTACATCCAAATTAAAGCTTGTCATCAGTTCTTTTCCTGAAGATGATTTCTCCGTTTGGATTTTCTGAGTCTTTCTTTGATCTGAAATCATCAGCAGCACCAAGAGTACTTTGGCTTTTGCTCCTAGGAACTACAACTTCAGGATGTAGCTGCATGTATTCTTCAGTATTGAAGAATCTCTTGGAGCTGTATCTTTCAAGTTCCTGTCTTCTTTGTTCTGATAAAGTAGATATATTGGATGTATCTTGGCCCTTCTCTCTTGCTTTCTTAATCTGATCTAGAGCAGCCATTTCTTTAAGTCTGGCTGTCCAGGAAGCTGGATTGTTCTCTGGATCTTCAAAAGGTACTGGTGGCTCATACCTGTTCATGGTGTCAGTAGGACGAGTTTTTGGAATGAAACCTTTCTTTGAGCTTGTAAGGAAAGGGACCAGTAGTTGAGTCAATTTAGCCTTGTCCTTTCCTTTGATAAGGTTGCTGTCTGGGCTGTCCTCTAGAATAAACTTGATAGTCTGTTTGATTTCCTTTAAACTGTCTTCTTCTAGGCTGATTTCCTCTTTGCTGATAGTCTCTAGATTGAGATCTTCCTTGATAGGTTTGCTGGGGTTGAGAAATGTTGGAAGCTTGAGGAGCTGAGACTCCACCAAATCCTGTGCTTGGAGAAGGAGGAGGAGGAGGATGAGAAGTTCCTTTGTCATACTTTCTTCTCTTCTTCATTGCTTTGAACTGGTTCTTAGAATATTGCATCCAATGCTTAGTAATAGGGCAATTGTGCAGAATGTAATATGGTATGTCATGATCAGTTGTAGCTTTGGTCAATTGAACCTTTTTCATAGCCTTGCTTCTGGCTTTCCTCTTCTTTGCAATAGTTGCAGAGGAATCATCTGAGTCAGTTCTGAATTCATCATCCTCATTAGAACTCTGAGGCTCATCATATAAGACATCTATTTCCTTGAAAGCTGCTTTGGTGGTGGAAACAGGAGCAGAAGCAGAAGGAGCAGTAGAGGAAATAACAACTTCAACACTTGAAACAGCAGTTGAAACAGCAGTTGAAACAGCAGTAACAACAGGAACACCAACTGAAGCAGTAGTCTCAGTAACTGAACAAACTGGCTCTTCAACAGCCTCTGAAGAATCAACATCAGCAGTAGCAGCAGACTTAAGAACCACAGAATCACTCTCCACAGTTTTAACAGAATTTATATACAGCTCTATCAGGGTTGGATCAGAGCAGGAGAGGGGAATAATAGCCCTGGTTAAATCTTCAGCAGGGAGAGGTGCTGGAGGACAACAACTATAAATTGAATCAAATAAAGATAATAAGGAATGTATATCTACTGTGGGACTGATGGTTGGAGCTGAAGCTGGAACTGAAACTTGTTCTAAAGCTGGACTCTCTGAAATCTGCATTTCTGAAGCAAAATTCTCTGAAGGCAGCACTTCTTCATAAGGCATCTCCCTCTGCCTAGTTTCAGTGAGAACTGAATCTAGGCCCCCAGAAGAAGGGGTGGCCTGAAAGGAAAAGGAAGAAGAGAGTCTAACAGATAAATCAGTCAGATTCTTGACTAAGGGAGCCAAGGCTGAATTCAGTAAGAGTGTTAGCTTGGGGGCCAACAACTCATACAGTCTATCTGCCAGAGGAAGAAGGTCTACTTGCTCAAGGTTTACCTGAGTAGAGGTAGAGGGGTGTGCTGCAAAGATGGATGGAATGGATGCTGGGTGAAGTGGTATGGAGGGTTGAGAGATGGGGATGGATGTAATAGATGAAGCTGGGATGGTTACTATTGGTAGGAATGAGGAGATGGTAGGTGAAAAGGATGGTTGAGAGATGATGTCATGAAGCATTTGTTGGAATGATGTTGAGGTGGATGGGATGTCTGGAGGTGAAGAAGGGGAATCATCCATGAATGAATCATCTAGGAGATTGAAGGATGGAAGATGGGAGGATGATTCTAAGTCAATGGAGGAGAAGAAAGGTAGAGATTGGAAATCTTCTTGGAAAGTGGCTGAAGGAGGTGAAGAAGCTATATGAGATGGAGAAATAGATGAAGTAACTGGAGGTGGAGAGGGGGGAGAGAATATGGAAGATGTAGCTGGATGGGAAGATAGAGGAGAGGAAATTGAGGTGGATGCCAACACTTCTGCTGGGGCAGTGGTCTGAGGAAGAGTGACTGAAACAGTCCTTGTGCCTGAAGAAGTTTGTGCTTCAGGACCCCTGCTTGGTTTGACAATCTGCCTCTCCCATTTGCCAAAGAGAGCAGAGGAAAGTCTCTTGGAAGCATTGATATCCATTCCATTTGACACTAACAGCTGAGGGCACTTATTCTGCAGGAATAGGCCCAGAATTCTCCCAAAATTCACAAAATTCTTATTGATTTTCTTCTTGATCAAATCAAAGAAGATAACTCCCCAATTCAAATGCTTCATATCTACTAAGGCAGCCATTAAGCAGAACTGATGTCTTGATATTGTGTCATGAGCTGAGTGTTTGGCCAAAATTACTTTGCATACAATGTCTGCTAAAAATCTATACTCCATAGACAAATTTTTCTTCAATAACTTATTAGGGTTTTCAGAATTGTGACCCATTCTGTCTAACATCTCAGTAAATTCTACCCCTGATAGGTCTATGCTATCATGTCCAGTACTTAACCCAAAAATTTCTGTAAGAATGACCGGGGTTAGGGATACCTGAGTTCCTGAGATGGTGCCAATGACTGTATGTTGATCCAGATTGTGGGCAGTATAGACCCACTCTTTGATTTCATCTGCTCCTAGTTTGATTCTGGTTGTCATGATGTTCACAAGTTGTTGCTCCTTAAATATTTCCAGAATATCCTTGAACATTTGATCAGTCCCTTCAAACGAATTCATATCAATGTCAAACCCAGTATTGAACTTCATTGTTGTTAAAACGGCGACTGAAACCGACATGTTTCCTGCAAAAACAAATACGATCAAGTGTAGAGGAGTTTGGAGGGAAAGAAAGTTCTTGCAGAAGGTATGAAAGCGCAAAGGAGAACGACGCCTGAAAAATGATTTTATATTAGGGTTCGACGCTGAAAAGGAAAGATCGTTGAACTCAGTTCGACGATCGACGACTCTAGGGGAAACTGAAGGGTCTTAACATCGTCGATCTTCGTTCGACGATATTTAACATCGTCGACCGTTGTTCGACGATGATCGAGATCGCTGACCGAAAAGGATAGTCCAGCACTATCTGGAAAACGCCGAGCTCCGTTCGACGATTCCTAACATCGTCGATCTCCGTTCGACGGAAAACAAAGATAGTTAAATACTATCTGGAAACGACGAGCTCCGTTCGACGATCTTCAGGGAAATCGTCGAGCGCAGTTCAGAGACATAGAAAACTTATAGACACTAGGAAATCCCAATTTTTTTTTAACCTAGTCTTGTCTTTTTTTAGGTTTAAAGGTCTTAGAACTTAATTAAGACTTCCTCCATCTAACATTCCTAACTGATTAAGGAAGAAGGTGTGTTTCTTTTCATCCAAGGGCTTGGTGAAAATATCTCCCATTTGTAAATCAGTTGGGATATATTCCAATTCAATTTTATTCTTCTCTACATTATCTCTTAAGAAATGATGCCTAATCTCTGTGTTTTGTCCTACTATGGAGGACTGGATTTTGAGTTATTGAAATAGCACTAGTGTTATCACAAAATATTTTGGACTTTTCTAAGTTGTAGCCATAGTGTAGGAGCTGATTTTGAATCCACAATATCTGTGAGCAACGGCTACCTGCTGCCATATATTCAGCTTCAGCAGTTGAAGTAGACACAGATGTTTGTTTCTTGCAAAACCAGGAGACAAGTCTGTCACCAAGAAACTGACAAGTTCCACTGGTGCTTTTCCTGTCTACTCTACATCCAGCATAATCAGCATCTGAAAATTCAGTTAGATCAAATTCTGAATCAGTTGGATACCATAAACCTAGATTTGGACAACTTTTCACATACCTAAGAATCCTCTTAACTAATGTAAGGTGTGACTCTCTAGGGCTGACTTGGAATCTAGCACATATGCATATAGCAAACATTATATCAGGTCTACTAGCTGTAAGATACAATAAGGAGCCAATCATTGCTCTATATGTTGTCTGATCAACTGGTTTCCCGTGTTCATCAGCATCAAATATAGCATTAGTAGGCATAGGTGTTTTCATAGAGGATGCTTCAGACATACCAAATTTCTTAACCAATTCTTTTGCATACTTGGTTTGAGAAATAAAGATGTCATCAGCATGTTGTTTGACTTGCAATCCTATAAAGAAGGATAGCTCACCCATGCTACTCATTTCAAATTTGAAATGCATTACGTTGGAGAACCTTTTGCACATATTTGAATCAGTAGAACCAAAGATAATATCATCTACATAGATTTGTACTAGTAAGATATTGGACTTATGAGTTCTAATAAAAAGAGTTTGGTCTACTCTACCCCTTTTAAAATCATTTTTCAAGAGAAAGCAAGCTAGGGTCTCATACCATGCTCTTGGAGCTTGTTTGAGACCATATAATGTTTTATGCAATTTATAAACAAAATCAGGGTGAGTTAGAGAGATTAAACCTGTGGGTTGTTTTACATAAACCTCTTCCTTTATGTCACCATTGAGGAATGCACTTTTGACATCCATTTGATAAACCTTGAACTTCTTGTGAGCTGCATATGCCAGGAAGATTCTTATGGCCTCCAACCTTGCAACTTGTGCAAAGGTTTGGTCATAGTCTATGTCTTCTTTTTGAGAGTATCCTTGAGCAACCAGCCTTGCTTTATTTCTTACTATAACTCCTTGATCATCTAGCTTGTTCCTGAATACCTATTTTGTTCCAACAATGGGATGATTCTTTGGCTTTGACACTAGCTCCCAAACTTTGTTTCTTTCAAATTGATTTAATTCCTCTTGCATTGCAATGATCCAGTTTGGATCTTGTTTTGCATCTTGTATGGATTGAGGTTCAATTTGAGAGAGAAAGCAAGTGTGCATCAGATTTTGATTGAATTGGTTTCTGGTTTGCACATCAGCTGAGATGTCTCCAATCACTTGGGAGATTGGACGGTCTCTTGATGTTACTAAATCAACAATGGGTGTTGATTGTTCACCAACCTGTGTTGTTGTTTCCTCTAGTGGAACAACAACTGACTCTTCATTTAGATTGTCACCATGGCTTCTAAGATCTGACTGTCATCTTCATTTTCACTGCTTTCAGCTTCTTGTTGAATGGATGAAGGTGATGGATCTTGTTCAATGATATGTAGCCTGTCCAAATTTTCTGATATAGAATGTACCTGCAAAGGGTCTATGGTAGAAGTGCTCTTCTCCTTGTAAGACATGTTAGTTTCATCAAAAGAAACATGCACAGTCTCTTCAATTTTATGAGATGATTTATTAAAAACCCTATAGGCCTTACTGATCATGGAGTATCCCAGAAACACTCCTTCATCAGCTTTGGCTTCAAATTTTGCTAAGAATTTCTTTTTATTGTTATGAATGTAGCAGATACAACCAAAAATCCTAAGAAAATCAACTTTAGGTTTCTTCCCTTTGAGTAATTCATAGGGAGTCTTGCCCTTTAGCTTATGTATCAAACTCCTATTCAAAACATAGTTTGAAGTGTTCACAGCCTCTGCCCAAAAGGATAGAGGAAGGTGAGCATCTGTCAACAATGTTGTGGCAGATTCAATAAGAGTTCTATTTTTCCTTTCAGCTACCCCATTCTGTTGAGGAGTTCTATGAGCTGAGAAAGTGTGTCTGATCCCTTCCCTCTGACAGAACTCTTGCATAAGAAGAGAATCAAACTCTGTCCCATGATCACTTCTGATCAGGGCTATGTGAGTATTGAACTCAATCTGTATGCATTTGAGAAAATCTGTCAAACACTTGAAGTTATCAGACTTCTTTCTCAGAAAGAACACCCATGTGAATCTAGAGAAGTCATCTACAACTACTAAAGTGTAAGATTTCTCTCCTAGACTTTGTACAGAAATGAGTCCAAATAGATCCATATGTAATAAATACAAAATCCTAGGTGAATCACTCTTATTAAGTGACTTAAAACTGTTTTTAGTTTGCTTGCCTAACTGACAAGACCTGTAGAGTCCTTCCTTCTTGTAGGGACCAGAAGGTAGTCCTCTAACAAGGTTGTCCTTGGATAGCCTAGCAATGGTTCTAAGGTTGATATGTCCTAATCTCTTATGCCATAATTCATTAGGTTTGCTAAGAGAATTAAATAAGCAGATGTCTACCTTGGTTGAATGAAAATCTACTAGATAGATGTTACCTCTTCTGTTACCTGTCAACAAAGTTGTGTTGTCTTCTGATTTGATGAAGCATGAAGACTTGTTGAATGTGACCTGGTAGCCTTCATCACACAGCTGGCTGATGCTGATAAGATTGTGCTTCAGTCCTTCCACATATGCTACCTTCTTGAATGTTACTGATCCTATTTGGACTGCACCAAATCCTTTGGTCTGTCCAAAGTTTGAATCTCCAAACATGACTTTGGGTCCATGTTTAGCCTTGAAGGATGTCAGGTTATCCTTGCTTCCTGTCATGTGCTTGGAGCACCCACTATCCAGATACCAATGCTGGTCCATGGTTAGATAGGTCTTCACCTGCACAAATAACATTTCATTTGTTTTTGACCCAGTTTACCTTGGGTCTAGTTTGATAACCTTTGAAATCAGAAATGAAAGACATCTCTGGTTGACTCTTATACCCTTCAGGATGATATCTCCTACGAGGAATTATCCATTCAGTATAAGGGTTGAACCCTTGAGATATAGGATATCTAGAATCAACTTTTGATGTACCCTTCGAGAATTGGTCAAATCTCTGAGCTCCGTACGACGATCGTGGATCTGAGTTCGACGATCTTGGGTCAGATCGTCGAGCTCCGTTCAGCGATCGATCTTGCCTGTGTTCAGAGATCAGAGATCGTCGACCTGAGTTCGACGATTCAGCATGAAAACGCTGAGTTCTGTTTGAAGATCGTCGAGCTCTGTTCGAAGATCGTCGAGCTCTGTTCGACGATATCTGCTGAACTTTGTTCTTTTTGGGTAGATCAGAATTTTTTCTAGCTACCTCCACAACTTTTTTTCCTTTATCAGAGATAAACTTAATGGGAGTTGTTAACACAATGGCTTGGCTGGATGAAACACCCAAGCCCAGTGTACTATTGAGTCTTGAGTTCACTGTGCTTGTGATGTCCATCAGTTTGATACTTCTCCCATTGAGAGTTTCTTCAAACTTCTTGGCCTCAGATAGTTCACTTTTCAGTGAAGCTATCTGCTCTCTACAACATTCTAACTCATCTGAGAGTTTGAGGTTATCTGAACTTAAGGTACTGTATTCAGATAATTGATTTCTGAGAGAGATAATTTCTTTCTCAGAATTGAGTAGATCTAAACACAGTGCTTTAAATTCAGACTTGAAGTCCTCAGAATTAAAATCAAATGAA
Organism: Platanthera zijinensis; assembly: GCA_039513925.1. Classification (NCBI taxonomy): domain Eukaryota; kingdom Viridiplantae; phylum Streptophyta; class Magnoliopsida; order Asparagales; family Orchidaceae; genus Platanthera; species Platanthera zijinensis. The sequence continues at coordinate 119,850,465 of CM077098.1, forward strand.
TCAATTACCTGATCTTCTTCTAGCTCTGGTTCAGATTCAAATTCATATTCTGAATCAGTATTGTTCTGAGATGCATTGATTGCCATCATGCAGAATTCTTTTTCCTGTGCATCATCTTCATCATCACTTGAGCTTGATGATGTATCAGATTCTTCTTCTGTTGCACTCCATATTTCAGCAACAAATCCCTTCCTAGTGTGCTTGTTCTTGCTGGAAGAGGATCTGTCATGATGATTTCTTCTAGAGTCTTTGTCTTTTCTCTTTTCCCTCTTGTCCTTTTTGTCCTTATTTTGATTTTCTGGACAGTCAGGCAGTATGTGGCCTGGTTTCCTGCAACCATAACAAATAATCTCTTTATTATTTGATTTATCATACCTTGACTTTTCTTGGCCTCTGGATGACCTTTTTCTGAAGTCCTTCCTGGCCATTTTGTAGAATCTCTTGGCTAGGAGGCTCATCAGTTCTTCATTGCCTGTGACCTTTTCTTCAGACTGTTCTTCTGTGGCTTTGAAAGCAATTGATTTATCCTTTCTGACTGCTGGAGAAATTGTCTTTTGTTCTTCTTCTCTATTTTTGATGAGCTGCTCATAAGATTTGAGCTTGCCCAATAGAGCTTCTGTGGTAATCTCATTCAGACTTCTGGCATCCTTGATTGGCCAGATTTTTGAATCCCAAGTGCTGGGGAAGCACATTAGAATTTTGTCATTGATCTCTGTGAGAGAGATCTCCTTGCCCAAAGTTTTGAGTTCACTGACAATTAAGCTTAGTCTGTTGTACATGTTAGCTACTGACTCATTTTCTGCCTTTTTGAAATTTTCATATTGGGTGATGAGATGTGATCTTCTGTCTTTCCTTTCATCAGCTGATCCTGATACAATTTCAGATAGCTTGTCCCAAATTTCCTTAGCTGAGTTGCATTCAGTTACCTTTTGAAAGATATCATCAGACATTGTCTGTGCCAGGATGTTCATAGATTTGGCATCAACAACCTTCCATTTTTTTATATCTGCATCTGTTCCTGAAGGAGGTGGAACAACATTTGTACTTGTGCTTGCAGGAGGCTTTGGGCAATCTGTCAAAACAGAATTAAATATATTTTTATCAATAGAATTCATGTATAATCTAATTCTTGCCTTCCAAAGTGCAAACTTGGAGAGATTGCACACTGGAGGTCTGGTGCTAGCATAATCTTTGTTTTGTGTCATGAATTTAAACAAAAATAGATATAATAAAAATAACCCTCTATAAGGATGGATCTTAAGATAGATCTTTTGGTTCAGATGTTAGTCTGTATTAACAACCAATTTGCCTGAGCAACCAAGTTGGCTGAGCAACCAAGTTGGCTGAGCAACCAACCTCCCTCTGATACCAATTGAAAGTGAGGGTAAGATCAATCCTTCACTCTAGAGGGGGGTGAATAGAGTGATTTAAAATAATTTTGGTAAATTAAAAATTATTTTAGCAGTGGAAGACTTGATTTAATAAGTGTAGAGTGATAAGCAGAAACTGAAATAAAACAACTACAAAAGAATTAATTCACAGCACACAGCACAAGAAAGAACAAGCAATACAGAAGACACAAGGAGCTATAGTGGTTCCCCAAAACCTGGGTACATCCACTCTTCTACCACCCTTGGTAGGAATCCACTGCAGGATGAGTTGATCAGGTGTCCTGGGCACCAATGAGCTTTTGATCAGGTGCTCAAAAATCAAACCAGATTTTTTGATCAGGTGTCTTGCCACCATTGAGTTTTGATCATGTCTCAGGAACCAAAGCAAAACTTTTGAAGGGAGTTTAAAAACCCTTTTACAGGAAAGGAAAAGAAAAAGGGTGAAGTTGTCTTCTCTGTCAACTATCAAAGAAAAGCACTAGTGGATGAGATGTTGTCAAAGCTCCCCCTGAAATGTAGCAGAAGTTCAGGAGCTGGAAGCATTGCAAGGGTGATAGATCTTCAATGAAATGATTGCTCCAGCACTAGATGATTTCAGCAAAACTGAAATGTTTGTTGTCTGGAGTGTGAATGATGAAAACTTAAGAAAACTTTTGATCAGCAGGAATCAGAAAGAAAACTTGTTCAATTTTTCTGAGTTATTGATCTTCTTTTTCTTTTGGTAACATCCAAAGAGGAGTGGAGATTTGGTTGGGCTTGGACTTAAAAAAAGAGAGGAAGAGAAGGGGTGGTGGGCTTCCTCCTAGACCCAATGGCCCTTCTCTTATTCCGGCCTGCTTGTTTGGTGGTCCAAAGGTGAGGCAAATAAAGCCCTATCCAACCATGAAGAGGAGGTGGCTCCTCTTTGAGGAAAAATTCCAAAAAATACATTTAGGGTGGGGAGGGAGTTGACTAAGGTCAACCCTAGGGTCGGTCCCCGTTGCTGGTCAAAGTAAGTCAAAATCATCGGGGGTCGGGTCAAAGTTGGGGTGTCGAGTTACAATTAGTGTGTGCATGCTTTTTAATGCTTTCCTTAATTGTCAACTGTCTCTGGAGGAAACAACCTAAGTACATTCCTTCTTTGTTTCCTTGAAACTTGCTCCAGATTTATTATAACGGCTAGAAATCTTCTGCAATAAATGCTCTGATTTGAAATCCTCAACAAGCTGACAAAATCCCAGAAATCGTCGATCTCAAAAAGAAATCGTCGATCTGAGCTCAACTATCGTCGAACTGAGCTCAGAGAGATTGGAATTTGACTTGGACAGAAATCGTCGATCTGAGCTCAGAGATCGTCGAACTGGGTTCGAAGCCTCGTCGACTTGAGCTCAGAGATCGTCGAACTGAGGTCGACGCTTTGTCAGCCTGAACTCACAGATAGTTTAACTGAGTTTGACGCTTCGTCGATCTGAGCTCGACGACAACTTCAATTCTTCTTCTTGGCTTCTGCATCTGAACTAGGAGGTCTTGGGGAAATCTTCAATCCTAAGTCCTAAGCCTTAGACCTAACTAGTTGACCTTTTCTCTATACAACAAGGTCAAAGCAACAATCCTATTGACATAGTGATCCTGACCCGGGCAAACTTCCGCAGGTGGTCTTCAACGGTGAACATCTAGGTCTCAAGCTCTTAAATTCGCTCTTCGGCATCCAACATCCGCAGAAATAGTCCTCCTTCACCTTCGAGCTGCGCCCAGTAGTTCTCTACCGCCTCAACTCGATGCAAAACTTGATCATAAACATGTTTGGTCTCGAGCGGAGGCGCGACCGAGAGAGTGGAGTCATGGGATGCCAAGACCACAAGCATAAGAGCAGCACTCTATTTGCGGATCGACCATCAACTCGCGCAGGTGGCTCGACATCCTGGGAGGCGTCGACCCCGTAGGGTCCCAAGTGAGGAGAGCTCGCGATCTTCTTTTGGTAAGTCAACTGAGAACAAGAAAGGGGAAACGTCGTCAGGAAACCAAAGTTTAACAAGGCAAGAAATGCGAGACCAAGAGTTAGGCGACTTACTTTTCGGGGATCCATCGCCCCCGGGGGGGGGGGGGGCAGGCGGCACCTTCGCCAAGAATTTTCGGCCAGTCCGAGGGTGGCTCGACTCGCCAACTTCGACGCGTCGGGCATGGACGACGAGCTCTGGAGCAACGACGACCAGCTTGACCTGGGTTCCAGGGAGACCAGGCTCATGCCGAACAACCGCATCATTTTGGGTAGGCTCACCTTGGGAGTCACGACGAGAAGCAACTGTGAGGCAACAACAATGGTTATCTTTGAGTTGGCAAAAAACTGGGTAGAATTGAGATCTTACCAGAGACAGAGAGGCGAGACGATCTTTGCGACTTTGACAGTCGTATCTTCGTTGGACCAACACAGTCTTTCCTCTTGATACTCGCCAGACCGATCACGACGGCAGGATCGACAAAAGGCTACAACACCAAACTTTATAGTCTTTAGAACTAAGCCCTTCATACTCGCGAGAAGGATGAGAATGCTGTGACTTCCTCGGTCGGAGCGGGCGGGTTGGCCGAAGGAAGCCGATCCACTTCGTCGACTGGTACAATACTCCCCAGCGCGGGATCAAGTGGGGGCGACACCACGGATGGAGCAGAACCCGCCTCGCCGGAGAACCTCAACTGACTCTCGCGTCCTTTTCTTCTTTAGCCCGTCATCTCCGGACTCTTGTTGTCGCTTCAGAGGTCCACCAAGCAAGGCGAGAAGGGCCTCAAATTCATCGTCTCGAATAGGCGAGCCCATCATGTGTTGAAGAGCAGCAGTTCGTCAAGGGAATTTTGGATAGAAGAGTCTTGCCCTGCCCCTGTATTTATAGAAGCAGGAGGGTAGCACGCTCCAATCCGTCGAGTTCAGATCTAGCACTCGCTAAATCAGGGTTGGATGATTTCTTTCCGACCCCTATTGAGCTTGCAAAGAAGCGGGGATGTACAACCCCAATTTAGCGAGCACGGTCAGACCCGACCCAAGAGAAGTTAGGCGAGCTTTTGGGCCACAGGCGGTCTCCAAGCACTAGGCGAGCTCGGCATAACGAGTACACCGACCTTAGTAAATTCGACACTGAGGCGAGCTTCACATAGCGCCGAGCTCGGTATAGCAGCGAGCTCGACATAACAGTGAGCTCGACATAGTAGCGAGGTCAACAACAATCACGACGCAATCGCGGGAAGGCGAGTCAACTTGGATTGAGGCGAGTCCTCACCTCCTTCGGCCTGGGTACTCGCCCCGCCACATGAATTCTCAAATTTTATCATTTTTGACTGCTAGCATACCACCAGGGTTTGCCCATAGCCTTCTCAAACAGCGGGATCCGCTGTCCGCATGCCAGTTGGGGGGTGCAGATAGCAAAAACAGAAAGGTGGAGACCGATATTAGTTGACCCAAAAAGACCATTTTGCCCTCGAAGAGATTTTGCGTATAAATAGACCCCAAAAGCACCTTGGAAAGGCAGACCCAGCCTCATAGAGCTCCCGATTTCGTGAGTTCTTGCTCTGTGCCATCCAAGGTGCCGAGCTCAGCTTGGCTTTGGGAGGGGAAATCGCGAGTAGCGCTTCCGGGTGTGGCGGGACCTTTCCGCTGCAGCTCGACGGGTTCGTGCATAGGCAACTAATTTCCGTCTAGTGAGAGCCGACTCCGAGCTCAGAATACCTTGTTCATGTGCGTCCGACGACGAGTCCAATAACCTGAACTGCTCCCTCTTCGTACGAACTCCGTTGGACCGGTATCCGGGTTTCAACACAGATCTAGTGGGTTCATCCACACTAGATCTATTCTATCTACTCTGTCGATTATAGATGAGTCTTTAAGCAATGAAGATTAAAGAATAAGGTATGTTTGAAATTTAATTTTTAAAATTTTGATGTCATAGAAACAATATATAGTTGCAAGTTTCTTAAAATTACTAGTTTTACAAATTTTCTATCATTAAAGTATTGTATGTTAAATGTTTCATATAACTTTTAATATTTAGAAGGTCAATAGGTTGTAAAATAGTTAGTATTGTGGCATGTGTAAAAAAATATATTTAATTATATATATAATTAATTAAATATTAAAACCCAGTATATGAAATATTCCCGATATATCCTCCGTTATATAAAAAACCGGCATGAAAACCCAAACCAACGTGACCCCTACATCCGACATCTGCAAACTTGGACATGGGAACTTCCTGATATTTTTTTAGCATTGAGATTTCCCGATGCAATAAAGGTGTTATGTTGTGTTAGCAGAAGTATTCCACTAGCCTTCTTAAAGGGGTCCAATTTACTTTGAGCAAAGCCGACTCGAACTCCTATGTTATTGTCATCAACTATATCTGGGATGGGACCTCTCTTTTTGAGGATGTGAAATGTTAGTTTCTTGGTTGGAAAGCACATTAAAGTCACTATGATGCGGCCTGACATTGTGATTGCAATTGACAAATTGAGCCAATTTATGCATACACCTAGAGAGGCTGTTATCTAGATGCAATTATCAAGATACTAGAGTATATCAAGGGATCCCATATTATGGTCTCTTGTTTAGGAGAAATGATCATCCATGCATTGAGACATATTCTAATGCTAATTATGCCGACGACAAGATCAAATAGAAAGTACAAATTGGGCTACAACACCTTAGGTGAAACTTTTTTACATGTCAAAAGCAAAAAACAATCTAGTCTCTAAATCCAGTGCTAACACAAAATTACTGTGGTAAGACACAAACAATGTGTGAGCTGAAGTGGCTTAGAACCTTCTAGAATGATCTTGGTGAAACATACACTACGTCACTGCCTATGTACCGTAATAATCAAATAATTATTCATATTGTCAAGAACCTAGTGTTCTATGAGAGGACCAAACATATTGAGGTGAATTGCCACTTCATCAGAGAAGATGTTCTTAATGGTGAGTTCGAGCTCTTTTTGTTGCTTCGGACATAGATTTGTCTCACATCTTCCCCAAATCTTTTCCTACTACTTTTTTTGACATGCGTGTCAAGCTGGGTGTGATTGATATATATGCTTTAGCTCTAAAGGAAGTGTTTGAACTTAGAAAAACAAATTTTATATTTGTATTTTTTGATTCCATGTTATAAAGTTTTTGTTATGCTTAGCCCCTATACTTATAAATCTCGTGTCCCTTCTATTGCATTACCTTGAAATAATGTTTAGTTTTTGTAGTTCATAATGGCCTCATTATTTGATTGTTCTGGAAAATTAGCCACCACATATGCAAGTTTGGGGATTTATATAAGCATGATAAGACCCTGGAATGAGTCTTAGTCTACAATATTTGATTCATTGTGTTGTTCATAACTTTTTCGCAATATGTTATTCGCTAGGGATATGTTGGCAATAAGTCTGCTGTTTTTCCGCTTCAACTTCTTGGCTATGATGTCGATCCAATCAACTCCGTGCAGTTCTCTAATCATACAGGTAAGCTATTTTATGAAACCTATAACACTAATAAATCAGAGACCTAAGGGCAAAGTTAAAAAAACCTCTATCAAGTTTGCATGTTTTATGTGACAAGCTTGTTGTGTACAGGATATTCTACATTTAGAGGGCAAGTGCTAGATGGCCAACAACTTTGGGATCTTATTGAAGGTCTTTCTGCAAACAATTTGTTATATTACACCCATCTATTGACTGGTAAACTGCCTTTTCAAATTCTAAATTCTAATGATGTTTACGTTCCCACATTACTTTAATAAACTGATATCAACTTTTCGTGAGCACATCAAGCATAAAAGTTATGTTGGATTGTATTTTACTCTACTGGGTAAAAATGTTTTTGGTATTTTGTATCGTATGCAAATGGCTTTTTTATTTCAAGACAACTGACAAAGATAACCTTATTGCATTTCAATAACTATTTTCAAAGTTTTTTCACTAACTGTTCCATGGGTTCTTCTCAGGAGTTCAAACATTACATGCTTGGTAAATGCATTTGTCATTCTCTTCCCAGCAGATTTGTCCAGCAAAATTTCATTGGGGAATCAACTATAACAAATAGGAAAACTTTTCTACACGTTCTCAAAAGCTTTTGTTGCCTTCAAGGCAATATGATTTTCCAATGTCGAGGAAGTTGAGTCCTTGTTTAGTTACTACTTTGTTGTTACTTTGCATACGAGGATTGATCCAATGCTAACCCCTTATTGAGTTATCGATATGACATAAGCCACAATAAGTGTAGAAAATGATCAAAATTTGAGTTCCTCCGTCGGTCCTTGTGGGGGTGAAGCTTGCATAGATTAGTTCCTACAACTTTTTTTTTTTGGCGGCTGCTGCTGTCACGTCTCTTTCTATGGAACCGACATTAGGGTATAATATTATTTGTTTGTGGTTGTTTGTTTTCATATGGAGACTCCTAGACCTAATTTCGTGACTCACACCTCCAAAAACTTTTTGAATGACTATTTTTTCATGGGAGCCTTTAATATTAAGTTGAATGGATAGAATTGAAATATCTACCTGCTTTGGGATCTATTCATGATGATGTTCATTGAGAGTGAGAGTAAACTGTCTTATCACTGGGATTAAGTCCTCTCTTCCATTGACTGATGCATCATATTAAGATTGGCAAGAGGCCAATCTGATTGTTGTGACATGACTTATCTCTTCTATAGGCCCATAATTGGAGGATACTTCATGTGTTCTGGACTACCAAGAATTTATGGGATATGTTTGAACAAAATTATTAAAAGACATGAATCTTACTCAAGTCTACCAACTTAACATTGAACACATTCGTATGAAAAGTTTACGATTTCAAAGGACTATTATAGGTTACTGTCACAAAAGAGGACAGACGTGCAGATATACCCTACCTGTATTGGATGCAAAGAAAATTAGAAGTAACTCAGTCAAAGGAGGATTTTTGAACTCATTTCTTGCCCGCCCCTTGAATTTGAGTTTAATGAGAATAAATTTTTGGCAGGGATATTAGTACTGACATTGTTGATAATTATTTGAATGAAGAATCTCAGAGGGTCCAAATGAACATTTTTATAGACTTATGAGCCATGATATATCTTGTGGTTGTTGATAAAAAGAGATGGAACAAAGAACTCTCAGGGTGTCCCTGTTATGAATCGTCATACAATGAGTGATTCTCAGAAGTTTGAATTGGTGGGCCCTCATTGGCGAGCTATAAAACACATGAAAGAAAATTACTGAGTTGTATTCACATCTTATGTTTAGGCATTTCATCAAGAATGCAGTGGGAGATTTGTATTAGACTGTCTGTGCTCAAAGCTTCTCTTGGGAGATAGGAGATTACTTAGTTATCAAATATGAGTGCTCAGGACAATATTGTGTCTTTCAATGGTGACAACTATCCAGGGATTATCAATTCAAGTGTGCCTGAGTACCTGACCATAATGGCTGCTCAATTTAGTCATGTTTCTTTATGACTCCAGCAATTGAGAGTGTAGAATTGCTGATGATTTTTCATTAAGGGTTACCATTGAATTTCTATACTTTTTACTTCCCACTAACCTTTAACCTATAGTATGATAAAATAACTTAATTGTAACAGCACTTTTTTCCCTTCTTACGGTGTTTTTCAGGATATGTTGATCAAGAAGACAATTGGCGGTGTGATTGTGGATCTATTTGATGATACGAAAGAATGCTATCACAGTTGAAGCTTTTAAACATATGGATACCTTAAGTTTATGACATTGTAGAGTCACTCATTCTCATGCGACAACAAAATGGCTTCCTTCATATTCCACTCCTCTTTGTTCTCATGATATTTCTTATTCGCCTCTTGCAAAATAGATATCACAAAGGTAAGAACACATTACAGGTTCTTCCCCGAAAAAGAAAAAAAATTGTTTTTCTTGCATCCAAAGACTCCACAAGCGTGTACTTGTGATCTACTACCACTTTATCATTAGATAGGCGGTTATTAACGTCTGTACAATGAAGTGATTTTGGCAGAACGCCTACGCAGACTGGCGACATGCTGAGAAAGCAGAATCCACCGAGTTCAACTTGTGCATCCTCTCCACATCTATACACAAAAGGAGTTAACAAAACTGAGGTTGAAGGCCACCCATGGTTATCCTAGGTGAATGGGGGCATGCGTGCACTCAGAAGGATCCTTACGTAGAGGGGAAGGCTTGTGACTATCTTCAATCCTCTCCGACTTGCTTGCATATTTTCCAAATTTTGTTTGGGGGGGGGGGCTTCACTTTTGAAGTTGATGGGAAGGTCGTCACTATCTTTGCCCCAGAGTATATTGAGGCGCACTCAGGAAATTCAAGGTCTCCTCCATTATGCAAACAAATAAGATTAGAATGACGAGTTAATATCAATATATGTAATGAAAGTGCGACTAATTATCGACGCACTCTTCATGATCGACAATTTGACTGATCTGACATCCATAGAACACAACATCGATGGACCAATACTTAAAGAGCTTTCTTAATATCGCCTGCTCCTTAGTAATCACTATTGGTTTGAAAACTTTTCCGCCCTTCGAGCAGGGATTCTTAGAAATTGTGGAGTCGATAGGACCCATGTCCAAGATGTAATATTGTTTCCAATCACGTACCTTGTTTTCAATATTGATATCCTTCATTACTATGTTGTTGAAGTGGACCGTCACTTTGTCCTAGTCACGGATATGAAATAAGCTCCCGAACAGGAGACTCTATTTCACTTTCTAAAGACGGATGTAGGCGGCGAAGACGATCAACATAAAAATATTGTTGGAGGATATATGCACTTCCATTATGCCATAGTCGTAAACACATCCTTCACCTTGCGCCAGAGGGTTAAGTGAATACCCAAATGAAATTGATCTATATAGAAAAGCAAAGTTCCCTTTCTCACCTTTGCTCCCCGCCTGTAGGAACATCCAATGAATATTCATCAGGAAAGGAGATCCTTAAGATTTACTAGATGCTCATCGTAATCCATCGAGAGAAGGGAAATGGAAGAAAGGAAGAACCCTAACAATTGCCTCCCTCCCTATTTATACTAACCTAATATTCTACTCGACACGCGCCCCTCAGGCGCCGTGCCAAAATTATTTTCCTAATCGTCTGCCAAATCAAAATCATTGTGTAAAGTGAAGAGAAAACCCTTTGAAATCTAGAATAAACCATGCATTACAAAATAGATTCAAAATACATTTATCATATCAAAAGTAACACAAAATTCAAAATACATTTTAGATGAAACAAGTTAGTACAATGGTTTTGGCACATGGTCCAATGACTTCACGACTTCTACTTTCGACACCTGTAGTTGTACCTCCTCCACTGTGCGCTTTGACAATTTCGGGTCTTCAAATATGGTCCTTGCATGGTCTGTTGACAAACCCCGTGCGATGCATGTAACACACACAACCTATGCTCCTACTTCTAGGGCGTCTACTCCCATCAATGACCACTTCAATATCCTGGAAACCGACATCCGCGCCAGCACCTCACAGTCATTAGCTTGAACAACTTTTTTGGAAGGAAGCACCTCAGCCTTGTGATGTAACATCCTCTCAACCTTTAGCTCTGTGATCCCCTCGCTGGCAACTTTCAGATTATGACTCATCGTGGGTTTTAATTGTCTCCTTCCACAACTTTTCGCCCTCAAAGATCTTAGTAATCTGTTGGGTGATCCTAGATTCTTGCTCCTCGATCTTCGTATCATGTCGTGCCATCTTAGAGTTTGCAAGCCTGAGAGATCACCGATACTCTATCTTTCCACTTGTCACGAACAGAACATCTTTGTGATTGTTTATACGACGGATGATATTTTTCAATGTGCCTGAAAGTATCTCCATTCTCCTTTCCACAACCAAGTCATGATCGATAGGAAGCACCAGAGGCACCGAGATAACTATAACGAATCAAATCGAACACCACACAATACAAGACGTTTATGTCGCAGAGATGAGCAAAACCCATTTTATTTGGGTTGATCTTGGCATTGTCCAATGCCAACAATAGCATCCGCTACAAGGTCAACAACTAATTTTAAACCTGGGGCGTCCTTTGGGATACTTTCAGGATCTTCATATATAATCACCTCCAGGGTTTCTTGGGAGCTATAGATTCCTTCACCTGAAGGGTGTTGTAAGGCTTTGTCCTCATCAGTTCCAGGCCCCCTACTTGGCAAGCTTCTCCTCAGCCGACAACAACCCATGTATGAAGGAGCTAAACTCGAAACAAAAGTCAAACTAGATTACCAACGAAAACACCAAGGAAAGAAAAAATCATGACCCAACACTCACTCAAGGCTTTTTCCTTCAAAGAGTACGATGTGGCCACCAAAGATTTAGAACGGAGCCGCTTCCTTCCCTTGGGAACTAAATTCCACGACTGTGCAAGGGAGGACAACATCTGCACTCCCCCGCTTGAAGACGGTTTGGGGCCCACCCCAAACTGGCTTCGGATGCTCGGGTTGGCAGTCAAAGCATATATGTTGTTCTTCTCATTCCAGGTAAGATCCACAATGCAAGGAGAAGAATAAGAGGTAGAAGGACTTCAAATTCCGGCCTAGCGAAATGGACACCGTTTTTAACTTTTTAATTTTTATAGCTCAGCTTGGAGTTTTGAGAAGGGCACAACATTTGATTTTTTCATAATTCAGCATCCTTGAATCCCAAAAATGTTGTTTTGAAAATTTTACACTCTAATTGAGACTTAATTTGATGTTAGGATTAGTGTCCTTATAATTGATAGAAGGGGAGAAAACACGTCCAAGGAGAGGCATGAATATTTATGTAACAAGGGAATTGTGTTTCAAAGTTCTTGTCCACATACAGAATAAGGTCGCTGAAAGAGAATAAACATATGTTGAATGTGACTAGAGCACTTTTGCAGAAAATGAGTGTATTCATGGCATTGTGGGATGAAAAAAAAAGTCTTGTTGAAGAATCCACCAGGACTCTAAGTTCCAATTATGCCTCCTCTCAAAGATTCTCTCATTGCATACCCACTCGATATTCCTATTGATAAGTATATTGGTTATCATTCTCTGCATCTTTTGGTGTTTATGCATCTTTTGGTGTTTATGTTATTGACGTGGCCTCTATTTCTATTTATAGCAATTTTTCTGAAACTCTTCTTAATGCTAAATGGAAAGAAGATGATGAATATGAAATGTCTGCTTTAAAACACAAGGACACCGAAGAAGTTATTAAAGTTCCTCATGGATAATGTGGTAGACTGTCGATAAGTTTATATGGAAATATCATCAAGATGGTGTTTTTGATAAAGCTAGTTTGATGTTAAAATTGTCATGGTTTGATGAAGACCTTCTCTTCTACTTCGAAGGAGAGGTCCCGACGTTTCTTGTTGGCAAAGGAAACCATCTTTTGCTGGGCCCGTCAGAGGTGGTGCTTCAGGTGATCCAGAATGATGTCCCTGTCGCGAAGAGCTGTGACCAGGCTCTCCACCTGGCATTCCCCTAGGAGGTGGTTGACGATGGACGGAGGAGGCCAGACGTAAACAACTTCAAATGGGGTGGTGTCGGCCGCTGGTTGTGGGTGGTGTTGTACGAATACTCGGCCCACCCGAGCCACTTAGCCCAGCTACGCGGCTGCTCTCCCACGAAGCAGCGGAGGTACGTCTCCAAGCACTGATTGAGGACCTCTGACTGGCCGTCGGTCTGAGGATGGTACGCCGTACTCATGCGAAGACGGGTGCCTTGTAGGAGGAACAATGTAGTCCAGAAGGTACTCAGGAAGAGTGGGTCTCGGTCGCTGACGATCGATTGGGGAAACCCGTGGAGGCACATGACCCCCTGGATGAAGTTGCCGGTGACTGTGGCTGCTGTGTATTGATGGCGGAGGGGAATAAAATGAGTATACTTCGAGAGCCGGTCCACCACGACCAGGATGCAGTCGGATCCCTGAGATCGGGGAAGTCATGTGATAAAGTCCATGACGACGTCGTCCCAAACCCGGTCGGGAATCAGGAGGGGCTGAAGTAGACCACCCGAAAAACGGCTTCGTACTTGACCTTCTGGCAGATGAGGCAGGCAGGCACGAAGGCTTTGACCTGTCGGAACATATAAGATCAATAGAGTGAGTTTGCGAGCCATCAGTATGTCCGGTAAGCACCGACGTCGCCCCCTGTCGGGGAAGCATGGAACTCGGTTAATAACAGAGGGATGCTCAGGGAGGAGGGGGCGAGAACGAGGCAGCCCTTGTAAAGTAGGCGACCGTCAACCAAGGAGTGAGGTGGGCGGGCTGTGGCGTCTGCGAGGAGTTCTGTCTGAATCCTGTTGAGCGCCAGGTCTGCTTCTACTTCCCGTTGAAGGGCGTCCACATCCTCCCAAACTGGGTGGGAGATGGCTGCAAGTATGGGGTTGGGGGAGAGAGCGTCGGCCGCGCGATTTGCCTTCCCTGGCCGGAACTCGATGCTGAAGTCGTAGCCCAGTAGCTTGACGACCCATATCTGTTGGGCGGGCGTAGGAATCTTCTGTTGCAGGAGGTAGCAGAGGCTATGGTGGTCGGTGCGGACCACGAATTGCCGACCTAGGAGGTAGGGTCGCCAGTGCTACACTGCGAGGAGAAGGCCCATGAGCTCGTTCTCGTACACCGAATGGTTGCGGATGGTATCTGAGAATGCGTCACTGAAATAGGCCACAGGTTGGCGGCTTGCATGAGTACGACTCCCACGCCGACGCCCGACACGTCGCACTCTACGAGGAAGGGATGGGAGAGATCCGACATAGCTAACACCGGGGCGCGAATCAAGGCCTGCTGGAAAGTGACAAAAGCGGCGGTGGCCGTTGCCGACCACTCGAGCTGGGTGAGGGGTCGGGCCATCGTGCTGTAACCCTGGATGAACCGCCGGTAGTACCCTGTCAGACCCAGGAACCCGCAAACATCGCGGAGAGACGATGGGGTTGGCCACTGGAGTACCGCCTCGATCTTGTCGCTATCCATTGCGACCCCTGCTGCGGAAATGGTGTCCGGGACCCCAAAGGCACACTTTGTTGGGTGGAGCTTGAGCTGCTGGTGCCGGAGAGTAGTCAGTGTTTGTCGGACGTGCTGAAGGTGCTCCTGCTAAGAAGAATTGTAGACCAAGATGTCATAAAAAAACAAGTACATGCTGACAGAGTACCGGTCGTAAAATGTCGTTCATCGTGGCTTGGAAGGTGGCCGACGCGTTGGTCAGGCCAAAAGGCATAACCAGGAACTCGTAGTGGCCATCATGGGTTTGGAAAGCCATCTTGGTGACGTCGGCAGGCCGGACGCGAATCTGATGGTAGCCCTTACGGAGGTCCAGCTTGGTGAAAACATTGGCGCCGTGGAGCTCATCCAAAAGCTCCTGGATCACCGGTATCAGGTACTTGTCTGGAGCTGTTGCTTTGTTGAGCTCTCGGTAATCCACGCAGAAGCGTTAACCACCGTTTTTCTTCCTGACCAAGAGGACCGGGCTGGAGAAAGTGCCTGCACTGGGCTGGATAAGGCTCCCCATAAGCATGTCATGTATGAGCCTCTCGATCTCGTCCTTCTGCACGTTTCCATAGCGATACGGGCGGACCGACACTGCCGACATGTTGGGCTGAAGAGGGATGACATGATCGTGTGGCCAGGCTAGTGGAAAGCCGGACGGTGCCATGAAGAGGTCCGCAAACTCGGACAGGAGGTCCTGTAGGGCTGGTGGTGGTGATGGGGCCGGCGGCGCAGTGTCCAAGATGGACCAGAGCCATATGAAAAGTCGACGTCCGTCGTTCTCTGAATTGTGCGGGAGGAGACGAGGGAGCGGAGTAGGGCAGCTTCCTCCACCAGGCGGCACTCTCGGCCGTCCTGGAGAAACCACATCGTCATGGTTCGCCAGTTGACCCGCACATCGCCCACCGTACAGTGCCATGCCACGCCTAGGATGGCGTCGATTCCGCCAAGGCCGAAAATGTAGAAATTTGCCGTCACCCTGTAAGGGCCTACTGAAAGCGGAATGGATGGACAACGCCCCTTGATCAAATGCCGGCGGCCATCGCCCAAACTGACCGTAAAGTCTGGCGCATGTTCCATCAGAAGGCAGAGCTGGTGGGCCAGATGAGCAAAGAGGAAGTTGTGGCTTGCCCCGCTGTCCACCATGATGACAATGTGGCGATCGCCCAACTTGCCCGCCAATTTCATAGTTTGCGGCCCTATATGTCGCCCACGGAGAAACAAAGTAGCTCCAACTGGTGTAAGGCCGCGTCAGTAGCACCCTCGGTGGTGACCCCCGTGATTTTGAGGTCCTCGAAATCAGCCAAGGTATTCTTTTGTTCGAAGTCACCGATGATGGCGCAGAACTCCTTGACCGTGCAGACATGGATCGGGGAGTAGGGCTGCCGGCAACGGAAACACAGTCCTTTGCGTCAGAGGTCATCAAACTCGCGGGTGGAGAATTGTTGGGGGGCGTCCGGTCGGGCTGGCCGAGTGACTGGAGGGGCACAGGGGGCTTATGGCTCCGGAGTAGCGATCTGCCACGGCGGCCCCCCGGTGGGGGTCTGCCTGGAGGTGGCGGGTCTCGAGGAGACAAATCCGCCTCCACGAGGCGGACCATGTCTAGGGCTTCGGATACCGTCTTGGGGTGATGAGTGCGAAGATAGGAGCGGATGTGGGGCAGGAAGACTTGCATGAAGAAGCCGAGATAGTGATCCGGTTGTAAACCCTGAACATGAGTGACGAGGACCACAAACTCGGTTATGTAGTCATCCAGTGCACCGCTTTGACGTACCCCACACTACCGTTTGATGGCGGAGCCGCCGTGTAACAACTGTCATAGCGACAGATCATTTCCTGCTTGATCTCCGACCAAGAGATGAACGGGTTGGACTGGCGCAGCCATCAGGCCCAATGTAGGGCGGAGCCATCGAGTCCCACGACGGCGCTAGAGACCTTGTCCTGCTCGGGGGTGTGATGGAGGTCAAAGTACTGTTTCGCCTTGGCGATTCACTCAATCGGGTCCACCCCGACGAAAGTGGGGAGGTCCAAGGCAAGGGCTGGACGGATAGGGGAAATCGGAGGTGCGGCGTTCGCGTTGTGTGGTAGCGGGGCTGCCCCGAGGATGGACGCGGCGGAGGCCTGGCACGTGGATCTGCTAGTGGACGAGGCGACAAAAGGTTTGAAGAACATCAGTTTTGGCGTGAAGGGCGAGCAGGGAGGCATGCATGGAGGCCACGAGGGACTCCTGGGCATAGACATGGTGTAGGAGGGCCTCGTTGGCATTCTCCGATGGGGCTTCAGTAGCGGATTAGGTCGCCGATGCCATGGTGCGGCCCGACGCGGCGTCCAGGAACGACGGGCTTCCGGGGTTGGGGCACCGGTCTCGTGCGTCGCGTTCTTCGGTGCAGACGGGGAGTTGGCGGGCAGCGGTGTGGACAGGGTTCGGGGTGGGCTGTGGCATGTGATGCGGATGGGGTTGCGGCGCGACGCGGGAAGGTGGACGGGGCTGCGGCGCGGGCTGAAACTCCGGCGGCCGACGACGGGCGGAAAGGGCAGGTCGGACCAGTTTGGTACGGACCCGACGATGGAAGAACGGGAGAGAGAGAGAGGAGGAGAAAGAGAGAGAGAGAGAGAAAGAGAGGGAATAAGGTTAGAGAGAAGAGGAGGGAAAACACACATTCATCCAAGATAAAGAAATACAAGGTCGGCCTGCCCTCTTATAGTGGCGAGGAGCGAATACAAAAGGAAATACTGGAAATACTTAAAGCGCATCAAGCAAACATAACAACATATTTAATATTAAATATCCTCCGCGGCCTCGGTGGGCCCCTGCGATATACGCGCCCGGCGCGTGTAGACTTGCCATGGTGGCTCATCATCGTTTAGTTCCGTAACAAAATATCATCAAGTTCGTGTTTTTGATAAAGCTAGTTTGATGTCAAAATGTTTTATACAAATTCATGAAATTGTTTAACATGAGACTTTTACTCCTTTGGCAAAATGTCAAGAATTTCTTTTTTAATGATAAACTTTAAAAAAAAATTATCTGACTCCCCACGAATTCTTTATTACAATTATTTTTAATTATGCATATAGATTTATGAATGCTATTGATGGGCTTAAACAATCATCGTGTGCATGGTTAGTGAAAACTTAATTAGCGGTGTTTCTAATTGGCTATTCTCGGAGTATGTTATCACTTTGTGTTTCTGTACAAGCACATTAGTCATGTTACAATTTCGTTGATCTATGCTGTTGATATTGTTCTTACTGAATCCAATGTCAACAACATCATTGAGACCAAAAAATTCTTGCCTATACCTTTAAAATTAAAGACCTCAACTTCTTGTGTTACTTTTAAGGGATAGAGGTGACCAGGTGTGGAGTGGATATTTTTCTTAACCGAAACGTATGAAAATGATCTTTCTACGGGAAGAAAGTATGCTTTGAAGTTCTCTTCGTTGCAATCGCTTATCAGGGCTTCGCCTATCTTAAATTTTAAATCTACCTGTAGAAACCGAGTACTCATGTGCCAAGCCTATTGAGAATCCCATCGATCCAAACTATGATATTCATAAATAAGACTCTCAAGATCTTGGAAAAAAAGTAAAATTTTAAAGACTAGTTTGTGAAATTGATTTACTCGTCTATTACCTGACCTATTATTTATTTGTGGTGTCTATGATGAGTTAGTTTATGAGTGCCTCGAGTTTCACCATTTTGATGCTGCCCAAATCAAGAGTATCTGAAAGAATCACATGGGAAATGTATTTTGACAAAGATCAGTTATACCTAAATATTTTTGGATATTGTGATGCATATTGGCTGGATCATCTAATGATAGGTACAAGTGGTTATTGCCTGTTTCTAGGGGTAATTTTGTGGCATTGAAAAGTTAGAAACAACCAATGTATCATGGCATGATCGTCTATTGAAGCTGAATACACGACTATGACTACTGCAACCTATGAACTAATTTAGCTTAAGTCCATCATAGTGAATTTGGAATTGAAGTTTTGGGACCTTTGCTTTCTCTTTGTGGCAATAAATTGGCTATTCATATTTTCTCTAAGAAAAAATGTTACGTACGCGCAGATACGACTGTAATTTAAACTGTTAATACGAGATTTTTTTGAACTCAGATACAACTTTAATTTAAACTGAAAATACAGTTCAATTACGATCGTAATTGCAATTACGACTGAAATTTAAACTGAAAATACAATCCCCGCACGATCCTTGTATACGCTGAGCGTACCAAAAATTCTCCCTTTCTCTTATCAAGTTTTTCATGAGAGAACCAAACATATTAAGGCCAATTGCAATTTTTTATAAGAAAACAATTCATGCTAAAATCATATTTACTCCTTTCGTCATCTTCTAGGGATCAAGTTGGAGTTGTGTTATGCTACTAGAAGAGGAGGTAGAGAGAAGAAATTAGGGTTAGGGTGAGAAGGAGAGGGAGAATACCTGAATATAATTTTTCATAGTACTCCAAGAGGGGTTCCAGGTATATATATACCCGGAACCATGGGGCCGGCCGGCCCCCAAGTTGGCTGAACCGTGTGGTTCAGCCCCTCCGGTCCGAGATTAGTGAATGAGGGTTGAACCGGCTGGTTCAACCCCGTTGCTCCCTGCCGCCTCTTTAGGTCGTCGAGCATATTTGTGCCCGTTGAACCGTAGCACGTTCGGGGGCATAACATTCCCCTCCCCATCAATCACCAACTTGTCCCCAAAGTGGAAGTCGAGAAATGAGTCGCGGAATTCCAGCAGATCGACCCAAGTATTGTGTGCAAATGTCGAATTTTTCCATTTAACTAGTATCTCAGGCCGATATTCAGTACCATGTTGCTTCCACTTGATCATCAATATTTCCTCCGGTAAGGGACGCAACTCCCCTGATGTGGTAGCCTCGGGTAGGAGGGGGCTTGTCTGGACGGCGTCGCCAAGCTTCTTCTTGAGTTGGGATACATGAAAGGTCGAGTGTATACGGGAGCCTTCCAGAAGCGCCAAGGTGTATGCCACCGGTCCCACTCGCTGAGTAATGCGGAACGGCCCATAGTATCGTGGTGCCAGCTTTTGATTCGCCCGGCAGGAGACGGAGAGCTGTCGATAAGGTTGGAGTTTGAGGAACACCTCATCTCCCACTGTGAATTCCCTCTCGGTCCGATGTTTGTCTGCTTGTACCTTCATCCTACCCTGAGTTGCTCGGAAATTGTCACCCAAGAGAGCTAAGGTACGATCAGGATCGCGCAATTGTCGGTCGACTGACAGAAGAGCTGTGCTGTCGGGCTCATATGAGCCCAAAGAAGGCGGAGGGCGGCCGTATACAACCTCGAACGGGGTAAGCTTGCTGGCAGTATGATACGAGCTATTGTAACAGTACTCGGCCCAGTGTAACCATCGAGTCCACGTACGAGGCTCGTCCATCACGAAGCAACATAAGTATGTTTCCACCCCGCGATTGAGAACCTTTGTCTGTCCGTCCGACTGAGGATGATAGGTCGTGCTCAGGCGTAGTCGTGTTCCTTGTAGCCGAAAAAGCTCCTTCCAGAAGTTGCTCACGAACACTGGGTCCCGATCCGAGATGATAGTCCGGGGCACGCCGTGAAGGCGTACGATCTCGCGAACAAAAAGGTCGGCCACAATTTCTCTCATGTAGGGGTGGCTCAGGGCAAGAAAATGGCGTATTTGGAGAGTTTGTCAACCACCACCAAGATGACTGACTTGCCCTGAGATTTGGGTAATCAGTCGATGAAGTCCATGGAGACCATTTTCCAAATATGGTGTGGAATTTCCAGCGGGGTAAGCAACCCGGCCGGAGAGATTGTTTCATATTTCTGTCGTTGGCACACCTCACACTGTTGTACAAACTGTTGAACGTCACGGCGTAAGCCCTTCCAGAAGACGTTCGCCCTCATCCTTTGGAGGGTCCGGAGCACTTCGGCGTGGCCTCTCGTCGGCGACGAGTGAAACTCCTGCTTCATAACTCTCCTCCAAGTTGAGGACGGAGGAATGACCACACGACCCTGATAATATAGGTGCCCCCCTTGGAGCTAGTACCCCAGTGTGGTAGGCTGCCCCTGTCGCAGTGCGTCCACAATGAGCCTGAGTTCGGGATCCTGTCGCACCTCCGCTTGGATGTCGTTGAGGAAATCGATCAAGGGACCCGAAATGTGGGCGAGTGAGCTCTCCGGAAGGCGAGAGATGGCATCAGCGGCCACATTCTCCTTCCCTTGCTTGTAGATGATCTCATAATCAGAACCCATCAACTTGGTCACCCACTTTTATTGAAGAGGGGAAGCTAGTCGTTGCTCCAAAAAATGTTCCAAGCTTTGATGGTCTGTGCGGGCCTTGAAATGATGCCCCAGTAAGTATGGCCTCCACAGGGTCACTGCGTGTATGATGGCTAACATCTTCTTCTCGTAGGTGGACAATCCCAGAGTGCAGGGGGCGAGCGCCTTGCTGAAGTGGGCTAACGGTCTCCCGCCCTGCATCAAAATCGCACTGATGATGCCCATTCCGGACGCATCTGTCTCCAGCACAAATTCCTTGTTGAAATTCGGTAGGGCAAGGACCGGTGTAGTAGTCATGGCCCGTTTCAGGGCTTGAAAAGCTGCCTCAGCGTCGTCCTGCCATACGAATGCCTCCTTCTGCAAAAGCTGAGTGAGCGGACGCGCAATCTTGCCGTAGTCTTTTACGAATCTCAGGTAGTAGCCTGTGAGACCATGGAATTCCCGTAAGTCCCGTAACGTCGTAGGGCGGGGCCATGTCACCATACTCTCGATTTTTTGCGGGTCGGCCCGGATACCTTGGGCCGAAACCAAACGGCCTAGATACTTGACCTCCGCCTGACCGAAAGAGCACTTGGACTGCTTAGCGTACAACTGATTGTGGTGCAATATGGTAAGAACTTGCTGCACGTGCTGGAGATGCTCTGCCCAACTACTACTGTAAACCAAGATATCATAAACAAATATCAACACGAAACGCCGTAGAAGTGGCCGAAAGAGTTCGTTCATCACCGCCTGAAAGGTGGAGGGGGCATTGGTAAGCCCGAAGGGTATCACGAGGAACTCGTAATGTCCATCGTGGGTTCGGAAGACCGTCTTATGAATGTCCTCCTCTCGCATCCGAATTTGATGGTTGTCGGAGCGCAGGTCCAGCTTGGTGAATAAACATGCCCCGTGTAGTTCGTCCAAGAGTTCCTTGATCATGGGAATGAGAAATTTATCCTTGATGATTGAACTATTCAGGCTCCGGTAATCAACACAGAATCGCCACGAACCGTCTTTCTTCTTTACCAGAATAATGTGTGACGAGAAGGAACTGGTGCTGAGGCGGATGATTCCGGCGATGAGCATCTCCCGAATGCTACACTCGATCTCCTCCTTCTGGATGTGCGGGTAGCGGTACGGTCAGATATTGGTAGGTTCCGACCCCACCTTGTGCTGAAACGCGTGATCCCGGAATCTCGGTGGAGGAAGGGTGTGCGGCTACTGGAAGACGTCCTCATACCGAGTCATTAAGGGTCGCATCGGCTCCGGTACTTCCTATGAGATAGGAGGAGAAGATGCTAGGCCCATAATCATTGCCATCAAGCTGCCCTCTTCGGATAAACGTTCTAAACTTCGAACCGAGATCTCCTTCAGCGGGGACGATTTAAGGCCATGGATGCAATGTTCCCGCCCAAGCTGTGTGAACTCCATGGTCATCTGGTCCCAGTTGAAAGTGACTCTCCACGACTGTCGTAGCCACTGAACTCCCAATACCATATCAGATCCCCGGATGGGTAGCAGGTAGACATCGGTGCGGCAAGTGTACCCCTGTATTTGCAGGTCGACTCCCCTCATCACCCCTTCACACCTCAGTTTGCTCCCATCCGCTACCATGACCTGGAACACGGCGCCATGATCTACCTGGTGCCCCACCTTTCTTGCCACAGTAGGGTTGATGAAATTGTGGGTACTCCCACTATCAATCAGTATGGTGACCCGCTCCTGGGTGACCTTCCCGGCTATGCACATAGTGAGGGGGGCTGTTCACTCCTCCAATGCCTGGATGGAGTCCCCGAACTCGGTCAGGGTCAAGTCCCCCTCTAGGTACAGCTCAGTGGTATCCTCCTCCTCATCTTCCTCTCTCAGCATGAAAACCTGGATCTTCTGACACTTATGCCTGGGAGCATACTTCTCGTCGCAGTTGAAACACAACCCCCTTTCCTTTTGTGCCTGCAGTTCAGGCCATGTTAGTCGCATCACCGTCGGTCGCCCGACCGCCGGTTGGTCCCTCCTAGCCGGTGTGGAGGCCGTGACAGCTTTCCTTGCGGTGCGGGTCCGTTGTCTGTTGAAACGTTCCTCTTGTATCCTTGCCAAGCTGATAGCATGGCTCAGTCTGCGGGGCATGTAGGCATGAACCTCATCCCGTAGGTGATCCTTTAGACCCGAGGCAAAGCAGCTCAACAAGGTTCTCTCCTCCCAACAGACCCTGTTGGCCAATCTCTCAAATTCGGTGCGATATTCCATCACGGTTCCCCGTTGATGTAGCTTCTGTAGCATGGCCTCGACATCTTCATACTCCAAAGGGCCAAACCGAGCCGAGAATTCCATTATAAACTCGGCCCAGGGCGCAAAATCTCTGCCCCTCAAGAACCACCGCGTCCACTGGTAGGCGTCATCCTCCAAGTGAAAAGCTGCCAGCTGTACCCATTGCTCCTCAGGAATTTCCTGATAATGGAAGAACAGTTCCGCCTTTTGTATCCACTCGAGCGCATCCCCTCCCCTGAATTTCGGGAAATTCATGTGAGTCCTCTTGGGTGGCATGTGGGGCCGCTTGTGCGCTTGTCCAATCCCACCCATCTCCTGTCCGTACCCCGTTGCCCTCTGCTGCTCCGTAGGGGGGTATGGTCCCTGGGGTCTGGGAAGGTGCATTCCTCCTGGGACTGCAGCCGGAAAAAACGTTCCCTTCCTTGTTCGCCACCGGGGTGTTGTCCATCCCCGTAGATCCCCGTCGATGGTAGCCGCATGTACCATTGATCGCCAATTTCGTAACCCGTAGGGTTTCCGCCTCTCCGCGGAAGGGGTAATAAGCCAACGACTCCCCTAATGGAACCACCCGAGACCGCCAAAGGCCGAATCTGCCATGCCGCCTGCTCCGGAAGCCGCCCAAAGGGCGTGCGGCCTGTGCCGAACTCGCCCCAGCCCGCTGACGAGCCGCCCAGTCCGGGCGCTCCTGCCGCCTGCTCCGGTGGTCGCCAGGACCCCGCGCGCCCTCCTCCGACATTGATTCCCGCCGGACGGCCTCCGCCCGTGCCGAAAACGGGGTGTGGGTTTCCGTCGGGGCCGGCCTGTGCGAATCCGCTCGAACCCGAGAGCGGAAGCTGCTGCAGAACGGGATCGGGAATTTCCGCCTCCGATCCCTCTGTAACCGCCACTTTTCCTTTTAGGTTGTTACAGGATTTGCGGAACATAACCTTAGCGGTACATAGTGTGGGACTAATGTAAATGCGTCTAATAACACTCCCCCTCAAGTTTGATCGTGGGAACTTCCCAGACCCAACTTGTTACATATATAGTTCATTCTAGTCTCCGTAACCCCTTTCGTAAGAATGTCTGCAACTTGATCACCGGTCTTCACATGCTTAAGAGAAATAAGGCCTTTTTCATACTTCTCTCTAACAAAGTGGCAGTCGACCTCTATGTGCTTCGTGCGCTCATGAAACACGGGATTAATGGCTATCTGGATTGCAGCTTGATTGTCACACCATAGAGGAGTGGGATCTTGAACGGGATACCCAATTTCACAGAGAATCTGCCTCACCCACATGATCTCAGCAACAGTGTGGGCCATAACACGATATTCTGCCTCTGCACTAGATCTGACAACTGTGGTTTGTTTCTTGCTCTTTCAGGATATGAGATTACCACCCATGAAGACAGTGAATCCCGTGGTTGACTTTCGAGTGGCTAAGCATCCTGCCCAGTCAGAATCACTGTATGCCTCTAGATTGGAATGACCTCGACTCTTGTATGCAATTCCCAAACCAAGATCCTTCTTCACATATCTGACAATCCGAAGAACAGAATCTTACTGAGACATAGTTGGGGCCGCCATGAACTGACTGACCTTACTTACCGCGCACGCAATGTCCAGACGAGTCATGGTAAGGTAGTTTAATTTTCCAACTATTCGACGATATTTTTCTGGTGAATCAAACAGTTTGCTTTCGGCATGAAGACTCTTTTCTCCTGGTTCTTGTGGGGAATCCATATGGCCACAGTTAATCATCCCAAGGTCAGATAGAAGATCGAGAGCATATTTGCGTTGGCAAATAAAGAGAGACATTGACCGAGACAGGTATTCCCGACCATTATCAGTACAGAGACACTTAATACGAACAGAAAATTGAGTAAATATTTCATTCCATAAATGCTGAAAAATAGAAGGTAGCTCAGAATGATTTTTCATTAGACACCCAAGTTGTGCGAGAAAAATCATCAATGAAAGTGACATAATACTTGTGCCCTAACAACGTAGGAACATGGCACGGTCCCCAAATATCTGAATGAAGTAAATCAAAAGGTGCAGAAACATGAACATCAAGACGAGGACTTTAGCTAACTCTGTGGAGTTTAGCAAACAAACAAGACTCACAATTGAGATGAGAAACTTTCCCAAGCTCAGGATACAGACGACGCATGACCTGCATAGACGGATGACCATGACGATAATGAAGATACAGGAATTCGGTGGAGGTCGCGGAACAAGCAAAGTGGGATTCTTCATCCAGGACATAGACACCACCACGCAACTTCCCTCTACCAATAATACGGCTCGTGGACTGTTCCTGAAAAATGCAACCAGAAGAGTTGAATATAGCAATACAATTTAAATCAGTTGTAAGCTTACTAATAGATAAGAGATTGTAGGCAGATTGAGGGACAAGCACCACTGAGGAGAGTGACATATCAGGTGTTACATTGCAGCTACCAAACCCAACAATAGGGACAGTGGAGCCATATGCAACAGTAATCGAGGCTCCACGATGAGGTTTGTATGAGTGTAAGATACCTGAGGAACTAGTCAGGTGATCAGAAGCGCCAGAATCAACTAGCTACTGGACCGGCCGTTATGAGGTACAAACAGGCTGAATGGTTTGAGCCACAGCCGCATTAGGAGTCGGTGAGTCAACCTGGAGCGCCTGCAGGTGCCGATACTCATCGTCGGATATTTCAACAGTACGCGATCCCAGAGGTATAGCAGTAGAGTCAGCCAGGTGCGCCGACTGAGGTGGAGGAGGTTTGGAGGCCCATTTTGGCCTTCCATGAATCAGCCAACATGTATCCTTGGTATGTCTCCGACGCCCGCAATGGGCACAAAGTCTCGTGTCCGAGTCACGACACGGCCGGAGCGCCCCCCTCGACTAGCTCCCGGCCTCCTCCTCGGGAGGCAAGAGACATTGACTCGCCGGAGGACGTATGTAGAGCAGATGACGGGGTACCGATAGAACCAGCCTTAGTAAGCCGATGGTACACACTAACAGTCTGAAGTGTAGTAGGACTGGCGAGCATTTCAGTCTTTGTTGTGGAGAAGTGAGGATCCAATCCATTCAGTAGCCAGAGGAGCACAAGGTGTTCACGTTGAGCCTGATGCCCTTCCCTGGTAGAGGGAATCTCCCAAAGATCCAAGATCTCATCGGCGAGAACTTTCCACTCGGCAAAATACTCGGTAATAGGACGCGCGCCTTGGCGAAGTTCAGCGATCTTGGGGAAGAGTTCACCAAGACGAGAGAGGTTGTTGGTCTGAGAGAACACCATGTGAAGAGTGTCCCATAGTTCTTTGGTGCTGTCACAGTTCTTGCACATTTGCTGGACGGAGGGATCCATAGAACTCAGGAGAAGAGCAAAGATGCGACAATCATCACTATACCAGTCGTCATGTTCGGTACTCCCCACTGCATGGGTTGGGAGGCGAGTAAGATGGTGTGTACGACGGATGCCTGCAAGAGACATAGTAACCCCCTTCTTCCATAACTGAAAATTGGAGGAGGTAAGGATCGTAGTTGCAATCCTCGCGTTTGGAGGAAAGGAGTTAGGGGAATCCCCGGAGGGAACCGGGGGTAGGGTGGTACTTGTTACAGAGGAACCCATGGCCAAGAACAAACTAGTAGGAGCCGGATCCCAATCTGGAAGACGTTTGTAGCGCAGAGGGAACGTCATGAAGTCGCAGGAGACGGCGCTGGTAGGAGGGAGGCAGCGCTGGTAGGGGCTACGGGAGGCAGCGCAGGTAGCAGCAGGTCGGCGTTGGTAGGAGGGAGGCAACAACGACTGTAGAAGCCGCAGGAGGCGGCGCTGGTAGGGGCTATGTGAGGCAGCAGCGGTGGCAGGTAGGGTCGGCGCATCTAGGGTAGACGACCGCCATCACCGCGCAGGAGGCATGCCGCCATCACCATGCCGGAGACGTGCGAACTCGAGCAGGAGCGAGCAGAGCGAACGATGTGCGGGAGCGAGCGGCGTGCGGGAGCGACCGAAAAAAAACCTAATTTCTATCCCTCTGATACCATGTTACGGGATTTGTGGAACATAACCTTAGCGGTACATAGTGTGGGACTAATGTAAATGTGTCTAATAACATAGGTTATGAGTTAGGAGGGCCTTGATCTCCTCCATGCGGGCATCCATTCGTTCCTCCAGTTGTTGGGTTGAAACCTTCATCCTTTCCTCCATGGCCGCTACTGTATCCGTCAACCCGATGTAGTTCTCCTTTAATGAAGCTAGTCGGCCGACCTCTTCACTTGAACGGGTGTTAACCATGGTTGGAGGAAGGAGCCTCTGATACCAAATGTTATGCTACTAGAAGAGGAGGTAGGAGGTAGAGAGAAGAAATTAGGGTTAGGGTGAGAAGGAGAGGGAGAATACCTGAATATAATTCTTTATAGTGCTCCAAGAGGGGTTCCGGGTATATATATACCCGGAACCATGGGGTCGGCCGGCCCCCAAGTGGGCTGAACCGTGTGGTTCAGCCCCACCAGTCCGAGATTAGTGAATGGGGGCTGAACTGGCTGGTTCAACCCCGTTGCTCCCTGCCGCCTCCTTAGGTCGTCGAGCATATTTGTGCCCGTTGAACCGTAGCACGTTCGGGGGCATAACCTTATGTTTATTAAAACCCCATCAGGGAGGGTCTACAAGACAATGACTAAATTTGTTCTTATTGACATTTACAATTTAGTTTATGAGGAGTCAAAATAAATATTGTTCAAGACATTCAAGCTACAAGCCACTGGATGATGGCATCAACTTACTTGTTTAACTAGGTCAATGTTCAGATAGAACCCTTCATGGTTTTTGGGTTTGGTATGGTCTTATATATAGTATAATTGCTTCCTAAATTGTCGATCTTCAAGTGTTAGTAGTCTCTCCAAAGATGGGTACCGTGAACAAGTTTCACCATGCTTCTGGGAGCTGCCTCCCTCTTGGGGTTCTCTACCATGTACAATAAAGATACTTATTAAATTTGGGAGAGTTATGAGGGAAATTGTAGCCATTTGGTTGAGATGTAGTTCAATTGAATTTTGAAGACCAAGTGGATGCCAAGTAATGGAGCAGGATTATTACTGTTTTAGTATTTAAGAACACAATATAGGCATTCAAGTTTGGGTTGTTATGGATGAATCTAAGAGCGACTGAGTTATGGAACCTAAGCTTAGAAAATCATGTCAATTTCAGGAAATTAATTTGGTTTCATGTCAGAATGATTTTTTATTTAAGCGACTTTTTTGAAGACAATTAATGAACCCCAGTGAGTTTTGCATTTGTATTCAGTGGACAAATGTCCCGTTATTTCTTAAAGATATTACAGGAAACTTTTTCCTTCTTTCCGGTAAGCAAATAAAGAAACTATTGATTTCTTAATTCCTCAAATCCAACTTTATTATGTTAAGCTTTTTCTAGTATGTGAGAGAAAAAGCGTTGTTATTTGAGTAACTCTTCAGTTCCAGATAAAATGAACATCATTTACTCTATTCTTCTTGCAGGTTACATTGGCTCAGTTTCTTTTTTAAATGCAATATTGGGAGTTGTTGAGAAACTTCGTTTGATAAATCCTGAACTTATATATGGTAAATGTTTTTCATTCATCAGCATTTATGCATTTAATGTAATTTCTCTACTCATGTTTTTTTTTGGGAATTGGCCTGTTTCCAAAGGCTTATGAAGGACATGAGTGTAGATATGGCTTCACCACATGATACATGAAATATTTTAAATGTTTAAATTCATTAGTTATTTGCGCAGTATTAACTTTGTAGAACTTGAGCTTATTATGGTGTACTATGAGTTTTTTGGGATATAATTTGGGTTTCTAAGACGAATCTCCACATAATAAACACTCGTGGAATTCTTGAAGACTCGTGAAGGTTTCTTCAAGATCCAGTGTTATATTAAAAAATCATGCATGGATCATACAAAAGAATTATGCAAGGATGAGAGATTGGCATGCAAGAACCTTTTCAAAACCATCATTAAGGGTTCCCAAGCTCTATCCTTCTTCCTTTCCTTTTTTTCGTAGAATTGGGAGAAAGTATTACAGCTACAAGAAGTCATAATGATTGTCATCAGCCAAATGATATTTAGTGATTTTGATTTTTCAAAGTGCCTATCTGAATATATTATTTTTGTTTTTCTTTCCTTGTCAATTTTGTAAAACTAGGTCCACTTTCAATATTTCTTTAAAATTTATTCCTCTTCTAGGAAGCACAGACACAACAAAATAAGTTGCATACACATACCGCTACCAGGTACGTTTCTGGTTTGATTAAGCGCACCTGACATTGCGATGCGCATTATTCATATTCAAGCTCGTCATTTAGGTCTCGACATTTCCTTTTGCGCTGCGTGTCCCTTCTGCTTCTCTTCTCCATATCCCATAAGAAGTCGCAAATATTGTCGTCACTCCCACAAGGCACCACAAATTCCGTCACTTTTTTCGTAAGAGGCTGTCAATACTTCCCCCTCTTCCGTAAAAGGACATCGTCTCTTATTACTGGCTCCCGTTTGAGACCTTGTACACGGACCCTTGGAGGGGGAATCTCGGAGGAGAGAGACATGTCTCTTCTTGGAGCCCCGTGGCGCTATCTCGCCGGCGGTGAGGGAGACGAGGGAGGATTTTGGAGCGACTGGCTGCTGGGTTGCGAGACTATGAGCGGGAAATGGGCGGTATTGCGGCTAGGGCAATCAGGAGAAAGAGAGAGAGAGCAATAGGGAGAAATTAAGAAAGAGAAAGAGAGAGCTTGTTAATTAGTTTTTCCATGCCCACTAAGGCCAACAACGTGACCCATATAATCGAATGGGTTCACGTCATGAATAAAAGACGTAACACCCCCTCACTTAGGCTTAACATCATGCGAGGCCATGAAAATAAAAGCGTAATTAAAATACTCATAACAAGGAACTACGACTACGCGCGCACGCATGCTTGTTGGGATCCACACGCGCCATACAGAGCTTGTACGTGATCCCCCAACGAGGATCTGTAATATCTCTGCCCTCTTTGACATCAAGCTTGTCCTGGAGCTGTGGTGGTAGAGGGACCAAGGGCGCTTGTGATGGCACTAGAAGAGGCTGAAGTAGGCCAGCCGGTAAGAGGGACTCTGTCTTGCTGCACTGGTAGGGAAGGCAAGTAGCAATAAACTCCAGGACATTCTGCTGGAGTCCGTTTCAGAGAAGTCCCCTTAGAGGCGCTGAAGAGTTTTGTGGACTAGCCACACTGAAGAAGAGAAGAGAAAAAAATTGCGGCAGATGATACCATGTCAGAGCATAGCGACACACTGCTGTTCAATCTCATTCTTGTGTGAAAAAAGATAGCGGTAGGGTTGGACGACCACAGGAGTCATGTATAGTAGTAAGCAAATGCGGTGATCCCGGCGGCATGGGTTCGGTAGGCACGTAGGAACGACCATGGGGTCACTGGACTCTTGTAGAAGGGTCGTGAGATCATGCGAATCAGTCGGCGGGGTTTGGAGGGAGACATCGCGGAGGAAGTCAACCGCTTAGCAGTCGTGCCATACCGTCAGTTGGGGGCCATGACACCAAAACATCGTAAGTTCGTCTAAGTCCCACAAGATGGGACCCAAGGTGTGCAATCACTGGGTCCGAAAAACTGCCTTAAACCCTCGAAGGGCAATGTCGAAGAAATCGACGTGGGAATGATAACCATCCACCACAATGGGCACACTCTGGTACGTACCGTGGCGGTGCCGTTATGCACGACCACCCGCAGACGATGGCGAGGAGTCACTGAAACATGGAGGCACTGGGCGGCGAGAGGACTGAGGAAGCTGTGTGTGCTACCTGTGTCCATGAGGGAAACTTGCTACTGGCCCTCTACGGTAATAGACATTTTTACTGTCTCCCCGGAGCAGGGACTGGGGCGTGCATGAAAATCTCGGGGTCACTCGACTCGTCATCTTTCGGGTCATCATGGGGGGGGGGGGGGCTCAACCTCGAGCCAGAAGAGGCGCTTGCACCGATTTCCACGACTGTAAGCCTAATCACAATTGAAGTATAGACCCTTCGCGCGGCGGTCATCCCTCTCTTGAGTCGAAAGTCAACGAATGTGTGGGGGTTGATCCCCCTCCTTGGATCTGCCTGGTCTACCCCCCGAAGGCAAGGAAGACGGGTTGAGGCCCTTGGTGAGCTCTCCCTACTATGACAGACCAATTGTGGGCGGTCTAGCAAAGTGCGTTTTTCGCAAATGCGTGCGAGACTCATTGCAGTAGTCAGATCCGACGGATTCTGTAACTCAACATCCATACGAGGTCGTTCGTGGAGGCCCGTTGTGAAAAAGGCCACCTGGTGCACTGCCGACACAGACGAGGCCCGAGCTAGAATCACCAAAAATTGCTCGAGGAAATCATCAATGGAGCCCGACTGCTTCAAGGGGATTTGATTGCCAATAGGGTTGCTACGAAGCGGTGGACCGAAGAGAAGGACACAATGCGTCTTTAAGTCCTTCCACGTGAAGTGAGGTTTCTCCCGTTTGAGTTGGGACTGGGAGCACCACAAATGTGCGGAGCCCACGAGGTGGAAGGGGCCAAGCCAGTCCTCCGAAGGGGTTTGGGTGGTAAATAATTGTTCTCAACAAGTCATCCATGTTAGCGGATCTTCGCGGCCGTCGAAGATTGGAAAATCGAATTTCACAAAATGCGGAACACTATAATTATTGGTCGAAGAGGGGAAGGGTCGGGTGGCGAATTGTGAGAGGATCCAGGAATCGCCAGAGACTAATCGAAGGTGGCAGGTGGAGGAGGCGGGGTGCCTGTGGGCCGGATAGCATCGAGGAGAGCCTTATAGTTATCAGCCGCCATATTTTGTAGTGATTCCAAAATCTAAGCCAAGGTTTTGGCACCGGATCCACCTTCGTCCATGGGGGTAACAAAAATTGAATGTTTCTCGTCAGCTGGAACAGGTAGCAGTCCGACGCTTGCGACGAGGAAAGGACTACTGCATCTGGAGGAGTCCAGTAGGATCAGTGTTGGAGATGGAAGACGCGCAGGTGAAGGCGCGAAATAGTCACTATGTGCGACAGGGAGATGTCGATACGACGTTGCTTGCGGGCAAAGTCGATCATGGGCGGAATCGCCATAGGGGGCGTCAGGGTTGGGCAGTCAAAATGAGTCCACGGCGGAGGATGAGAACTTTGATACCAAGTTGTTACAGGATCCCGTTTGAGTCCTCATACACGAACATTGGAGGGGGGAATCTCGGAGGAGAGAGGCGTGTCCCCTCTTGGAGCCTCAAGGAGCTATCTCGCCGGCAGTGAAGGCGACCGGGGAGGACGTTGGAGCGACCGGCTGCTGGGTTGCAAGACTTTGAGTGGGTGACAGGTGGTATTGCGGCTAGGGAAATCGGGAGAAAGAGAGAGGAATAGAGCGAGATTAAGAGAGAAAGGGAACTTGTTAATTAGTTTTTGCATGCCCACTAAGGCCAAAAGCACCACTCATATAACCGAATGTGTCGTAGTCATGAATAAAAGACGTAACGCCCCTCACCCGGGCTTAACATCATGTAAGGCTATGAAAATAAAAGCGTAATTAAAGTACTCGTAATAAGTAATTATGGCTATGCGCACACGTATGCTAGTTGGGCTCCATATGCGCCGTAAATCCGTAACATCTCTCTCGTTAGATACCGCAGGAGATCGATTTGTAAGAAGCTTAAGTTGCTACTTCTTCTTCCCCCTCTTCTTGTTAACTTGTCCCCTTACTATTCTTCTTCTCCTCCTCTTCTTGTTAACTTCTTCCCTTACTATTCTTCTTCTTCTCCTCCTCCTCTTCTTGTTAACTTCTTCGCTTACTATTCTTCTTCTTCTCCGCCTCTTCTTATTCTTAGCTTCCATTTCAGTTTTCACCTGTCGGCTGAGGGTATAAGATTCTTGATGCATGCGTGAAATGTAGCTGAAGCGGATATGAGAGATTTTACATTAAGATCTCCTGGAAGGGAGAAAATTATGATTTTCTTAAGGTTGTCTTATGATTTTTTTTGTGTGTTTATGTTATTAGTGAAATAGTGAAGGGGATATGAGTGATTTTATATTAAGACCCTCATGGAAGGGAGAAAATTATGATTTTCTTAAGGTCTTGTCTTATGATTTTCTTATTTCGTGTATGTAATCAGTGAAGTAGCGAAGAGGATGTGAGAGATTTTACATTAAGACCTCTTGTAAGGGAGAAAATTAAAACTTAGTGTTCTAAGAGTTATATGCAGGAGATTTTTCATTAATTTATGTTTGCTTGTTTGGTTATTATGATTAAGTTTTATCAGTTTCCGTTATGTCTCAATCCAGTCTCCTAGTATTTTATCTGGCTCATCTTCTACCTCAACAATAAGTCGATTTATTTCCAATGACGTGGATAAGGAAGATCATTCTCCGCTCTAAGCTTATGTATCTCTTATTCAGAACATAGAAGTTGATGGAGGAAATAGAAAATGGAAATACAATTTCTTTGGGGTAGATTACATTGGCTCATATTTTAGGGTGAAGAGTCACTTAAATTATTTGGGAATGGTATAAGAGTATGTGCAAAGGTAGCCAAGAGTATTTAAAAGAGATTCAAATACTAGTTTTGAAGCAGTAGAAAGATGCAAACCTAATCTCAAATTAATATTATTTGCTACGCAAGTCAAACTACTCAATCAGTACAATAGAAGAGGTGGACCGATTAATATGACTTTCCAAAATAAAGCTAGAGATGAGCTAAGGAGCCATATCACTAGGATATTCTATTTTGGTGGTTTGTCATTTTATATACCTTGGAATCTATATTATAGGAGCATATACAAATTTGGTGCTAACCACAATTTTAATAGAGATGAGCTAAGATGCCCTATCACTCAAAAGCGCCAGCTGCCGTCCTTCGTGCAGACCAGGAGGACAAGGCTCGAGAAGGGACTAGCGTTGGAGCGAATGATGCTAGCCGCGAGCATGTCGCCCACAATGTCTCAATCTCGCCCTTTTGAGCATGGCCTTAGCGGTACGGTCGAACTGAGATGGAGGAATCACCCCCTTGCAGGGGGATGCGGTGATCCGTCGGCCTGGCTGGGGGAAAATGGGTCTTGCCGTCGAAGACGTCCAAAAAGAGGTCCAAAATAGCATGCAGTGCCGAGGCGGTCAGAAAGCATTGGGCGGACTGCTCGTCCACGTGCATCAGGGAGGCCGCCCAATTCACGCCGGTGGATTTCTGGAGGCACCGTAAGGAGACAGACTGACGAAGTAAGGCTGACTCGCCCTCCAACAAGCAGGGCGTCCCCCCATGGCGGAAGCGCATAGTCATGCGGTTCCAGTTGACTCTGACGTCGCCAAGTGTGCAGAGCCAAGCCACCTCGAGAATAAAATCCACATCATCTAGAGAGAAGGCGTAGAAGTCTGCCTGAAATGGGTTGTGGACTATGGTGAGAGTGAGGTCCGCGCACATGCCACTCGTTGCCTGCCGCATACCATCTCCTAAGTAGACCGAGAAGCGATCAACAACTTGCACTAGCAGCGACAGACGATCCATCAGGTGCTGAGATATAAAGTTATGGATCGCTCTGCTATCAATCATCACCACAACAGAGGCCCTGCGAAGCGTCCCCCGGAGCTTTATAGTCTGTGGGCCCGAGAAGCCGCCGATGGTAAACAGTGGAAGGTCCAAGCTATGGAAGCTGACAGCTCGGGGGGTCCTCGGTGACAACATCCAACTCCAGGGCTTCAAAGTCTGCGAGTGTAACCTCGGGTTCCTCCTCGCCAATGAGGATCTAGAGATTTTTCAGCAGGCACTCGTGCGTTGGGGAGTAGGGGTTCTTGCAACAGAAGTACAACCCCTTGGTATGTAGATCATGGTACTCCTGATTGGAGAGATGTGGGTGGGCCATTGGCCTAGGAGGGCGGGGCGGTTGCACGGCCCGGCCGGGGGCCGAGAGTATCTCCAGCTGTGGTGTACGGTAGGCCGCTGCTAGCCGGTTGATCGGGCGCGCCAAAGGCAATGGCGACCTGCCTGTGTCCAGAGACCGAGTCTGGAATTCCGCTTCAACCAAGAGGGCGAGATCCATGGCCTCCACAAGCGACGACGGATGGTGAATGCGGATACGATCACATTGTGTGGGAGGAGTCCATGCATGAAGAAGCTAAGGTAGTGGTCCGACGGAAGTCCCTACACATGCGCCGCGAGGGCGATAAACTCATCGATAGTCAAGGGAGCCCGTTTGGTGGACGCCACAGAGCCGCTCCACCGCGGAGCCCGAGTAGTGGGTGTCATAACGACGGATGAGCTCCTGCTGAAGCTCCGACCAAGACATGGTTGGTTTGGATTGTCGGAGTCAGTGCACCCAGTGGAGGGCAGAGCCCTCCATGCCGATCAATGTCGTGCTAACCTTTTGTAGCTCCGAGAGCTGCTGAATCTCAAAGAACTGTTCGTCCCGAGCAATCCACCCCATCAGATCGGTGTCGTTGAATGAGGGGACATCAAAAGAGCAAGGTTCCGGTGAGAAAACCCCGGGCGGGAGGGGGGGATGTTGTCTGTCAAGGTTCCGTGGGAGCTCCGAGGATGGACAGTGAATCCACTGCGGATGTAGTAGGGAGGCCGTTCAGTAGGGAGTTGATCTTAGCATACATTCGTAGCATGAGGGCATGCAACGATGTGATCGAGCCGTTGTGGTCATCCAAACGATGAAGGATGGCTGGATCTGTGGGTGGGGGCGGCAGTGTTGCGTCGGTGTTGACCATCGATCGAAGCCTAGGGGCATGCACTCGACCGGGTGGAGGGAAAGTAACCGGAAGCGGTTGGAAGCCTTTTGGCGAAGAGACGCAGTCCTCCGAAATAGTGGTGAGCACAGGCGAGACAAATCGGTTCGCGTCTGGGTGACGAGGAGCGCGAAGGCAAAGCCGAACGGGAGGCGCGAAATAGCTACGCGTGACAGCGTGTATGGAGCACGAGATTGCAAAACGCGAAAGCAGCTGCTTAGGCGCGGGTACTTTGGGCGGCGGAGACCGCATTGGAAGGTGGCAGGTCGAACCAAATTGCTAGGGCATGAGAAAAGAGAGAGAAGGGGGGGGGATTAGAGGAGGAAGAGGGGGAAACAAAAAGCAAAATTTCAAATTACTACGAACATGCCAAAAACCAAAATACAGTAGTTCTCCAGCTTTTTTACTTACGGGGCTCAACATACGAAATCGAAACATAAAAGATACCCAAAATATAACTGGTACAATAACACCACTCGATACATGTCTGCTAGGCCGACATGTTACTCGCGACGTCAATACACCTGCCACACTGGCGGTCACTCTTCACCCACGTCCACTCCGTCGGTGTCCGCAACGGGTGGGGAAGGAGAAGAAAAAATTGTAGAATCAAAATACCGGATTGAGAGCTTCTTACGGGATCAATCTTTTGCAGTCTCTTACCAGAAAGACAACGACCTCTTACGAGAGAGGCGACGATATTGGCAACCTCTTACCGGAGAAGCGACGATATTTGCGGTGGCTTGCAGGAGAGACGGTGATATCTGCGGATTCTTGTGGAATTTGAAGGAAAGAAGCAGACAAAACGTGAAACACAAAAGGAAATGTGAGGACTTAAATGACTGATGCATATATGAATAATGTGTCACATAGTGTCCGATACGTGTACTTGTACCGGAAATGTACCCGTTACGGGTGCACAGCTTATTTTGCCGTGTTCTTGCTTCCTAGGTGATAGTCAAGTTGCTCGCCATATCACCGTAATTCTAGTTTTTCATGAATAAATCAGGCATATTGAAGTAGATTGTTTTTTTTAGAGGAAAAATTTAACTCCACAAAATTGATCTTCGACATGTTCCCGCTGATCAAGTTTTTGTTGTCTTCACAAAGGCTCCACCTCGCCTACTCTATCGTCAGTTCATTTCGAAGCTTGGTGTGTATATTTTATATGCTCCAGTTTGCGAGCGAGTTTAAAATAAATATGTATGAAGCCCAATGTAATGACTTACCTCTATGTCTGTTACAGTTGCGCATGCCGACGGGACACACATGCGCCAATGAGACACCGTGGCAAGTCCTCACACGGAGGGAGACGATGACGAGCCCGTCTGGAGGAGGAGAAACCGAAGACGCGACGCCGACGTGACTATTTATTTATTTCACACTTTGTTATCTTATATTATGTTGTGTACACATTATTTATTTCGCACTTGCTATTCGCATCCCGCGCCTATAAATGGGTGTGTTGTACTCTTTTTTTGTATTCTTGGATGAATGGAAAATTATTGTTGCTCCCTATGAATTGTCTCGTTCCCTCCTTCCTCACCTCCGTCGGTCCTCCCCTTTGCTGGATTTTTCTTGGGTTCTTATCAATTTGGTCAGACCTGACTCACCGCCTGCCGACTCACCGCCTGCCGACTCGCCGCCGGTGCTTCTAATCCCGTGGTATTTTCGGCCTTCCCGTTTCCACTCTGTGCTATTCTCCGTCTTCCACGTTAGCCGACCTCCTGATTCAGCCGATCAACGCAGTCTACCTGCCGCCAACCCGATCGACCCTAGCGTCGGACCCCCACGACGCGCCCCTCTTCTGCCAACGTGACCGACGGCTTCCACGCTGGTGCGAGCCGCTCAGCGGTTTCTGACTGCGATTGACGCAGGAAGACCGCCACACGGTCTCTTTTCCGCTAGATCGCAAGTTCCGCCTGCCCTATTCGGCTTTCCGCCGGTTCTCTGTTACCCACCGCCAGATCACATGACTCCTTCCAGCGCTTCCGTCGAGCACTACACTACCCTTCCAGTCACTCCTGTCCGTTCCGCTTGTCCCGGCCCATGGCTCCCAACACTCGCTCGGCCGGAGATCTTCCATCGGACGTGAACACCGAATCCCTAAGCCTCCTCTTGGAGGATAAAGAGTAACTCTTCGCCTCCATGCACGCCTCGCTCCTTGCCCTCAACTCCAAGACCGACTCCCTTTAAGCATCGACCGCGGCCCTAGCCCCGACTTGCCCGTGGACGGCGACTCTTTCCTCGGCGCCGGGCCGTTGCCCATTTTCTCTGGGGCCGCTACTCCGACCATTTCGGGCCGGTCAGCCCTTTCCTTCGACATTCCCTCCGTCGCCATTGACCCGATGGGTTGGATTGCCAAGGAGGAGCAATATTTCAACCTCAACTGCACATCGGAGCATGACAAGGTGTCTACGACGGTGGTTGTCCTAGACGGCTCGACACTCCACTGGGCTCAGTGGCTCCGCCAAATCAACCTGTGCTTCTCCTTGCCCGAGCTCAAGCAGAACATGATCCAGCGGTATGACACCCGCTACTCCGGCTCCTCCGCTGTCAAGCGTCTTTGTAGCGTCCGCCAGACGACCGGCTTGGCCGACTATGTCGATGAGTTTGTCGCCCTGGTCTCCAACGTTCCCAGGCTACCGCCCGATCATTACCCGGGCTTCTTCATGCAGGGTCTACTGCCACATATCCGCTCTCGTATCCACACGCATCACCTTCACATAGTCTCTGATGCCATGGACTCGACGCATCTGGAAGCCGACCTTCCCCCTCGGCCACCTGATCCTACAGCCGACCATCACTAGCCCTGACCACCTTGGTGACCGCCAGCCACGGCTCCTCCACCGCGGCCTCCTCCTTATGGAAACCGATCGGGCTGCCCAGTGCCTCTCAAACAGTAACTACAATGATCTTCGCAGCTGAAGACTCTATTTTCGCTGCCGCCAACCGTACTCCCCCAACCATGAGTGCGTCATGAAGGAGTTCCACGGCATCATCGACGACGTCGACCCTGAGGTTACCCTGACTGACTTTGAGGCCTTGGATCTCTCAACGGGGGATACACGTCTCGACTCCACTGTAGCTACGTTCCACCGGTTGGAGCTATCTTGCGCCTCGACGGATAGGATCTCCGACCAACAGACCATGCAGTTCTCGGGCACACTGTGAGATCGCCCGATCATCATCATGGTGGACAGCGACGCAAGCCACAACCTCATCTCTGAGCACCTGGTGTAGCAACTTCGTCTTCCCTTGGTTCCCTCACCGGATGTCGTGCTCCGTATGGGCGATGGGCGCCACCGACCGACTCAGGGTTGTTGCACTGCCGTCTCTCTCTCTATGGGGCCCTATTTCATAACCACGAACTTCTACACATTCGGCTTAGGCGGCCTCGACGCCATTTTAGGAGTGGCTTAGGCTCCGCACGCTCGTTGAGGTATGCGTCGATTGGGAGACTATGCCCATGTAGTTCCTATACGAGGGACAACCATGTCGCCTCGACGGTGAATCTTCCCTCCTACGCTCTCCGACCTCCCTCTGCACGATCCAGCGTCCCTCGGACGTCAGCTTCTCCACGGGGTCGTAGGCCCTCTAGGGCCCGCCCGTTGTGCCTCTTCCTTCTCCGACGGACTACCAAGAGCTTTCTACTGCGCTCGCCGACGTAACCCAGCCTCCGACAGGATTGCCACCAGCCCAGCTTTCTTTGGTCCGGTAGAAAGACGGTAGCTGGCGCCGAACTACCCAGCCAAGCTACTTGGTTGTTGTTATCACCTTCATGGGGACTCTGGCCCGTAGGAGATCTCGGTTGCTGGGTTTTACCGTCTGGAGTCCGAAGCCACGAGGCTGTTCTCGGAGCACTTCTGCCGCCACCGCTCTGATTACTGCCTTGAGGACAAGACATTTTCCAGACGACTGCATTGTTACGGTTGCACATGCCGACGGGACACGCACGCGCCGACGAGACACCATAGCGAGTCCTCACACGGAGGGAGACGATAATGGGCCAGTCTGGAGGAGGAGATACCGAAGACGCGATGCCGGCGTGGCTATTTATTTATTTCGCACTCCGTTATTTTATATTATGCTGTGCACACATTATTTATTTCGCACTTGCTATTCGCACCTCGCGCCTAAAGGGGTGTGTTGTACTCTTTTTTTTGTATTCTTGGATGAATGAAAAATTAGGGTTGCTCCTTAAGTTGTCTCGTTCCCTCCTCCTTCCTTCCTCACCTCCGTCGGCCCTCCCCCTTGCCGGATTCCTCTCAGGTTCGTATCAATGACCCATTATGAGCATCTTGTATAGTTTAGTCACACATTGTGGTTTGAAGTTGAGTTATCCCTCCTCACACCTATAAATATGTGTGCATGTATTTATTTCAAATGAAGTAATAAAATTATTACCTCATAGTTGCCCGCAATCTCACAATTAAATTATCCACAATTTTTGCCTTATTATTCATGTTCTTCCTGCTTTGAATTATCCACGAGTGTTGTTGTTGTTATTATTCCTGTTCTTCCTGCTTGGAATTTTACTTCATTCAGTAACATTATTATGGATTATATATGATTGTTTTATTTGGATCTATACTTTATGTTTCCATAAATTGCACAAATTTTGGGAAGAAGCAAAGTTCTAGATTGGATAATAGCATCATGATATTATGATATCACAGCGCCTTTATTGATTAATTAGAAAGAAGTCTTACAGATACTAAGTGACTGCTTGTAGTTTGTGATCCGGTTATGGGTGATGAAGGAAAGCTATATGTTCCAGAGGAGTTGGTGTCTGTATATCGTGAAAAGGTAACTGTCTTAGTTTTTGCAATTTCTGTTTCATTTTTCAAATGTTGTTGGTTGTAGCACAGTGCATTTAAATCAGCACTCATTTTGCATTTACGTTAATATTTTTTCCTTCATTTTTGGTCTTATTATACACCTATATGTGCAATGACCTAATTTCTTTCACTTTTGTGAGGGTAACCTTAAGTAACAGTACCTTCTAAGTTAGTTACTTCTATGGTTTTCTTATGGTTAGGTTGTTCCGGTGGCTTCAATGCTCACTCCTAATCAGTTTGAAATCGAGCAACTCACTTGTTCCAGGTATCTGAAATATTATTTTTGAGGTTGCATCCGTGTGTACTTTTCGTGCATCTTATTATTTTTTGTATTTCTTATTCCCGTGACATTATGCATTGGTAATTTGGTATAGAGATACAAGAAGACAGAAGGGTTTTCTTGCACGCCAAAAAGCAGCATGTGATCTTTAGATGTATTTCAGATTGTATTTTGTTTAGTTGATAATGGTTTAAGCAAGAATACACAAAATATGCATTTATAAAAAAAATTGAGTGAGAAAGGATAATTGCTAGTGATAATGATTACTGCAATGATCAATCACTTGGAATACCGGTGGTTGTCTAATTCTATGTTTGTTTATTTATCACTAGTTTCTAAATATGCATGTGCTTTAAGATTAGTATTATCAATTTTGCATATGGAAATTAGACATGCAAACTATAAGGTGTTTGCATGCATACATGCATTTGTTTTTGATATTATATAGCATACTATTATACTTGTTGCGGGCCAACTCGATGCTCTGGTAGACCGGTCCTAAATCGAATCGTCTTAGTTCGGGAGCGGTCGAGCACACAAACAGTCAATGAAAGATCTGACGGCTGGCAAGAGAATTTTTTAACGTGGAAAACCCCGGAAAGGGGTAAAAAGCCACGTGGCCGGGTATGTGCCGACAAAATATCCACTATACTTTTGCTTGTTACAAGAGATGTAGAGAACTCGAGGGCGACAGATTGCCTCTCGTTACAGTAGTTGTGAGAGAGGGAGAAGAAGCTTCGAGAATGACCGACCACTGCTCGTGAAACTAAGTATTTTTCTAA
The DNA here is from genome assembly GCA_039513925.1 of Platanthera zijinensis. NCBI lineage: Eukaryota > Viridiplantae > Streptophyta > Magnoliopsida > Asparagales > Orchidaceae > Platanthera > Platanthera zijinensis. The sequence continues at coordinate 119,891,968 of CM077098.1, forward strand.
GTTATTGCAGTGGGAAGCACTATGCTTGATGCATTCTTGAGCCTGTTGTTGTTGCTCGGAAGCTGGAATGACGTGCCCGACACGATCTGAAGTCTATTGCTTGCTCTGGTGCGCACGGAGGAGTCCGAAGCGATGTGCAGAGAGTGCGATGTGCTGGGCGCAATGCGCACTATGTATTGTGTGCGGAGAGAAATGTGCGCGGGGCACAATGTGTATGGTGAAATCCCCAAGGGGTCTTCGAAGGCCTCTGGGAGATCTTCAAGAGATCTTTGAAGGTCTTTGAAGATCTTCGAGGATTCCTTTGAGCGCATAAGCAAGGTGGAATGATAGGAGGGCCTGAGGCCCCTTTTATAGTTTTGAGGGTGACATTTCCGTTATTAAGAGGTTATGGTGGTTTTGGAGCTATCCGCACACCGTAACCTATTTATGTACTCATTATGGGTAGTTTGTAACCAATTTATGCACTGTACGCACACCGTAGCAAATTTATGCACTATACGCACACCCATTACGGATATGGTTACGCGCACACTATAACCTTATATATTATTTGCTATACGTAAACCGTTATGCGCATTTCTGATATACGCACCTCAATATCTTATATTTTATTGTGTATAATTATGTGATTGGTTATGCGCACACCCATAATGGGAATTTGGTTATACATACCCCCCATAATGGGTGGTTACGCATGTTATGGGGCACGATGGTTACGCGCCCGAGGCGGTTGGACGACGGGAGTTGGGCGGCGGCCGAGGGGACGACCGGAGAGGCCGGCCTGCGGTGGCCGAGGGGCCGGCCGGTGGAGGTCGACCGGTGGAGGCTGACCAGTGGAGATTGGTCCCGATCGGCTGGGGTCAACCAGTGGAGGGCTGAATTGGTGGCCGGTCGTGTGCTCCGAAATGGGCGGCGGGTGGGTCGGCCAAGGGAGCCGACGAGGCACTTGGACACGGGGGGTCGTTCGGTCGGGAAGCTAGCGGTCGGGCGGCTGTGCGCGCGGCGAGCGTGGGGGAAGGGGGCCGTGCGGCTTTTGCGGGGCAACGGTCGGGTGGCCGGCCGCGCCAGTTGCTTCCGCGCGGCCTTGCAGCTGCCTTTCAGCCGTATGGCAGCGACCGTCCGGTCGCGTGGTCTCGCGAGGCCGCTCGGCGGCAGTCGGCCGGCCGTGCGGCGGTGGTACAGCGGTGCGGCCATGCACGGTGGAGTCGCTCGCGCGGCCGAACGGTTGGGGAGGTCATGGCATTAGTGGGGTTGATGTTGGTCAACCCCACTTGGCCTCCATGTTCCCCACTAAGCTAGTTGGGAAGATGGGAATTCTGCCTATCCGCAGTATGAGATTCTTATAAATTGAGGAGTCCCCCTATCAGTACTAAAATGAAATGTTAATGTAAAATGCATATTGATATAAAGCTGTTTTGCATAGGTTGTATCGTGCTTAGATTGTCTATGCATCATTGATTTTTTTCAAATACTTCTGATATTTTTGTATATTCACGATAGCCATTTTGTTTATGCATTATTTTTTATTTGACATTTTCTTACTGGAGTGCAGGATTATTTCAGAGAAAGATGGCTTTGAAGCTTGTAAAAAACTTCATTCTGCTGGCCCTAAAAAGGTTTACTTTTTCAACTAATTATTTATTAATTTATAGAAAATTCGAAGATATGATGTACGGTGTACCTCACATAAGATGTGGTAGAAGTTATGAATTATTATAATAGGTTGTATTTATTTATTCCCACATTGGGCGTACATTTTATATCACTACCCTCTATTTATATGAAGAGGTGTAAGAAATTTTATTCACAAGATAGGGCACAATGACGACAAAAGATCCATATAGCCGACCTCACTATAGTGGGATAAAGGCTTGAGTGTTGTTGTTGTAAGTGAATGAAATGAATCTGATTTCAAGCTTGACATGGTTCAGAGCCAATTGGGTTAACCTAGCCATTGTCTAGAGCTTCTCGATCTCTTTTAGCACTCGTCATCCACGACGACTTGTTCCACGCTATCGATGTTGCCATCGACTTCGATCCAACAACTCGTCTTCTTCTCCAAAGTTTCAAACCTTGCCACTGCCTTTGATACTTGATCTCTTCCCCTCTTTGTCATCTTATGATCTCGACGCAGTCGTCGACAACAATCCAAAGTTCATCTTCCTTTGTTCAGGGCTCGTCGATTCAATGATACAAAATCTCATCTTCGTCCTCCCCTATTGAAAGCTTGTCTATCCAAATGCTCGACTAAATCTCCACCATTCTACATCGATCCAGAAATGCCAAATCATCTCAACACCATCCTGAGCTCGTCAATCAACAATCCAGTGCGCGTCTAGCTCTTGTATCTAGCTTCCATCGTTAACCTAGCTGTTGTCAAACGCTTTTGTAACTCCAGTAAGAGGTCCAAGCTAGTTTTCGCGGTCGTTTTTGTGGCTTTCTTATCCGAAACATCAGTCACTACTCCTTCAGCACCCATAAACAAAGGTACCATGACTCTTACTTTATCATGCATCCCTTCTATAACATCAGAGAAACTTATGAACAAAAACAACATGGATTAGCAAGCTGCCCTTGAGATTTTATTTCTTGGTCAAGGTCTACTTGTTCTTTTAACCCCAAAAGAAGAAGAGATAGACGGAAACCCAAGGAGGGCAATAGAGGAAGGTGGATTACTAGTTGGTCTCTCCCTTCTGCCAATTGATTGACCCAAAATTAATGGTCCACTTCAGGACTTGCAAGTCCTGCTGCGGTATATGAAGGAAGAATCATACTTTATACTCCAAGGATGTTCAATATCTTTATGATGTCATTCTATCCTACATATGACAAATTATAATCGTCCATCATACCTAAACAAAGCACAATTTACTATAGAAGAGGTTGATTTGATCCTAACTGTTGAAGATGTCTACAAAACACTAAAGAATACCTATTATATGTGTATGATTTTTGTTCTACATGATCTCCATGAAAATTTCTAAGATAGCATGTATCAAATCTTGACAAATCCTAGTGTTCCCATAACTGAAGATCTCATTGACCCATAAGGAGCAATTCTCCATCCATATCTTAACTCTTCTGTGATCTTATCTGATCCTGGAGGACGAGGTCATGGCCGTGGTTGAGGAAGTGGTAGACAAGCCACTAGCAATTGACCATGATGCACCTTCTTCTGTAAACGAATAGGCCATACTTAGGATAAGTGCTATTGGCTGGATTTCTTAATAAATTTGCTAAAGTCATGCACTTGCAACCAACTGATCCATGGAACTTGTATGACAATTGATTCCAATGTGCATCTTCAGTACAATGCTCCATCATTTCAGCCACCACGACAGATACTAGTGACCTTATGATGTCTTTCTCATACCACTCTTGTCGGATCCTGGATTGTGGATTCAAGTGCTTTTAATTCTCTCCTTTCTCCAATTTATCTCAATTAAGCACAATTCATCACATCATTTTTTCCAATGGTTCCAAAGCTTAAGCTGCAGAGATTGATAAAATTGCTCCTGTTCCTTTCCTACCTTTACACATTGTTTTCATACCAGGATGCCTATTTAACCTTGCTTATGTTCGTCAACTTACTCAAACTTTTAATTGCTCTATAACCTTTAATGACAAATCCTTTTCTATATAGGACCAGAGCACAAGGAAGATGATTGGAGCATGAAATCCTTTTCTATATAGGACCAGAGCACAAGGAAGATGATTGGAGCATGAAATGAATCAAACGGTCTTTACTAATTATAGTAGCCTCCTTCTATTGTTTGTGTCATATCTAATTCTCCTGATCTTCTGCACTGCCGTCTTGGTCATCCTCTTCTTTCTCCAATTTATCTCAATTAAGCACAACTCATCACATCATTTTTTCCAATGGTTCTAAAGCTAAAGCTGCAGAGATTGACAAAACTGCTCCTCTTCCTTTCCTAGCTTTACACATTGTTTCATACCAGGATGCCTATTTAATCTTGCTTATGTTCATTAACTTACTCGAACTTTTAATTTTGTTCAAAGCCCCCTCTGTTATTTGGATCTAGTTGTTTTATTCATGATCTCTCACCAGATCTTAATAAGTTATTTGCTTGTGCAATCAAATGTGTCTTTATTGGTTATTCTATGGTCCAAAAGGGGTATATAGATGTCACTCCCCTCAACTCTTCATCACTATGTGTCTGTTGATGTCACCTTTTTCAAAGACAAATCTTGTTTTTCTTCATCTCCTCCCATAGAGGGATCTATTTCTTAGGTCCTTCATATCCCCGTTCCTTTAGACTCTTACAGTTTTTTTCTAGATACTCCAAATATTCAAGATCCGCTAGATACTCCAAATATTCAAGATCCACTTATCATTTGTTATCTCATCATTTATCTACGCCGGTCCCAAAATAAGTCCACACGGGAGAATATATATACAAAATTTGGTGAAACTGCTCCCACTTACACCTCTCAACTTGCTTCGTATCCAAGTTCCATTAATGTTCATGACCTCTAGCAATGGTACTCGCTCAACCTGTAATTCTCATCCTGATTTTCCTTAAACTACTTCCAGATTGTGACATGCGCGATTTACGAAGATGTTGATATCAAATTTGACATTTTGACGTGAAAATTGAAAAGTGATGACAGATATGTTATTGTTACCATTGTGATCTAGAAGTGATCAAACAGATAGTCTCACTGCCAACGCAATATGAGCCTATGAGGTCGCACATAAGAGTATTGGAGAAGTTGGAAAGGTTTGTGTTGACATTGCTCATATGTGATATGAGTGAAAGGCCAAGTCTGTGACATTGTTGATTTGGACCTATATTGTGAATATAGATGACCAGGTGAGTTGTCGGAAGACTCAAGGGTAATTCGTCGAAAGGTATCTTTGTATTTCGAAGAATCTGTCTGAATTCGTCGAGTATACTCTTGACATCTCGACGAATTGGACTTGGATTCGTCGAGTATACTCTTGACATCTCGATGAATTGGATTTGGATTCGTCGAATATTCTCTTAATGTTTCGACAAATTGGTCTGTCTGAATTCGTTGAGTATTCTCGTGTTATCTCGACGAATGGATCATTGATTCATCAAATATACACATGTCATCTTGACGAATTCTGTTAACTCCGGTTTAATTCCCCAAGTCCTTTTTCGGTATGGTCTGCGAGTAACGGCAGTTTCGGTCTTCTATGTATATAAATAGATGAGATAAATGTTATCTCCTATGCTTAACCTAATCTATTGAGATCGTGAGTACAGCTTCTTCCTCCCCGACGGAACTGTTCCGCAACCTAAAAGTCACAGTCGCCGATCCGTTGCCGCCGACCATTCCGATCCGTTGTCGTCGCCGGAAATTGTTTCCTAAGCTTCGTCTTCGTCACCTCCGCCTCTCCTTTAACGGATCTAGCAATCCGTGGAGACGTTGAGGGCATTCCTTCTTCTAACCCAGATCTTGTGTGACAAGAGTCTAAGGGTTCTTCTTGCTCGTGTGGATACCCATAGAGGCGTTGATACGCTTCTACGCTCGGAACTCCAGCCGCAAGTGTTCGTCGGACTTCCTTGGAGCATCTTGGTTGAGTAGCGACTCAATCCCGCTAAGGTATACTTTTATTCAAAGTTGTTTTAATTCTTGATCAATGATTATCACAAGATCCATTTCTCTTTGGGTTTTCTTGATTTATTCCGCTGCACACATGTGATGTGCATCCCACTTAGATACCCAACAAGACAAACATAAGACATTATATATTTATATTATCATAATAAACTGGGTGTAGGGGGATAAAATTTTTTGGGGGGGGGGGAATGATAGGGGGAAGGATGAAATTATTATTATAATTATTAATATATAATAATAAATGGGTCGCAGTTCGGTTCTACTTCAGTCTGGATCGGGTCTAGAAATTTTGAAACCGCTCGTAACTTGTATGTTGTGATTTCGGTTTCTGTTCCGGTCCGGATAATAAAAGGAAGGAACCGCACCCGGACCCCATAAATTCATGAACGATTCGGTCCGCTTCTATGCAATTCCGGTTTGGCCCGCTTCTATGCAATTCGGTTCGGTACGCTTCTATGCAATTCAGTTCGGTCCGCTTCTATGCAATTCAGTTCGGTCCGCTTCTATGCAATTTCGGTTTGGCTTACGGTTCAGTTTACGGTTCTCAGTTCGAAGTGAAAATTTTAACCCTAAAACACTAGTTGGAACTAGGAAGAAAAGTGAAAGAGTTTTTTTTATTAATAAATCCTTTCTTTTCCAATACTCCACCCTTCAATGAGGTTACAACAACACAAAAACGTTAAGTCAAAATGCCCAAACTAACCCCCACATGGTTTAACAAAGTGAGTTCAAATAAGCGCACAGAGATACTAAAAGTAATAAAAGTGGTGACAATTTTCCATGAGAGTGCATTCAGTCCTTGTGCACCCACGCACGCCACTAGTACATGACACCCCAATGTGGATCTATAACGCCAACTTGCAATATCTTCACCAAATCACTCAGAGGTCCCGGAGTAATGTATATTTGTAATAAGTTGAATGTATATGACACGTATGCTCCAACTGGAGGGTTAGTGTTGGAAGTTATAAACTATTATTATTATATGTTGTATATATTTAGTCTCACATTGGTTGTACATTTTTATGCATTGCCCTCTATCTATATAAAAAGGTGCAAGGATTGCATTCATTAAGTGAAGGAAATGAACCTGATTTCAAACTTCACAAGATGCAAACCCATCCTTGAAGTTGTTCCATCCATGAGATTCTAGGTCAATCCTTTTAAAAAAATTTGCCAAAGTTATGATGACTTGTAACATCATCCACTTAAATAATATCATTTTTTTAGTAAGTCCATTTATTTACATATCTTTCTATCCACACAACTCTTGATCACCCATTGAAGAGAACATTCATGCCACGGTAGCAAGAATAGTGCAAATCATAATTAGGAGTACAATGAACTACACGTGTGATTGCTAGTAAATATGCTCAGCATACCCACTGCATGATCTATATCTACACGTGTACTTCACATGACATTCGTGAGGCTACTAATCACACAAACATACTTAATTTGATTCATTGCATCATCACTATTTTTCAATTGTTTGTTGGAGCCATCTCATGAGTCACACACTCGAAAGCATTTTAGTACTCATACTTCTCTAGCGTGCTATCAATATTGGGCTTGTGATTGTGCACACCCATCATTGGTCTTCATAATTTTTATTTTTAATTAACTCCCAAATCCTTCATGCTAAAATACAAAATTTGGAAATTGTTGGTATGACCAACACAATTAATGTCCATTCCCAAGATCAGCATGTCAACTACATACAAACAGACAATCATGTTTTTTTCAACTATACATTTAGTGTTCAAAATTTCAAACAGTAAAAGCATCTTATTGCAAAGAATTCACTTATTGCACAACTTCGTGTTCCAAACCTTTGATCACAAAAGCAATATGTTGTTTCATATAGATTTCCTTAACTATTAACTGAATTTCCTCTTGTTTCCCAAGTGTAAACTTGCATAAATGTCAGTTTCTAGTTAGTTCATGTAAGGCTTGATGATCTTAATCAGTGGAGTAATCTCAATCCCTTAAATTAGAAGTGGCAACATGAGCAGACTGGGATTTCGTAACAACATTTTCTGAAATATTTTTGGTATATTATTTTGGCACTAGATGAGGGTGCAACTCGCAACAAATTTTTTGTTACAGATCCTCGTTGGGGCGTGACGTACAAGCGCCGCGCGCCGCGCATAGCACCCGCCTAATGCACTCTTTTATTTTATCACTCGTATTTTCTTATGTTGCTTAAATGTTTTATCCTCATGTATTAAGCCCTAATGAGGAGGACAATTTAGTATTTTGGATATTGGACCGGTTTCCACCTTATATGGGGCGGAACCAATGTGTGTGGGGTTCAAGCAAGAATTAATGAAATCTATTCTCTCTCTCTAATTATATATCTCTCTCCCCCCTTTCTCCCGATATCACATCAGCCCCCGCCCGATGCCCTAGCCGTGCGCTACGTTCCACCCGCCGACAACTCGCCTCCCGTCCGCCGCCACCATAGATCGCCGGAGAGCCAATAAGGCTCCCTCTTCCTTCCTTGAGGACTTCCCCGCTCTTCCACGGTGCACCCGCTCTCAATCCCGAGCACGTAACAACTTGGTATCAGAGGAAACCTTCCTCCCCCCGGCCGCCACTCCAAATCCGGCTGTTCCTTCCCTTTCCGAAGCCGATCCGGCCACCCTGACCTCCGCGCGGCACGTTTCTGCCACTTCTGCCGTCCAGTTTTTTCCGCAGGACCCGTCGCCCGCTATTAGCGGTTTTCCACCATTTCCTCCGCTCCGCCTTCCTTCCCGGCTTATACTTCTGGGTTCTTCCCTCACCGGGGACGACCTCCTCGCCGCATCTACCGGGTTACTTCCTCCACCTTTCCCTCAACCACCGATTTCCTCCGCCATGGACGACCGCAATGGGGGCAACCCTACCCTCGCTCAGATTTTGGAGTCTTTCAAAACAATGATGGAGGACCACCACCAGTCACTCTTGGCCGCCCTCCGACCGGACGGCATGCCGCCGGCGCCTCGCCCCACCGGAGATTCCTCGTCATCCGTTCCCGATCTTCCACCTGAGCCCCGACCATCAGATTTCCCTTCCCGCTCCGACCACTCTACCGTGCCCCGTTATGTCAAACTTGACTTTCCGATCTTCGACGGGCGCGAAGATCCCTTGACTTGGTTGACTCATTGCGAGCAGTTCTTCACCGCGCAACGCACCCCATGGGAGGATTGGCTTGGTGTCGCCTCCTTTCACCTCATGGGCTCGACCCAACTTTGGTTCTCTCACCTTCATCGGGAGAGGCCCGACCTTACGTGGGAGGGATTCAAGGCTCAGTGCACTCTCCGTTTTGGCCAACCGCTCCACAACAACCCATCGGCAATCTGATCTCTCTCAAGCAGTCTGGCACCGTTGATGACTACTTGGAGCAATTTCAGATGCTTCTGGCACAAGCCCCATCCATTCCCCCGGCCCACCAAATAGCCCTTTTCACTGCCTGTCTCCACGAGCGACTGCGCATGGATGTTGAATTTCAGAACCCAACCGATCTCACTACAACCATGAGTTTGGCTCGCCTCTACGAGAAGCGCATTCTCATGCACCGACCGTATCTCGGCTGTCACACTAGCAAAAGATCTTTTCGAAGCTCCAACCAGACCCACACCGCCGTTAGCAGCAGCTTCCACCGGCCCAAGGAGGGGGCACGGCCCACCACCATCCGACGCTTGTCACCCCAGGAGATGGCATACCGACGTGCCAAAGGGCTCTGTTTCAACTGTGATGAGCACTATGAGAAGGGACACCGTTGTAAGCGCCTCTTTTGGCTTGAGGTTGTTGACCCCTTAGATGAGGACAGTGGGGATGATGGGCCAGGGGACCCGGCGATTTCCATAAATGCCATGTCCGGCCCTCACACTTACGACACATTGCAGATGCCCATTACAGTCGCAGGTTGCCGCCTCTTAGCCCTCATGGACACCGGCAGTACACACAGCTTCCTCAGCGATCTCGCCGCCCAGCGGCTCCAGCTACCTATCACTAGCCGCAGTCGTTTGAGTGTGGCCGTGCCGAATGGCGCCGCCATGGCCTGTACCGGGGTTTGCCGAGCGGTTCCCATCATCGTGGAGGATTACCATTCACATGTCGACCTCTTCGTCATCACCTTACGGGGATTCGACGTGGTTTTGGGAACGCGCTGGCTGGCTGCGCTCTCTCGGCCCGATTTTGTGGGATTTGGAGAGCATGACGATGTCTTGGGGTCCAGGCCCCTGGCCGACGGTTGGGAGGGCCGTCCGATAGTAAATTCGAGCCACATCTCCTCCCTTTGGCTCGAGCCATCAGTGCAGCAGGACCTTTCGTCCCTTCTCGCAGAGTATAACGACACCTTGCTTCCACCCGCAGGTCTTCCCCCTTCCCGCCGCCAGGAACCCCGCATTTGTCTTCTTCCAAACACAACACCAGTGGTCGTTCGCCCCTACCGTTACCCCTTCTTGTACAAGGACGAAATCGAGCGGTAGTGCGCCGACATGCTTCGTCAGGGCATCATCCGTCACGAAATTTCACCATTCTCCTCCCCGGTCCTTTTGGTGCACAAAAAGGACGACTCTTGGCGTTTCTGTGTGGACTACCGCGCCCTGAACGCGGTCACGGTGAAGGACAAATTCCCTATCCCAGTGGTTGAGGAGTTGCTGGACGAGTTCCATGGGGCATGTTTCTTCTCCAAGCTCGACCTTTGCTCGGGCTACCATCAGGTCCGTATTTTCCCCGCCGATGTGGAAAAGAGGGCTTTCCGCACACACCATGGGCATTTTGAGTTCCTTGTGATGCCTTTCGGGCTCACAAATGCACCTTCTACATTCCAGGCCCTCATGAATGAGATATTCCACACTCTCCTTTGTCGATGTGTACTTGTTTTTTTCGATGATATTTTGCTGTACAACAAGACGTGAGAAGCACATCTCGAGCACCTTCGCATTGTCCTCCAACAGGTCCGCTCTCATCGTCTCTCCCTTAAGCGGGCCAAATGCTCTTTCGGCACGGACATAGTGGCATATTTGGGCCACATCGTCGACCATGCGGGCGTTTCCGCCGACCCGGTCAAGATTCAAGGCGTCCTCGACTAGCCCCTTCCTCAAACTCAGCGGGAGCTTCGCGGGTTCCTCGGCTTAGCGGGCCATTACCACCGCTTTATCCAGGGCTATACAGTGATCGCTGCTCCCTTACTCTCTCTTCTGCGCAGACAGTGTTTTGTATGGGATGACGCCGCCATGGCGGCCTTCCGGGCTTTGCAGCAAGCCCTGGTCTCGGCACTAGTCCTTTAGCTTCCGGATTTCGAGAAGGATTTTCAGGTGGAGTGCGACGCTTCCGAACTCAGGTGTGGAGTGGTCCTGCAACAAGAGGGCCACCCGATCGCTTTTTCAGCCGCACTACCGCCCTCCACCACCGGAACTTCCGGCATACGAGCAGGAGCTCATCGGCCTAGCCAAGGCCGTTCACCATTGGCACCCGTACTTGTGGGGCCGCGCTTTCAGCATCCGTACCGATCATTTCAGCCTCAAATACTTATTGGAGCAACGACTGACGACAGTTCCTCGGCAACGTTGGGTGAGCCGGCTTTTGGGCTATGATTTTTCGGGTAGAATTCAAGGCGGGGCACTTGAATCGTGCGGGGACGCTCTCTCCTGTCGCGACTCCTCCAGCGCACTTCTCTTTGCTGTCTCCACACTGTCGTCTCTGTTTCTGCCTCGCCTCCGCCAGGTCATCCTCGACTCCCCGGCCCTGACCGAGCTCCTACACCGCTTTCAGGAGGGCCACCTTCCATCACACTGGACAGTACAGGACGGTCTGATCTTGTACCGGGATCGCTTCTTTGTGCTCGACTCTTCCCCGTTGATTACTAACATCTTAGCGTCCGTCCATGGACATACACACGAAGGGGTGCAGAAGACCCTTCAATGAGTGTGTGTCGAGTTCTTTTGGCACGGCCTCAAACAGAGCATCCAGACGTTCATTGCCACCTGCCTCGTCTGCCAACACAACAAATCCGAGTCCCTTTCTCCTGCCGGCCTCCTGCAGCCACTTCCGGTCCCCACTCAGATTTGGGCAGACATATTGATGGATTACCCCCGTCTCGGGGTCACGCCATCATCTTCGTCGTCGTCGACCGATTTTCTAAGGGGGCGCAGTTCATTGCCATGAGCCGTCCCATCACCGGATCCACGGTGGCCCGTGCTTTTTTTGATCAGGTGTTTTGCCTCCATGACATTCCCGAGAGTATTGTATCCGACAGGGATAAAGTTTTCACCTCCCAGTTCTGGTAGGAGCTCTTCTCCCTTTGCGGCACTAAGCTGGCTCTCTCTTCCGCCTATCACCCCCAATTAGTCGGCTAGACTGAAGTGGTCAATCAGACACTTGAGATGTACCTACGCTGCATTACAGGGGATCACCCCAAAGATTGGGCGCGTTGGCTTCCATGGGCGGAATACTGTTACAACACTTCCTATCATACAACTCTCCAGACCACCCCGTTCAGCCTCATCTATGGACGAGAGCCACCCCGACTTCTTACCTACCGGAGTGCCTCCGCCCGCTCCACCGCCGTCGACACAGAGTTGCGCTCGCGCGACGAGCTTCTGCGCCTCGCACGTGACCGCCTTCTTCAGGCCCAGGCACACATGGAGACCGCCCACAATAGGGGCCACCGCGAGCTCCTCTTTGCCCCGAGGGATTGGGTTTGACTGTCCGCACTTGGCTACCCAGCGTTTACCGTGGGCACGATAACTGGTACACCAGAGGTGCGTCCTTCCCGGTCCTCTCGTACTAGGGAAAGGTCCTCTCAATGCTCTAACGCCCGCACCGGATATGGACCGAACTGTCTCACGACGTTCTGAACCCACGCTGCCCCTACCGTCAGTCTACCATCTCCAAGGGAGCCTATCAAAAGCTGGGGCCCAAGTTCTTTGGGCCGTTCGAAATTTCCACCCGCATCGGGGAAGTGGCGTATCGCCTCTGCCTTCCCGCCGACGCTCAGATTCATGATGTGTTCCATGTGTCCCAGCTAAAGGCCTTCATCGGCGAACCTCCCACCGCACCTCTAGTCCCGCTGGCCCCACCACCACCACAGGACAAGCTTGATGTCGAGCCGGGTGGAGATGTTACGGATCCTCGTTGGGGCGTGACGTACAAGCGCCGTGCGCCGCGCATAGCACCCGCCTAATGCACTCTTTTATTTTATCACTCGTATTTTCTTATGTTGCTTCAATGTTTTATCCTCATGTATTAAGCCCTAATGAGGGAAATTTAGTATTTTGGATATTGGACCGGTTTCCACCTTATATGGGGCAGAACCAATGTGTGTGGGGTTCAAGCAAGAAGTAATGAAATCTATTCTCTCTCTCTAATTATATATATCTCTCTCCCCTTTCTCCCGATATCGCAGCAGCCCCCGCCCGACGCCCTAGCCGCGCGCTACGTTCCACTTGCCGACCACTTGCCTCCCGTCCGCCGCCACCATAGATCGCCGGAGATCCAAGAAGGCTCCCTCTTCCTTCCTTGAGGACTTCCCCGCTCTTCCACAGTGCACCCGCTCTCAATCCCGAACATGTAACATTTTTTTTGGCATGTTTCTGGCTAAGCAATGAAAGCATAACCAATTTAGATTTTACATAGTCGATAATTTCATGGCCGGTTAATATTTCTCTCATCTCGTGACTTAATATTCCCTTTCCTTTTATGAGCGATTTTAGCTTATCCGTCGCTACTTCAAGTGCCATTGGGTGTACCTATCTCTATCCTGTGAGATTATCCATGCAAGTAGCTAGCAAAATTCCAATATTTGGAACATATTCTTACTTAACATGTGGACCCTTCGAAATACAATCTCAGAAGGAAGACTATCACGAGGCTCAATCACTCTTTTTTTCTAATCTCTCTTTGAGTGACCTCTCGTCCAGTATAGATGGAACTATCCTTGACATTTCAACATTGATCAATTTACTCCCATATTTTAGTTTATTCCCTATAGTAATCTTCATAGTACGGCTTTCTATGTACATGAACTCCCGATTAAGTTGATGTATTATGATTTAATCCGTTTCTTTGGAGCAATTCTTTACCACCAAATCCAGCTAATTTCTTAGCATATATTTATAAAACGTCTAATATTTAGCAATATTAAACTCCATAGATAGAATGAGCCATGTCATAATAACAAGATTATCTCCTTACCACTCCGTAAATGAACATAAGTGATGGCGATCGACGACACATGTGTTTATTCCCACAGTAGGTGGTGATCGGCGACCCATTTGGGCGATTCGAGTCCGCGGATGTGTCCGGATGGTCGTTTCGAGTCTTTTTGATATCACTTTATTTATTTCATGTTGTATTTGGCACCCGATCTGCCCGAACATTATTAGCCGTCCGATCAGGGTACCCTTGTTCTTTATGTTCCCTCTCCCCTATATATACATGTATGTGTGGCTGAATTTGGGATCGAGAGTTGCATTTTTTGCAACCCGCCTGTCAATCCCTCAGTGGACTCCGAGCGGACCTTTCACTGTGCGCCCCTCTGCCGTCAGCAGCCACCCATCGAGCCTTCCCCAACACCTACTGCCGCTTACCCTTCCCCTTCCGATCTCATCGAGCCCCTCCTACTCTTATCCCGCTGTCGTTTCTCTGCTTCCCTGTCCTGACGAACCACTCAGCAGCCCTGTTGAATCCTTCCCGCCCCCATTTCCCTGCCCGTTGGCCCACCTCTAGCCCTCCACCGCCAGTTCTGCTACCTCCCAGTCCCGACAACCCTCCCCAACTCAACCGCCTCCCCCACATATTCCCCTTCCCAGATCGACCAACCCCCCAACCCAACCCATCCGACTCATCTATCCGCAACCCTCCACATCACAAATTACATTCTAGATCTACCCCGTCCAACCCCGGCAGCCCGTCCGTGGAGCCACTCATCGACCCAAGGGCGACACTGCCGTCGGCTTCCCGTCCCTAATCATGCCGCCACATGCATGAGTAAATCTAGGTATAAATGTTATTTTTCTCTTTGTTGAATGTTTCGGTTATGCACTATTGTCGTGGAATTTGAAATTCTCTTATGCGTTTGATATTAATATTCATAGTTTGATTTGCGGGACACTTTCAGTGCATTTGAATGGTATTTGCGCCTCATTTCAGTGGCAATTGTAACCGATCTTTAATCATCTTAACTCGTTATCCAATTGTGCAAATTGTTTAAAAGCTTATTAAATTTTAATTACTGTTGATTTGATCTGGGACTGGACTGTTGACACCATCATAACTTCATTCGCATGTGTTGTGTAGTCGCTTGCATTACACATTAAGTTTGGGCATCAGTACCCCTCCACCTGTAGACTCGTGTTGCATCAATAAGAAGAACTGGTCAATTGTGCCCATAGAAGATTGGCTTCAGTTTAATTTTAAGTTAGTGACATCCATGGCAGTGTATTCGTTGAAGGCATTGCTCAAGGTTGGTGCAATGAGAACTAGCTTAGTTTTACCCATCTAAAGTAGCTGGGGTTTTACGACTAATGGAACAAGCACAAATCCAATTGGAATCCTTAAAATTTGCAATATATTTGCTACTTTTCTTCTAAAGACAATGTTGTTACTACTTTGCTTATTATTCTTCGAGTGATAGATACGGGGTTTCGCCCCTATCGCCAATCGCGACAGTACCTCGACTGCGATAAGTGCGGCGCTCCGCTCCTATCAATTATTTAATGCAACTTAAAATAAATATAATATTAATTAATCACTTCAATAAAGTTGATTGATTTAATGACAGTTTTTCAAATATACCGTTGATATGCCTATTGACAACCTTCCTTGAATTGACCGTTGAGATGCCTAATGATAACCTATCATAGTAGGTGTAGGAGCTCTACTAAAAACTTTTTAGATTTTAATAGATTTTCATCATTACTTTTAATTTTGGGATTGTGTAATTACTTAAATGGACATAGTATTTTAAATTTTTTTTTGAAATAGATTATAATATATGCCAAGTCAATAAAATATAAAAATGTGAGCATAAATTACATTTTTGAATGTTTAACCAAAGACAACTTTTCCCTTTTAATATTGTAAAGATATCCATGTCAACATACTAGATAAAATGATAACTGAAAGCTGCTCTTTGCCAAATTGCAAGTATGGAAGTTGAACGACTAGACGGCGAAGGGAAGATACTATGGGAATCAAGGACTTCCGCAACATAATGCTTGCAGGGTGGGCTCAATATTTAAGTTGAAAGGATGAGCAGGATGATAAGCAGAGATTATGCTGCGATCAAAGACTGTGTGCTATTGAGTTACACAGTCAAAGATGTCTAAAAATATCAGTAGTTGGTGTTGAAGCAACGGAGACTTGATTCAAAAGCATTGTCATCAATGATTTAGGTTATCTTTTGGGGTATGATAATTGCAGACGAAGGGTGGATTTATGATTACCAAAACCTTCTTGGAGGATGTAGTTACGGTGCCAAAGAAGTAATAGAGCTCTTATCAAGAACAAGATCACTGTTAGTCTCACGTGGGAAGTCTCTTGAGTGCAGTAAAGTAAATTTCCTTCAGCAATTAGTGAATTGTTTTTTCAAATGACGGGAGATTTTCATTCTGGTCATGATGAAATAATCTCTCCTTCAATGTATAGTCTTAAACTTAAGTGTTAGCCTTACATCTTAACATTCCTAGATGGCCAAATTAACTGACTCAATTATCTCCTAGTGGATTGAATATAAGATAAATTATCATGAGTATTATGTTTTTTGACAAAAATGTGATTGATAGACATCATGTTAATGGTTGTAGAAATGAGCATACTAATATTAAGAAATGACTATTAAGATGTTATAAAAGCTATATATATTTAGGGTAAGGTTGTGGAAAGTAAAGTTTGGTTAGCTGTGCATGTATTATAAATGTAGAAGATGCGCTGCTAAGACTACTAGTTAAAATAAATCTATAATGATTCTCAAGATAAAGGTAGTTGAAAAGTAACTTTAAAGTTGTCAAAAAAAGTTGGAACAAAATATATTAGCATCTCATACAACACCCCACATGGAAATATGAGGATTCATAAAGCCTACTTATAAAAGCTAATCGATTACTCATGACTCATCATCATTATCATTAATAATCTTATCCCAACTATTTGAGGCTACAACTTAATACCATGATTATGATACTTTTTTTCTGTCATAGCTTGTATTTGGAATTGTTGTTTCTGTGCATTCTTTTTATTTTAAAAAGAAGATAATACCTTATATTGTATTTGCAGGTGATAATAACTAGCATAAAAATAGATGACAACCTTTTGCTCATTGGTAGTCATCAAAAAATTAAGGTACTTCATTTTGACTTTTGTATTTATAATGCATTTATTTTAAGCACTTAATATTTCAACCTAAGCTTTCAATCTCTCAATTCAAATGCATAATGACTTAAAAAAGCTATGCTAATATTTGCCTATAAAGTGATGTATTTATCCTGAATATTGACCTGAGTAATAAATTAGCCTAAACTTGCTAAATTTGCCTCTAAAATGATTTATTTTACCTTTTGAAAAAGAAGGATTGCTTGTGATCAGGCATTGAAGTCAAACTTGAACCTGTTTAATTTAGCTTAAACTATGCCGAGAAGGCTTAAATCCAAATAAATCATGCAGATTCAATAGATGTGCAATGGAAAAAGATTTGTTTTGGAAAAAAATTAATCCAAGATCAAGTTTTTTTTTTGTAAAAATGAACTTCCATTGTGTTCCATTGATTGAGTTTTCCATAATCGCAAATGGACACGCAAATCATTCCACCATTTATGATACATTGTGCATTTGAAAATTTACAAAATCTTTGAAAATGGTTTAGTTCGTAGACATCATTGATATTAAAAGTATTGTTTATGTAACTTGAAAAAGGGTCTTACCGATACTTTGCACATGCACAACATGCCCTACAATGGATGACCTTGTGCTAAGACATGGGCCCTCATATGATATTATCCTCCTTAAGATGGAGCATGTAGGCCGAGAGTGCTCAAAAATCGAATTCTCGCGTGCAACAACTCTCTCAATGATGAATTTCACTAAATCCGTTATTCGTTATTCTAAGGCGCCCCTTTGAGTGCTTAATGAATCGAGCCAAAACAAAACCCAAACAACCACAAGCAATTTCACAAGAAAGAATTTATGGATAACGAAAATTAAAAGCAATGAGAACGTATAGGCTTTAATTGGACGCATAAATTTAACGCTAATGAATTGAAGCAAGGATACCTCAAGAATATAGTAGAGGATGAAGTCCATTTCGAGCCTGTGTTGCACCGGAAAGAAAATACCCTTTTTGCGGCTAAACCTGTTTTTCAAACAGGAAGTCATTGTGGAGAGGCGGTAGGAGGAGCGGTAACCAACCGCCGATTGACGGAAGAGTCAAGTCGTCGTCGACGTCAATCGGGAAGGTCGTCGGAGTTACAGAAAGGTCGACGATGACCTAGCAGGGGAAATGAGCACTGTATGACTTCAGGGGTGATGGATAAGTCCTTCTTTGGAGGAGGAAGGCGTATGATCGTCAGTTCTATCGAGAGGTGGTCGAGAGCCTTCTGACGTCACCGGGGCAGGAGAAGGTGGGTGCGGATCTTCAGCAGTGAGAACAGGGAGACGGTGGATCGCAAGCTGTTCGCCGATATCTCAGAGGGACAAAGTGTTTTCGTTCCTCTGATTTAATCGGGTTACCATTCTTCTTCACATTGTTGTAATAGAAAAACCTTTGCTTATGTTTTCAATAACTTTCCAAATAGTAGGTCTTCAAATATTCCCTTCTAAATTTCTGACGGGTCTCAAATATTTCCTTTCTACAATGTTTCCAAATTCCTGAGAACTTGAGTTTGAATAATTTTCAAGTAATCCCTTAAATCTTTCATGATAGAATTTTAGTCTTCTTGAATTTGAATTTTCCTCTAATTAAATTTATGCATCCTTAAATAAATTATTCTTGCATTTTTCGTCCTAACTACTTAAAATTACCGGACCTTTTATTCATGGTCTCATCGGGTGGTCAAATCGATGAGCCGAAAATATAACGGGTGAACGAACAAGAAATGTAAGACATAAAATAAATAAATGCATAATAAAAGAACTATGATGCATCTTTGGGTGGGACAAAGGATGCTTTAGATAGAATCATAATGTTAACACCATCCAACTTACTTCTTATGCTTTTGATCTTAACGTCATAAGAGATTTGGTAAATATATATGCTAACAGGTATTCAGCCGTGATGAATTTTTTTAACAACATTCCCTTCAACAATCGGTTCTCCAGCCGCCGCCCACCCCCTGAACAGCAGCCTCCCCCTTAGAAATTCCCTTCCCCGTGCTGCCCAGCCGCCGTTCCCCAGCCGTTCCCTTCACAAACTCCTCCAGCAACCTTCCCACAAATCGCCACCCCCTCCTCTACATCCCGTACACCTCCAAACAGGTTGCTCTCCCTGTTTCACCCCTCATCCAGCCGGCCGACCCCCATCACAGCAACTCCAGCCTGCTGTCCAGCGCCGCCCGCCTCCAATCCCTCTCCAGTTTGCTATCCTGCTGCCCCCCCTTTCCAAATACCCTCCAACCCTCTCCCCACCAGCCGCCCTCCCATTCTGTTGAGGGGTCAAAAAAAGGCGGCTATGGGGAAGAGTGGAAGAGAGGAGGAGAGGGAGAGAGAGAGAGAAAGAGAGGAGGGATTTAGGGTTTAGAGAAGAAAGGGAAAACACACATTCATTCTAGGATGAAAAAAATACAGGGTTTACGCGTCCTCTTATAGCGATGAGGAGCGAATACAAAAAGGAATTCAGAAATTAGGAAATACAAAAATACTTAAAATGACACAAGCAAATAAAGCAACAAATAAAACGTCTCAAGTAAAATAAGCAACCAATAAATCACTAATTTTCTTCTGCGGTAATTGTGGGGCCACCCGATATATGCGCCCGACGCGTGTAAACTTTCCAAGGAGGCTCGTTGTCGTGTAGCTCCGTAATAATGCCGCCATCTGGAAAATGTGTCTTGTCCTCAAGGCAGTAGTCGGGAAACTGGCGGCGAAAATCATCTCGGAGCAGCTATGTCACGTCCGACTCGGGTCGGCCGGTCCAAGCCACAAGGACCTCCTCCGATATACGGTCCCCTGGGGTGCGGCATCTCTGATCGAGGACCGAGGCGGGGTAGTACAGTGCCTCTCTTGTGAGGTCGAGGTCGGTCGGAATGTGATCTGTGGGGGTGTGTTTGCCCACTACGCGCCGTAGCTGTGAGACATGGAAAATCGGATGAATGCGGCTCCCGGCTGGAAGGCCAAGGCGGTAGGCGACTGCCCCTATACGGGCGAGGACCTCGAAAGGCCCGAAGAAACGAGGTGCCAGTTTCGGACAAGGTCGGCGGGCCATCGAGAGCTGTCGGTAGAGGTGGAGTTTGACGAAAAACTTTTCTCCTACCTCGAAGGATAGGTCCCGACGTTTCCTGTTGGCGAAGAAAATCATCTTCTGTTGAGCTCGACGTAAGTGGTGCTTCAAATGATCCAGAATGGTGTCCCTGTCACGGAGGGCGGTTGCAAAGCTCTCCACCTGACATTCCCCTGGGAAGGTGACAGACAATAGGCATGTCGGAGGGCGGCCGTAAACGGCCTCGAAGGGGTTTGTTACCGGCCGCCTGATGGTAGGCATGTATTATATGAGTATTCGCACACCTGAGCCACTTGGCCCAATGCGAGGTTGTTCCCCCATGAAAGC